>JAYDZK010000113.1:46692418-46705112 GCA_034509185.1 Euphonia xanthogaster | reverse complement strand
TGAACTGGCAAAAGATTCTCTAATCTGAAACTGTTTAGGTTTCTGTTTAGGCTTAACAACAGGGTTTAGTTGTTAAGCAGAGGAATAGACAGAAATGCAATTTTTTCTGGAAGAGAAGCATTCACAGCTCAGCCTTTCTGGCACTGAAATGTTCTAATGCACATTATTTTACTTTTGTCATGTTGCCACCGCAGTATAACACAGACACTACCTGGGGTGGGTACTGGCCATCTTTTTGCAGCTCAGGAGGAAAAGAAGACACCAGCACATGCTCATGTAGTTTGAGCAGCATGTGAGATACCCTGGCAGCTGTCATTGGGTAAAATCATTAAAAAATCATCAACACAGTTATGGTTGTCACTCCCTAGACTCCTTTTATGAGTTTAGATCATGTTTTCCTATGACTGCTTTGTTAAGGTAGGTTACACCTGCATTTTCCAAGCAGAAATAGCTTGTGTGCTCTGTCTGCACACAGGCTCTGGGGTCACTACACTCCGGTGACCGCTCACCCATCCTGCCTTCACAGCCAGCTACAGGGTGTTTGAAAATCCAAACCCTATTTGTAAGCCACATTTTGAACACTGAACTCTGTTTTTCAAATTCATTCAGCCTGTTCCAAACTGAAACTTGGATTGTTTTAGCTGCTTAACTACAGCGTTGTAAAGAGGAAGATGATGCTGCTTGGCTTGCCGAAGTGGGCAAGGACGAAGCCACAACATGGGCAGAACTGGGGGAGGACGGCCAGCAGAGTCAACAGGTATCAGCAGAACCTTCCACATGTGCATTTTACAGAGTGCTGAAATTGCTGGCAGGGAGCCCTGTCTTCCCTGCACTGTAGTCATCAGAGCAGGTGCTTTCTCCTTCCTTTCCTACAGCTGCACCAGCTGTCACTCGTCTCTAGAGTCAAAATATTTCCAGGCCTATCAACAGCTAGTAATTGATGTGAAATCAGTAAGTCTCCTTACAAAGTTCATGCTACATGTGCCAGAGCCAGGCATCCGGCAGAGACTCAAGAGCAAGTCTAATGAGAAGCCCTCAGCTACAGAATCGTTTCCTTTAGCTATGGATGAGCATGCATGACTATCCTTGGTTCCCTAATTATTGTAATTTACTCAATCTCTCCTATTAACAAGCATTTTTCTGCCTGGGGACTTTCTAATCATGGAATTAATTGCCACTTTTACCATTATAAAATACTGCTCCCATGACATTGTTCAGATTTACAGCCCTAACTGTGAAAAGAAGACAGGAGATAAGAGAAAGTTGTTAAAATATTTTTCTTGTCCCTTGTGATTTTTTTTCAAGAGCATTTTAGGAGTCTAACATGGAGAGGGAAAAAAAAGGAATAAAAAATAATTTTCACACTTGAAATCCTAGGTATGAAGTATTACCTTAGCAATTACGAGCAGCATGTTAAAAGAGACCCTCACTAATTAAGACTGGCACTATGGATCATCTCTTTCTTAATCAGGGCTGGGAATCTGCTGTAATTCCACCGATTCCAGTAGGATTGTGTCAGACCACTACCAATCTCACAGATAAAAAAAATCGATCCTGAATATATCCCCTTTTAGCTCACATGTTGTCAAGTAATATAAATGCCTGGATCTTTTCAGCTGAAATTGATCTCTTTGGTGCTGAGGTCCAGAAGGGCACTCCTAACTAGACATTTTAATGACTTCAACTTGTACACCATACCATAAAAATAAAGAGACACATGGCATTCAGAACAAAATTAAACAGTAAGAACAGGCATAGAAATTCGAAGGAAATATGAACTTCAGAACTTCTCCAATCTTTTTCCTACATTTACATATTGCTAGGGTGATGTTTAGTTTTGGAGATGACTGAATACACTTCCCATTCAATTCAACAGCATCCACTACTGAATGACTCATCTGATGCATTCTTAACAATAGATTTCAAGACACACGGCAACCCCCACTCAACTCACCAACAAACAAACAAACAAACAAAAAACCAAACAAATTAGAACCTGTCCCTCATGATTAAAAAAAACCCCAAACAACAAAAACCCTGTCTCACTTGTGTACAATGTTTGTTACAGCTGGAAAATTGAAAAGAAATCCCTTATGTCAAGATGATGCATGGAAGAAATTACATTAAAAATGTGTTAAAATAATGCAAGCTTTTGACTAAAGATGCATGTATAATTACAATACCTCTACAGAAAACCAGTACTGTCCTCTCTTGGAAGGGGATAGAGTTAGCTAAGCATGTAAATCTGAAGTCCAATTTCTACAATTATTTTGCTTTTCAGTAAATGCCTCACACATGCTGTCGGCTGTCTTTGCAGGCAAAAAAAACCCCTACCAATATCTGGGGGAAAAAGTTAAAGAATCTTAGTTGCCTCCCCACATATGTGCTGAAAATGCTCCAAAGCTGCAAGCATTTGAGAAAAGTAATGCACCCCTTAAAGTAATACCTTAAAGGAATAGTAAAAGGATCCCCACTCCTCTTCTGCCACCACTTCTGTGAAAGTCACCGTTTCAGTGAAAGTGACAAGGGTAAGATCCAGACAGCTGGTGCCTCCCTGGGAGCTGCTGCTGGCTTCTGTGGAGTTGACCTCCATCACTGGATTTTGCTGAAGTTGTCTAGGTGCTGGTTTTAGTAAGAGTTAATGCAGCCAGGCTTCTCCTGCAAAAGCGCAGCACAAAACCAGCTTCTCACTGGCTACCAGAGGTGTCGGGCTTCAGTGCAGCTGAGTGACAGAAAAAAAAAACCAAAACAAAACAAAGCGAAGCTGGCATTCCTTTGAGCTTTCTTTTGGTACAACTCTGACAACAGCCATCCACATGCTCTTCCCAACAGCCACAGCCAGTAACAAAGCACACATGGACCCAGACATGTGCTTTGTCGACTCTGGATTACCTTGCACCCCAAGCTGTTAGCTCTGGAGTCAGGCACACCTGTAAAAGCATGGAGCTCCTCCCTGCACTAAGCCCAAGAGCCTGGGTACTCCACTCAGTAGCACTGCTTACTTACCTTAGCTGAGCTCACTATGATGTTGATTACCTTCAGTCTTGTGGTATATCCATAAACAAACACCAACACTCTCTCCCATATTAACAAAACCCTATTAAATTTGTAGGCTTAAGGGACCTGTCAATATCTACCTGACTTCACAAACAGACCTCTCCCTCACCTCTGCAAAGAGCTGGAGTGTGCTGCACACCCAGGAAGGCAGTGCTCTCTTTACCATACAGAAAACCTGTCTGGAAAGGCACAGCTCCTAAATACTTAGAGGCTCAAGACTCTTCAGAATGAGCTAATCAATTATCTCTCTATTCACAGATTTTCTGGGCACCCATCCCACACATCTCCAGTGGCATCAGGCTAGCTGTACACCAAGGTGACAGATGAGAGTGCACTGACCTTCCCTGACCAGAGCTCAAAGTCACTTGTAAATACAGCACTTGTTCAGCTTTGTGAGGAGGCTCTGCCTCAGTGACAGTGCAATCCTAAGCAGAACTTGATGTGTTTCACACTCACACCCCACCAATTTGATCTCTCCTTACCTGCTCATGGCAAAACCCAGCCCCATGTTTACGTATGTACAGATGGCCATGGGTGAGCTCAGGATCTTTAAACTCCTCTCTCTTGCTAGCACAGCACACCTTTTCCCCAGGTGCTGGAGCAGGGATCTCCACAACGTGCCCATATCGTCCATGTCCCTCATCTTCTTGGGACTGTGCCTATCCCTGCCTACATAAGCAGCAAGATAGGGGGTCACTAAAGGGCCCTCCAGCTCCCAGACCCTGTATTAACAGGGGAAATTTAGGGAAATTCAGGTCCAAATTTTGACTCTAAACCCTCCCAGGTTAGGACATGCCTGGATCTAGGGCTTTGGACCAGGCTGTTCTAGAGACTGCAGAAACCTCTGAGTGTCTGAGCAATAATCAGACTCTCCAGAAGATGCTGGAGTCATCAGAGTCATTCAGCAGAGTCATTTAGAGGAGGAAATCAGTCTAGACCAATACAGATAATCATTATGAGTCACAAGGCGATCAACTGTGACTAATATGCACCAGTGATCAATATTTAACAGTGACAAATGATTCATGGGTTGGAAACATTAAATAGATAAAAAAGAAATATTATAAAGAAAAAGATAAAAGGAAATATTATAGAAGCACTACATTTTTGCTGAAAACCACTGGGGAAATGCTCATATATATATTATATAAAAGAGAGGGAAAATATTTTTGCATTTTTTTCTGATTGATTGTACAGATTGACTTTGAAACTCTGCTAAGAAGTATTTAGGTAGCATCCAAGCTTCTTGAAAATATTTTACCATTTTTTTACCCCTCTTCTTCTTTCTTCTAATATTTCTTTCTTATATTTACAGAATTTTCTTAGCTAGAGTTAAAATTCATTACACTGAACTTTTGGGTTTGGTGGGTTTTTTGCACTTTCATTCCTACAGAGCTGTTAAGCTCAAGCATATTACAGGCACTAAGAGGCTTTTCAGTATCTATCCCCACATGCCAGACCATGTGCAGCTCTCAGGGCCAACCTAGAGTGACTTGTCTTGTGGCTTTGCCAGCTTCTTTCTCTAAGTAGTGCTTATGGTGCTGCAAAAGGTTATACCATGCCCTGCTCCAGGACTCTCCAGTCTACAGAGGGCTAATTCAGATTTTCCATCACTATTAGCTTTTCTGCCGGTGAGTATTTCTCAGTTACTGTCACTGCCGTGTTTTGTTGAGGGCTGGTTTTGTCAAAATGCTGTTCAGTCACAGAATTTGAAGCCGTGGGCTGTCCGTGGTACCACATCTAGAATTAAGCTAATTCTCTAGAATAAAATACTTTGGTTTTGAACCACTACAAGTCATTAACAACTCTTTGAAATTTGGTGTTCAGACGTTTTTCCTCACCCCACTCTCCATGGTAATATTAAGCAAATTCTGAAATGAATGGCAAAATAAAATATTTTACGATTGAATCTCAAAAACTTAGAAAAGGCAAGATCAAATCCTAGAAACTCCTCTGTGCTGAAGGAATAGCTGATTGATTCCAGTAACTCACTTTGTTTTTTCCTCAGTTGGGACCTTGAATCTCTGAGAACTTTCAATTTTTTAAGAGATTGAGATAGTTTTACAGAGAGAGAAATTCAGTCTTCTCTCTGCTTTAATGCAAAATGCTGTCCAATTATTATTGCAAGACAGTTTTTTATCTAATGCATAATAAAATATGCTTCTTCCTTCTTAACCTTTAGAGTGACTTTTTTTTAAAGTTACTGTATTGTAGTACTGCAACACAGCATGCTTATAAGTTGGAAATATATTTTAAAAATCCATAAGCAATAAGAAAGGATTATTTGAAAGAAGAATAGAGAGAACTTGCTTTAGAGGCCTCTTCATTTGCCATTGCCTTTATCTCAGTCTCAGAAGCTACACACATTTTGTTTTCTTAAATAAAGCCTTGAGGAGAAGGACCAGAAAACCTAAGAGCATAAATGGTTACACTGAAAGGTGAAGAGAGTATTCTGTGGTTGCTGTGTGCAGCAAAATTGATATCCTGATTGTGCAGAAACATGGGGGCAGATGTGCAATGCCTATCTTTTATCTCCCCATAGTGGCATGGCACTCCCCTCTGGAAAGAAGAGGAAACCCTGTGCAACTGCAGAAAGTGAAACCAGGAGATTGATGTGATTGATGTGATGTGATGTGATGTGATGTGATGTGATGTGATGATGTGATGTGGTAGATGTAGGTGGGTAACTCTGGAAAGAAAAGATAAAAAAAGAAAAGGAGAAACAAGAAGCAATGATTCAAAGTTTTTAAAGATCAGGTAAAAAATAGTGATTCTGATTATTTAAGCCTGAAATTCCTCATGCAAAAACTCTGGTCTTTCCTGCACAACAGCTGTGAAATGCAATAGGTGGAGATGGTTGATTTTGTGCACCACGCAGCGGATGCTCCATGGCAGGCAGAGGTGCCATCACAGAGAATGTTACACTCCAAAACTCAGCAGCAGTAGGAGGAGGGACTATGCAGGAATATCTGGTTCCTCCTATGCTATCTGTTTCTGTATCTTGACTTCCCTGGCAGAAACTTTTGTGTGGCAGTATTTTTGTGCGTGATGCAGATAACCTGCCAAAAGTCAGACAGTGTAAATTTTCTAATGTGTCAAATTTTTAAAAAGATTAGGTACATCTGAAGTGGGCAGAAAAAAGGTCTGCTCAAGTGTATATTATTTTTTAGTGAGACCTTATGGTAGATTTCTTTTTCTTGTGTTTAGGCATCATTCAGAGTAAAATTGAAAAAATATTTGGTTTTCTACTCTTTGGAGCTTTGGTACCCTGGAGTAGTTAGGCATAATCATATTAAATGCAAAGAACAAATAATGGTATCAGACTGTAGGAAGAAAGAGAATGAGATATTTCCTACTTCTAAAAGAGCAGCAAGTTAATTGCTTTTCTGTAAAAAAAAATCATGCTTATCCAAATCTTTATATGCCAGCTTTGGAAGAGGAAGTGTATCCTGCTCTTCCCAATGCTCAGCTCCTCCCCAAAAGCTGAACATCTGGGGCAATTCAGAGGGACTCAGCTGCTGGCTCTGGCAGCTCAGCATCACTTTACAGTGGTGTGCCCTCATCCCTGCTGCACAGGAGAGCAGAACGGACACACTAGTGACACAATTCCTGTTGTCTGTCAGAAACTCATTCTCCTTTGACTTAACAAGCTGCTCAGCATGTGCATTGGGTTTCTTTGGCGCCGTGCAGATCTGGGCACCCCGGGTAAGCAGTACCCAAACAGGCTGGATTGATTGCCTCAAATCTGGAACCAAAAACATCTCTATGTGGTCCCAGTGCCTGGGATGTGGCTGGGAAGGGATGCCCATATTTTCGGACTCTTGTAGGTCATTGCTGTGTGTGAAACAGAGGGTTTCATGTGTGCCTTACTTAGGATGCAAGTATTCCACCACACATTTGCACTCACATTTATACAATTTTGAGCCCCTCCAGGTGGAGATGACATCAAATTTCTAAATCTTCAAGACTCGAAACAGCAATGATATTTTATAGGCTAAATAAACAGTTATTGGATTTTCTTGACAGACATCCCTAACATCCATCCTCCAGAATGAAGTGGCTGTTACTAGGATTTAAAAATTTGGGAGTCAAAGTAAGATTTCAGTAGCTGGTTTTAACCTCTCCCAAGCATTTAGTTTCAGGATCTATATCCCAAAGCAGGACCTGGTAGCAGCATGTTGACACCGCCAAACAGCCGGATGCTGTTTGTAAGGATGTGAATTTCAGCTACACTGAAATTGCATCACTGCCAGGATGCTCTTTGTAAGGCGTGAATTTCAGCTACACTCTGCAGAGACTCCAGGGTTGTGACCCTGTCCCATCTGCACCACATGGATCACCTTGGGCCACAGGGCCAACTAATAGCACAATGTGGTCACTGCATCCCCAAATTTCTTGGTTCTGGAGTTAGAGGCTAGCAACTACACCTGAAAAGCCCTTCTCTTTGATGGAAAAAATTGAGTTTGATTTTCGTCCAGAATCTGTATAAACTTAATTTTGAAATATTAAAAGCATCACAGAATGAGATAACTGTTCTCTGCTGGGCTCCAGGCTGATCTGTCTCACCTGTCAAGTCGTTATCCAGCTTTGAATCAGATCCTCAAACTGACAGAAAGTAGAATTTTCCTCTTAATGTCAGTTTCGAACCAGATCTTTTGAAAATGCTTAGATTTTACCCACAGTAAAACACTAGAGTTGCAAAAATCACTGAGCATTTTTATAATAAATAATAAAATGCAAGTTGGTTGTTTCTGTTTCTTATATAATTTAAACAATTTTTTAAGAGGAGGTTTTTCCTCATCGTTATTACTCTTTGTTGTCTTATTCCAGATTGGTTCATTTTGCAAAAGGGATACACAGCCATTTCTCATTTCTTGTTAAGAAACTTTTGCAGAAGAATGAGGAATCGTTAAGGGATTATCTTTGAAAAGAAGCAAGCAGATAAAGAAAACATGGAGATGAATGTCATTAAATATGAATATTGTGTTAGTAGAACTGTCAGACACCCTGAGATTTCAAATCCCTTCACTCTGTTCCCCTCAATATTACCATCAAGAAAATCATATATTTTGCAAGGGCCTGATTCTCTATTCATTTAGCATGTTGCAGAGCTGAATTTCTTCTTGTTCTGTGACTAGAATGGCAAGTAGCTTCCACAAAAAATGAGCCAAGCCCCGTGAACTGAAACAGATGCCTGATGAATGTGCATTCTTATAAAATATTGAGACAGTCAACATAGTCACTTGGAGTGTTCTAACTTTTCAGGAGCTGAGCAGGTGGCCAAAATGTATGGCATCCATCAGGTGCTGGCATGTAGTTATGTGTACAGGTGCCAGTACGTAGGTAGAATAAATTCACAGCTCGCATCACCACCAGAAAGATTTTTCCTTCAAAATCTTCCATTTCCAATTGCCAAGGTACTGTCTGCCCTTCTCAAAGCACTGCAGCTGGAAAGGGAAAAGGGCACAGAAATAAAGCCAAGCTGCCAAAAGGGAAAGGTGGCTTCAGGTGAGCCCAGGCCAACTCCCAGCACAGCCGGCAGGAACGCAGCCAACCTGTCCGACTGCACTGCCCGGCACACCGTATGCTCATTAACAAGGCAACTGCAGGGAACAAAACACCAGCCATATGCTTGTCCTGCCCCGCTCCTCCCTCTACTTAAGGTCCCATTTAACTACAATGAGCACCAATGTACCTTGAGAGGGGGGCCAAGAGGCTGTGCAGACACTAGATCCTAGGTACTAGATCCTATTTTGTCTACAGCTGGCATCAGCAGCTTGTTGTAAAATCTCCTGAGCCACAACTCTGAGCCTCAGCAGTCCAAAGCTCTGTTTTTCACAGTACAGGAAGGCCATTGGAGGAAAATTGGGTTCAGGATTTCCACAAGCCAACTTCTTAGCTACTTCTGACACATAATGCATTTAATATCCATTAATAGAAATCCTTTTCAATTCTGTTTTCGCACTATTGCTTAGAAGAAATTTTCTTTCCTTTTCCCGTTTTTAATTGAACCAAAACCAATTTAACAGGCTGTTGGACAAGATGATAATTGTAGGTCCCTTCCAACTGAAAATAGTTTAGTCCAGTCACTTCTGTACAGGTTCTTAACTCATCTTAATCTACAGAGTATGGATAACCACATCATATCTGCTTTGGGAGAGAAATGCTCCTCTTCTCCCACTCCTTACCCTTCTTTCTGCTACCTCTGGTGAGCGCACCGAGAGGTAATTTCCATTATTCCCATTGAAGCCTGCATTGATATAGGAATTACTCCCCTGTTAGATTTCAGAGGATGCCTGGATCTGACAAACCCCTCTCTTCTTCTGCAGGGGATGATCCAATGGCTGATTCAGGCTTGGAGTTCAGGGAAGATAGTGAGCACCTTGCTCTTCTGCACATTCCCATTCTGACCCCGACCTTTCTCCTGTCCCATAAGAAAGGGCTTTGGAAAGCAAACATGTAACAGAAATTCAGGCCCTTCTGGATGTCATTCCCTATTCGCCTGGATGCTCCTGCCTGCATAGTTACCCCCAACTCTGGGTAAATGTCACAGCTGGTCTGTGGCTGAGCAATTAATTCAGTTAAAAATAAGAAATCCAGGCCAGTTCCATAAATCGGACCCTGGGTTGAGCTATGATAGGATGGATTTGAATACATACAAGGACTTCACTCAATCATGTTCCACCCTAAGCTGCAGTCATCTCACTGGCACAGGAGCTGGGTAGTGTTTAAGCTAGACCAGTGAGCTGTCTGGACTGGGAGATTCAAATTCTCCTATTTAGGGAGGGTGAGGACAATAAAACAGGCTGCTGTCACATGAGAATGCTGGGGGTTGTGTTTTCTCTGTCTCCAACCACCACTCCATGTAACACATGGTGCCCCGCGTGAGGATCCGACTCAGCCATTTACAACAAGCAACCACAGTATTGCAGGGAGACAGGAACTGCAGTGGAATATTGCTGCAGGCAGCAGAATAATTGCTGCAAACAGGCAGTGGGACAGCAGAAAAGCAGTGGGCATCGCTGTGGGCAGCTGAAAATGGCTGTGAAATCCCGGCAGTAGACAGCGGAGTGTGCCGTGTGGTTTCAAACCCCACTTTGTGGATTGGGATCACCATTGGGACCATGGGACCATGGACCTCTACAGCAGAAGACCCGTTCTGAAGATATGGACCATCGGGACCATGGGACTGTGGACCTCTACACCAGAAGACCCGTTCTGAAGATATGGACTTTCTTTCTTAAAAAACAAGGGATTAATTATGACAAGCGGGCCCTGTTCACGTGATACAAAATCCACCACTCGATGTGTCTGAAAGGACCTCCTCAGACTTATTAACTTGGGAGAGGACTGGCTGAGATATACTTGCCGCAGCCTCCGTTGGTGAGGACACAAGACATTAATGTTATAAACCACAACTCAGGTCATGGGTGATCAAAGACCTAATATGGTTTGTACTGTTATGATGCCTAAGGCAAACCCTTTGCAGATAAAGGTCATTGGCACCTGGGGCAGACATCACTCTGCCAACATATGGCCTTCATCATGGCCTACAACACCTGCAGGATCTGCCGTCCCTCTGCTGGCCTCAGAGGGACCACACAGAGCTGCTTGAGCAGCAATCCTGTGTTGATGAAAAATCCTGAGGGCCAAACAGCTACAATGCAGCCTTACATCACTGCTGCACCACTGAACCTGTGGGGGAGAGTTGTTTTTTCTGCAGGGGGAGTGCGGATGGGAATGGATTTTTAACACAGGCCATTTTAAACAAAATGGATTTTTAACTGTGTTGAAGTGTGTAACTCGCCACACGAGCTCTGAAAGGACTTACCACTCAGCCTGTGTGGATACCACTGTGGCCCCTTGAGAAAGAGAAGCTAGATGCCCTAAAACCATTAGTACAAGAACAGCTAGCTCAAGGATACATATGGCCATCTATGAGCCCTTGGAATGCCCCTGTATTTGCTGTAAAAAAGGAATATGATAAATGGAGTTTGCTCCATGACTTAAGAAAAATCAGTTCTGTGATAGAGGGCACGGGCGCTTTGCAAGCTGGTATGCCTTGTCCTACAATGGTATCTGCCTCCTGGGACATCCTGATTGTGGACCTGAAGGATTGTTTTTTCACTATTTCACTGCACCCAGATGATACCCCAAAGTTTGCCTTCCATTAATAACACTACACCAGTGCAAAGCTACCAATGGCAAGTTCTTCCCCAAGAAACAGCCCTACAATCTGTCAATGATGTGTTGCACAAGCACTCTCATTGGTGAGAGAGCAGTTTCCAGATGCCTACTGTTATCACTACATGGATGACATTTTGATTGCAACCTGAACAAAAAAGAAACCCTCACAGATTCAGCCAAGCCTGCTGCAAGCATTAAAAACATTTGGGCTGCAGGTAGCACCAGAGAAGGTGCAGCACCAAGCACCCTGGAAATATTTGGGACTCAAAATAATGAACCAAACTGCTCAGCCACAAGCGATTCAATTTTTAACCAAAATTCAGACTCTAAATCATGCACAAAAAACTTGGGTACTATCAACTGAGTGAGATCATATCTAGGATTAACCAATTCACAATTAGCACCCTTATTTGACCTCCTAAAAGGTAATCCTAAATTAACTTCCCCCAGGAAATTAACCCCAGAGACAAAAGCTGCTTTTGAAACAGTAGAGCAAGCTATCACAAACAGACAACTGGATATGCCCAGAGGTGTGTATCACTGTGCTCATCCTTATTGTTAATTTTAATCCTATTGGTATTATTGGACAGTAAAATACACACTGGCCTGACCCTTTGCACATTCTAGAGTGGGCATTTTTACCTCACCAACCAAAAAAGACCCACCATCTTTGAGCTATTTGAGTTAATCATCAAATGTCATCACAGGTGTTTACAATTGATTCCTAGAGATCCTTCACAAATTATTATTCCTGTGACACAAGAGCAGTTTGAATTGTGTTTTGCTAACTGTACAGCCTTGCAAAGTTCCTTGCAAAATTTTTCAGGACAAATCACTTACCACTTACCAAGCCATATATTACTAAAGTTACGGGGTAAACTGCACTATCTCTGAAACCTCCAAATAGTCGAGCACCCTTAAAAGGCGTTACAGTGTTTGCTGATGGTTCTGGGAAAACAGAAAAGGCCATTGTGAAAGAGGAAGGTGAGTGGCAAACATTGGAGGGATATGAGAATGGATCACCTCAAATAATAGAGCTACAGGCTGTAGCTCTGGCTATCCAACATTTTCCCCACACTCTGCTAAGTGTTGTAATAAATTCTGCAAATGTGGCTGACATCACACAAAGATTAGACCAAGCTCTACTAAAAGAAAATGATAATGCACAAAAATTTAGCTTAGTAAAAACTCCATGCCTTACTATCCAAGCCAGAACTTGCCCTTATTATATCCTACACATCAGGAGTGACACAAATTTACCAGGGTTTATCACAGAAGGCAACACCAGCCCTGCTTGAACAGCACCACAACCAGATACACTAGCACAAGCAAAGGCATCACATGATTTTTTCCACCAACGTGTTTGAGCCTTACAGCAGCAATTTCAGCTGTCAAACCCAGAGACTCATAAGATTGTTAGCACCTGTGCTGACTGCCAAGGTCACACTGC
>JAYDZK010000113.1:46666467-46692318 GCA_034509185.1 Euphonia xanthogaster | reverse complement strand
CAGCAATTTCAGCTGTCAAACCCAGAGACTCATAATATTGTTAGCACCTGTGCTGACTGCCCAGGTCACACTGCACCACTGCAGATGCTGATAAACCCTCGTGGACTGCGTGATTTGCAAACCTGGCAAACTGATGTCACACACATTCCTGAATTTGGCCGCTTAAAATATGCACATGTCTCAATTGATACCTTTTCATCAGCAATATGAGGTACAGTACATACAGGAGAAAAAGGTCGGGATGCCATCGCACATGGGAGATCAGCTTTTGTGGCTTTGGGCATCCCTCACATCATCAGAACAGACAATGGCCCTCCATACACTTCACAGAAAACTAGACAGTTTCTACAACTCTGGGGTGTGTCACACCAAACTGGTATTCCCCATTTAGCAGCTGGACAGGCCATTTTAGAAAGGGCATGCGGCACTTTAAAGCTTATCTTAGATCAACAAAAAAAGGGCAATGTGTGGTGAAACCCCACAGGGCAGAGTAGCAAAAGCTGTTTACACTTTGAACCATTTAACAGTATTAGAAGAGTCCCAGAACCCAGTTATTTTGAATCACTTCTTATCACTATAATTATCCTGTGATGTTCATCTAGCCCAAGGTAATGGTGAGGGACCTCCTCACCCATACATGGTGGGGCTCCTTGGGATCCCATTACTTGGGGACAGGGATATGTGTGCATTTCAATGGACATTGGAACACGTTGGATACCTGCCAGATGTGCCCAGCCTGCACTATGTCCTGCTTGGGACCACAGTGTCTGTGTCAACAGACATCACAGAGCTGTGTATGGAGAAGTAACCAGAACAATTGTTCACCTACCTCATGGAAATCTGGGACTCCTGAAGTGACAGTTCATATAAGGACTTCACTTGTTTACAAATTATTTTTTCCTGTTTTTTCTGTTAACAGATTGTTTTTCTAGTAGTTGGGTTTTTCTCTGACAGTTCTAAGGGTTAAAAGGCTTCTTGTTTTTAGAGTTAAGTTGTAACTTGCAGCTATAAGCAGGCAACCTGTGCCATCGTGAAGGATGCTGATCTCACATACCATCTCCCGGAATTCGTGCTGCAGCTTCAAGTGGCACTGGAACACATCACTAGCTGGGGAAGCTAGGTTTGTCAAATTAAGTAAAAGGCCTCATTCACATTAGGCCACACCATTGGTCCTCAAGTGCCAGACTGGGGCCAGTGAAATCAGCAGTAACTAAAACTGTGACGAGCAGGAGCAGAAGGTTTTAAAAAGCTGCAAGTCTAGGTGAAGTTTAAAATTGAAGTTCCAAACATAGCAAAAAGATTGCAATTAATACATAAGAACATGTTTTCAGACTACACTGCCACCTTTCATCTCTGATCAAATAGTACTACAGATGCTACAGAGATAGAAGGGGCCAACAAAGGGAATTGGTCTAATCCATCAGCACTAAAACGTTGGGAAAAGACCAGCACAAACCACAGTGTAGGTCAAAAGGGTTGCCCATAGAGAGGTACTAGGAAGAAAAGCAAGTGTGGGAAGAAGAAAATTCAAATGCCTGCATCCCTGCTCTTCCTTTCTATGGAAGAAGTTGTACCTGAAGTAATGAATACACTCTGTCTTGCAGCAATGAGCAGCAGAGTGGAATTACAGATTTACAACAGAGGTAGAAAGCCATTAGATGAATTGCAGGACCTTTTATTACCAATTGCAATTTCATGGCAGGGTTATTATTTATTAAATACAGGAGCAGCCAGTTGAATTCTTACTGCTCTTTGGCTTAATTCCACTTATAAAAAGGCTGAAGAAATTACACAGAGCAGACTAAAAGTGCTCTGCAGTAGCAGGCTTCTTTCTCGCTGCCTTTACATGGATACACACACACACTTACACACACACACATAGAGAGAGAGAGAGAGAGAAATTTAAAAACTCATTGTATGGAAGGGGAAAAAGTCACACCCAATCTGCCTTTTAAAAAGCCCAAGGATGAGTTAAATAAATGCACTGTACTGCTATCATTACTGCACCTGAAGAGCAGTTTGGACAATGTAACACCCTCAAGTACTGAGGCTCAGTTTTTTACCATTTCCAGACGAATATACACTTTACCACCTGCTCTCCCATACAAAACCAGTGTGCAGACAGAAAATAAACACGTGAAATGACATGACCCAAGTCAGAATTACTATGTGGGTGGGGGGAGGAAGATAATATTTGCCATAATATACAATTGCATCCCAGATTATTTCCACAAAGAGAGATTATGTATATTTTCAGGCAGCAAAAGGGATGAGCTATTCAAAGCCCAGCAGCTTTGTTCCAGCACTTATTTTGAATTCACTGAACTACAGAGCAGTGGAAAGGAAGAGGAACCAGAAAGAAGTGAAGAAAAACCCACCTAAGAAACTGTCTCAGCATGGCTCAAATCTCCAAGGCTTTGTTCGTGCTTATCTGTCACTGCACATTGGCATAAGCAGGGTGTTTAATAACTTCGTTTGCCAGAAAAACAAGTGCTATAAAAAAATTTCTTTTTAATTTTTTTTTCAATTATGTATGGCAAATAATAATAAAAAAATATTCATCTGGAGCAAAAAAAATGTATAAAATGTCTGTAAAATATATTTTGTATATAAAAAAGTAGTCTCCTGCAAGCCAGCTATTTTTAGACCATAATGTAGATGTAGATTAGTCTGGTGTGATACAGACCTTCATTTCCAAAATAACATAGTCTTTTGCTAATATATTTTTCAGGCATACCTCTTCATATATTATCTGATATTCCTTAACAGTACATTGATGTTCCTGATCACACTGTGAAATATATTTTCACTAAAAACGTGGAAATGAGCTGCTATCATTTCCATTTCTGCACAAATAAAACCATTCCATTATGGTTCCAATCCAATGAAGAAGTGAAACGGGACTGCCTCACATGCTGACTTAAGCACAGAAAGCACAGTTCAAAGAAACAAGACTATCTAAAGAAAAATACAAAATTTAGCAACTACTTAAAGGTTGTGGATACAGTTGCTGTAAGTGTTCACATCCCCAGTGACCAAACAGGCAGCAAATTCTAACTAGGCAAAAAAACTCAATCCAGCATTTTTATGTTCCCACATTTTGAGACTGTTGTGTCTCTTAGATCATCTGCATTTGAATAAGGTGACAATGATGTGGATATCTCATGCTAATGGCTCTTTGCTCACCATTGTAAATGTGAGTATAATGACACAAATGCTCAGAGAAATGTGAACTAAGGTGTTGTTTTTGGAGTGGGCATGATTACACTCGCGGTGGCACTGCGCACAGGCAGCCCCCATGAGCTAGCTGAGGGCAGCTGCTTTATGTGCAGTAAGCTGAGGAGCAGCAGCAGCAGATCTTCATGCAAATAAATGGGCTCAGCCCTTTTCAGCTCGCAGGTTGTGCCCAAGCATGTGAGCAGCTGATCTGGCTCGCTGCTTTTGGGAGGTAAGCTGTGGATTCTTCTCACATATGCGTATATAAGCAGAGATGATTTACTGTCTATACAGATAAAACAACTTCTCCTTTAGTTAGCTGAGAAATTTCCAGTGCCTGTCCAAACATACCCCTGAAACAGGTAATATTGTTCTTGTACTAAAGGAATACAGGATAAAAGAATAAGTATCATCCAGGAAGCAGGAGTGCGAGAAGTTTCAAGTGCATAACAGTGGTGTGGGCGGAATAGATGAAGTAGCAAATACAATACCCAATTTGCTGAAGTCATTAGAAGCAATCCAGAAATCAGTGTGGGAGACATTCGTTGCACCTGCTGCTCACAGCTAAGTTTTCAGAACTTTTAAAAACACCAACATTGTAGAAGAGTTCCTAAGGTTTTGTCTTTGGAACAGAAAGAAAATTGGAAGGGAAAAACATTATTGTTATGCATCCACATGTATCAAGCCAGTGAGAGATTAAATGAAGGAAAAGGAAAATGTCTCTACGCTCAAAGCGTTCAAAGCTTTTGTAGCACAATTTGCTTCAGGAGAAAATAATGTTTTCTGTGGTTATGAACATGCAAAAAAGATTCCAGACTTTATATGAACTGCTGCTCGGGGATTAGATGAGGATTTAATATCTTTCTCAGAGAAAGGATTAATTAAAATCTGTCTTCTTTGGGAAGGTGATGAGCAAAATAATTTCATATGCATACAGAGCTTTTGAATTTTTTCTCTACAGAAATGAAATGTATTTGGTAAGTTCTCATTTCATATCTTTTTCTTCAAAAAAAGGAATAATTTTATATTTTTATTCATAGGACTAGCTGAAGGGATTTTAACATGCTTTCAAAATGTCAAAAAAATAATTGAATCATGGGAGTCACCTTTAGAAAACTTTGAAAATATGCTGTTAGGAGCTGAAGAAATACTGCTTGAACATCACTAAGAATCTGTCCTTTTGCTACATATTTCACCATGCTTAACAGTGAAATTGGTTAGAAAGTCTACTGGCTAGTGATAGACCAACTGCATTTTTAATTTCATGATCATACTGTGATAAGTTTTACTTCTCTTTCCACAAAAGACCTTGATTGTCATCAAAGAACTGAAGCATGCACACACACAATTGGGTTTTTTAGTTTATTTGCAGACCTGAGCAGCTGGTGTTTCAGGGAACTGGGATGAAAATCCAAGTAATCCGGCCCTGCCTCAGGGTGTGAAAGTTTGGAAATGTCTTTCACCACCTTGAGAAAGGAATGACACAAATTAGAGCATCTCATCGGATACCTGCTGGTGCCTGGCCCTCTCCATTCTCTTTCTCTCTATAAAGCAGAAATCCATGACAGTTTCAGTGAAAAAAAATTTAAATCTTGCATTATTTGTTTCATGATAAAAATGCCAGTAGACATGTCTGAATTCCCTCCAGCACTGATACAAAAGAAATAGATATTTTACTGAACAAGTGTAATTTAAAAAAAATGCTAAAAATAATCTTTTTGAGCCATGAAGAGTGAAAAAGCTGCAATTCTTAACTTTTCTATCAAAACTAACCTTCCCTTTTATTAGGAGTTTGACACCTGTGATCCTTTAACTGTACCATTTTTTAAAATGAAATATCTGGTAAATTTACATAAATTTATACACACATATGTATAGATAGATAGATAGATAGATAGATAGATAGATAGATAGTAGAAATTTAAATTACTCAGGCTAAATTTCAGAGCTTCCTGTACTGAAAATCATTGACATACAATGAATGGATAGTTAGTTAAAAAAAAAAACAAACAAACAAACAAAAAAAAAAACCAAACAAAACAAAACAAAAAACCAACTTAAAGAAACCTAAACACAATGAAGCAAACAAACAAAAAACCCAAACCAAAATAAAACCAAAAAAAACCCCGATCACACAAAAATCTGTGTAATAGGTGCATAACCCATACCAGAAGCGCAGGAAAGTAAGAAGCAATGATGACAAACTAAAAGTAAGATCTAAAGAAGGAAACAAAAAGAAAGGCTCTACTGGAGAACTTTACACATTTTCGTTTACAGACTCTGTCCTTAAAAGTCTGGGACCTCAGTTGGACTTTTCTGTCTTTCATCTCATCTTTCATAAAATCCAATTTTGATCTCATCTTTCATAAAATCCAGTCTCATTTCTTCAGCCCCAGCATGCAGAAAGCCTAAGGCAAAGGCTTGTCCACTTCTGCTGCCCTGTTTGATGAGATCAGTGTCCCTTGCTCAAGTGGTCAAGGTCCCTGCCCTGCATCAGAGCACAGGTAAGGCCAAAAAAAGCAGGTGATCCCTCCTGATGAGCACACTCCAGTAATTACCAAATAGTGAGTATAGCAGGAAACAGCATCTCTTGGATGGAGCAGGGAACAGACTTGGGTGATCTGGTCTGCTGATTTAAACATGACTCAGCTCTTACCTCCAGGCCTGGGTGTTCCCCTGGAGCCTCGTTTTCCAGCTGAGGGAACAGTCATGAAAAGTTAGGGATATAGTTCCAATGGCATGTAGGTTAAGGGTTTTGGCCACTACCTGCAGCATCAACGTACTGACTGCTTTTAAATGCTTTTTTATAGCAGAGACCATTAAATCACAGAATGTCCCTCCTGAACACCATAAAGTGGATAAATAATGAGTTCAGCTATCAGTGGTTTCTGCATCTTCACTGCTGCCTTGCAAATGGAAGAGTGAACTCAACAATTTGACACCAGCAATTAAAAGGAAAGAGCTGAGCAGCAGTTAATTTTATGGCATGGAGCAACCTGAAAGCCACCCAAGGTAATACCTGCTAGTGGAGCCAGGTTATAAAGTGACACACTGCCTGAGTGGCAACATTCTGATGATATCCTTCACTTCGTAAAGACTCCTCATTAATTAACACATTTGCATTTGATTTCTGATGGCAGGGTTTCAGCTGCAGCAGGAAAAACTCTCTGGGGACAGGGAACGCGCTTGCAGGAGCAAACAAACCAAATCCACTGAAGGAAGGGAATTGTCAAGCTTGCCCTGGTGAATCCCCTACCCCTGCACAGTGGGAAAAAGGCTGCTTGTGAGTAGCATGATTTTAAAATGAAGCTTCACATCTCTTGACACCTACCTTTCTTCTGGAGACTAAAGAAAATGTGATTTTTTTTCCCATTTCACAGTGAAAACTTAGTTTGTTCCTTAACCTGAAGAAACAAGATACAATTTCATTTGTGCACAATGATTGTGCCATGATTATATTTAAAAAATCAATAGACACAGCAGTCCTATGGCCTGCCTTTATTGTAAAGTACATTGATGCTACCAAAACCAACTTTCTCAGAAGCCCACTACCACAATCAGGCATATGAAACATTGGATACAGCAGTTTGCAAGAGGCTGATCAGTTTCTAGCACTTTGCAGTATCGTGACACTTTTTACCCTCCATGTCTTTCCATTTTAACTTCATGCATTCTCTGAAAATTAAGCACACAGTACGGGGTCTGCATTTTAAAAGGCAGAAATCAGCTGCTCCCTATGTGTGAGGCATCATGCTTGTTTTCAAACTCAGGTGGAATTTTGAGGACAAATCCAGCATATAAAAACCAGCTAAACATTGATGGGTTGTTTTGAAAAGCTAATAGAGCCTTGACAGACCATCAAGGGCAGCAGGACGAGCAGGTACTCCATGAGTTTTACCTGTGAAAAAGATAAAGGACAACTATGTCTGCTGATGTTTAAAAATCAGCAACAGCACTCATACTCTGTCTCCAACAGATGCCCTACATACTGCCCATTGGAACCAGAAGAAAATATCCCAGAGATGCAGGAGACAGCGCGGCGGGTTTCTCAAGGTGGTTACAGGTTACTGACACACCGATCTTGGTGGCTCCAGATGGCTCCAGCCAAAAGGTGAAAGAAGGACACAGCTGACAAATTACATAAAGCTCACCACAGTATGTCACACTACTGCACACCTAGTCCTCCCACATCATTGAATTTTCCACTGTCTTCTATCCATGGGCATACCTACGCTTTCAAGTGTTTGCAGCTGCTGCACAACATGTTTCATTATCCTAGCTAGAAATGGAGGAAGATAAAAAGCAGGACTTCTAGCTCATGGAAACTTTCTTCCCTTCACTCCCTAAGTACCTATTCTTCCACTTCCTGTTTCCAAACTCTTGTACAAATTGACAAGCCAAAGATCTGAGAGGGCTCTTCAGTGAGCAGCTATCTGTTGAGAGACAAAAGTTAATGAGCTTTCGATTTCCTGAACTCAGAGACACTGCAAGCTCTGGCATGGCTCTGCTGGAACTGCCTGGGATTCAGAAAACACACACTAAGCCTGATGTGTGTGAAGTCCAGCACTTCAAATAAATCACTGTCTTTCAATAAAAGAGAATCATACCTCCTACTTTACTAGCAGCTGTTTTGTCAAGTTCTCCTAGTCAGTCAGTAATGATTCTTTTTACTGTCCATAAGATGTCGATGCCATAAAAGGCAGTGTCTCCTAAACGTCCTATCAGGGGTTTGCTGGAAACATCTTCTCATCTATAGATCCTACTCAGTGCAGCAATTTGTCAGAGAAATTACAAACTCACAAGAGGACTTTGCACTGGTGCTCTCCATCAGCCCTTGTGACACCCAGATGGGAGAGCAGAGAGCACTGATTTCAGCAGGTAAGATCCACATGGTTTGTGACAGAAGACATAGGTGCTTAGAGCAAAGATCTTAAAAGTCAACACACAAAATGACAGAAAACTGATCTCAGCTAACTGAGCACTTTTTTGTGCTGCTTAAACCTTCAGCTACATTTACATATTCTCAGCTGCAAGAAACTTAAAACTTGCAGTCCCTCCTTTAGGTGTAGGAAAGCATCAGAGCATTAGTACACAGCAAGATGAATTCTCCATCCAGAAAATTTATGTAATAGACAGGAGCAAAGCAAGACAAACCCATCATCTCTTCAGTAAATGATCCAAACTTTAAAGGTCTGTATCATTTGCAGCTATAAAACAACTGTTCAGTGTTCTCAAATAGCTATTGCAACCATCATTATTCAATAACACATCTTCCCTTAGCAAAAGAGGAAAAAATAATGGCAGTGCATAGAAGATATATGATATATAATGTGAACAGTATTAAGTACCTTATTTAAGCATTAATCTTTAACCTTCACAAACTTTGTGACAGCATACAATGATAGTTGCTGGAGGAAACTCTTTTTTCATATTCACACAACAGCATTATTTATAGCAGCAATGCACATCTGAACAACAAAGGAGCAGGAAAGGTAGTGATGAAAGATGCATTGTAACAAGCAATAAATCATACAGCACTGCATCATTGAATGCTAAAGAAAATGAAACTACCTGAAAATAACACTGTGATTTAGCTAAAGTCCTTTAAGATGTGCTTAATGCTAAGTACATATTTGTTTCTCACTGAACTAGTGAACTTTTATTCAGAATTAAATGTTCTTAAATGTTCTGCAGAGTCAGGATCTAAAGGAGGATGACATTTATGGTGACTTCCATCCAAGTCTACAGGATAAACAATGTTTTCAGGGAAATTCATAAAGCCATCAAACACATAGGCACATCTCAGTTGATAACAACAAATATCACTGACAAAATAAACCCTATTAGCATTCCTTTCAGATTGCATCAGTCGCATTCCTCTAAGCATTCATTTTTCACCTTCCAGTAAAGTGCTTTTGCTCATGAAAAACTGCTTTAGGAGACTTAAATATATCTAAGAGCTGTTAGAGATAAGCTGTTTTTCTTTACCCATCATTTTCATGCCTTTCTAGGGCAACAATTCAAGACAGTCAGGAATGAAACATTGGATTTGTACATTGGGTCTCTATCTTTGCAGACTGCCTGTGATTTTCATATGTGTGGAATTCTTTATGTCTATTCTGTGTGTGAATGCATTTGTATTGCCTTAAATAGCATTTAAGCATCAATCTTAGATTCTCTAAGAGTTCTCCATAATCATCGCTTTCACAAAAAAGCTTTGTTCATCAAGCCTCAAGGATCTGGTCTTTACAATACTTGGCATGATAATTTTGTACAAATAATTACTTTTTCACTGATTTAAGACAAAAACCTGTAATAGTAAAAATGATCAGAATCTTAGGGCATGTGGCCTCTGCAAAACATAAAAGAACGGTTTAATCAGGAGAGGAAGTGAGTGAAGAAAGACACAGAACCAGTCTTCAAATCCATCAGCATGGGAAGGGATATGACATGAGGGACACAAACTGCAGCAACGGTTAAGGTGGACATTAGGGACAAAAAAAATTCTCTAGTTATAAGGCAATGGAAATCTCTGAGACAGGTTGCCTGGGGATGTAATGTAAGCCCATCTCAGGGGTTTTCTAGTTCAGCTAATGAAACATCCATCAGGAAGGGTTTAGGAATAAATTTTTTCTTGCCATGGGGATAGGAGACATGTCTCTTGGCATGTGGTTCATCCATTTTTTGTAGGGCTTTTTTCCTAATTCCAGGGTAAAATTTAAGTAGAAAGTAATAGAGAAAGGAAAATGGAGGAAAAATCGTGCTAGTTTCTTTATGCCAGATTGTAGAGATGGTTGCTACTTTGTTCCTGGAAAGTTGTGGCTCTTCAGAGCACCCCTCAATGATGCACACATTTTTATCACCTCAGCAGTACGAACCAGCTGCCTAGATGTCCTGGAGTCTGCAAAACACCCCACAGGGCTGGCACAGGCTGAGATATTTCCCACAGATAACTTGACAGGCCTCCACAGCCACTAGGTAATTTCCATTTATTAAGATAAATGCAAAAGCACTTCCTATGTGTTACTGGAGGCCTGCTCTCTGCTCAAGAGAGACCAGAGGGGTTTCTTTGCCATTTTCATATACATACATATATACGTAAGTTTTAGATTAGCAAAGCTAGCAGCTGCTGCTGGTCTTTGGTGATGTAAGGTGATGTATCTGACCATGGGAAGCAATCTTTGCTACAGAGAGCATCCTCATTCATTAAATTAGTTTCAGCCTGAGTCTATAATAATGTGACAGCATCTTTGCAATGAAAGCCTTTTGACTCATACTCCTTCTTTAAGTGCTGAGAATCCAAGCAGCTGCAGAGATCAGCATCAAAGTGTGAGTCATAAAATGAGTTTCAGACTCAGTTATATAATGAATCTGAGCACACAGCGTCCTTCACACAGAAATAAAGCAGAACTCTATGAATCAAATGAGAAATGGCCAGAAGGAGCAAATGTTTTCTGGTCTTTGATGTAAGTCACTGGTATTTTTCTGTTAGAAGACCCCATAAAAGTTTCCCAGTGAAGCTGTGTACTGTCTTCAGTGATAGCTTTGCTTTGCTCAGTACTCCCACTGATCCCTTAGAAGTTGAGGAACACAGGTATATGTGAATTCCTTAAACTCAGTGAAGTTTAAAAGGGAACAAAAATTATGTTCTTCACAAGCCTGTCTGAAAATGTTTGCAATTACCTTGCTGTTCTGGTTGCAGTTAAGGAAAGCTCATCCTGCTCCATGTAAGTAATATGAAATGACCAACCTTTTCCTCTCAAAGACACAACACCTAAGGATGCCAGAATGGGTGTATTTCAGAGCAGAATTAGGCTCTAAGTAAGATTTCTGTTGGCAGCTCTTCCTATACTTTTAGATTAAATTCACTTCAGAAGGTTTCTAGGCTACTATTCCAATATCAGCTAAAATCAGTGATCTTGATATTGATATTAAAGAGCAATAAAGACCAAGTAGTTGCAGGATTAGCAAGTTTTCAGTTTTTTGTGAACAATTAGCTAAAGACCAGTTTTGCACATCTGCTCAATGCTAGGTACTTTTCTAGTGAATTAACTCATTCCAGCTGCAATTACAGCAAGCCATATTTTAAAATTATTTCATCAAAATTTGCTTCATTCAGTGTGAGAATCTAGAGAACTTCGGCCACCAAAGCCCACAGCCTTGCATGCAACCCTGGAAACAACCCAGTGCAGCATTCTGAAGAGCTTTTGCAATAAACAGAAAGGTTCACACTTCAGCTATCAGACATTACCTCTCCACCAGTTGGTGCTTTGATCAGCCCATTACAGCGCGCAGCACGGTAGTTATTTTTACGTGCTCTGAACAGCTGCACAAAACAACACACTGCAAAGAGAAGACAATGGGATTTGCTGTGCCTTCATCTGGGGCTTTTTACCACCCATTTATTATTCATACTGAGCTGTAAAAATGGTCTGTGCTTGGCAGTCCTAACAGGATTGAAATTATCAGGTGAAGTGAAACTATTCTCAGCAGCTGACCTTCCTGCAAGTAGGACATACCTTATGCAGCTGATTTTAATTTAATTAATAGTGTTTTATTTTCTAATATGAAGAACATTATTGTAATTTTCTTCAGCTGTACCTCAGGATACATTTTAAATGTGGTGTCATTCTATTTAAATGTTGCAACCTATATGCATATTTGACAGTTTTCACCCAGAAGCAGCACAGAGATAGTAGAGATCATTATAGAACTGTTTGATTTTTAGAGGGAATGTTGCTGACAGCAAAAATATGACAGGCTAGTAATCCTTATTTATTGGATTTCTCTGTTTTGCACTGAAAGGGACGTGCTTTCCTAATTCCTCTTCTGTCTTTAGCAATTCACTTCAAATTTACTCAATTTAGAGATTTTCCATTCACATACTGGGTCAAAATCTAAATAGAGCAAACTTCCAGGTTCACACCCAAGCTGTAAATTCTATTTGAAAATCCTCCATCTTTGAACATGTGTTTTATGCTACCCAGAATCACTTTCATAATGACTTCATTTCCTCCTTTCAAAAAAAAGCTATTTTAATCCATGACACCATCTAGGTCATCTTTCTTTATGCAAACTGCCTCATCCTTCTTCTGGATCTTTTCATGGGTAAGGATTTGGATATTTTTCTTTTAGCTTTTTTTTTTTTTAACCTACATCTCATAGAAGAACTAGAATTAAAATATTAATTACCTTCTATCAACAAAAAAAAAAAAGCTAAAGGGCCTTCTGAAATGTACGGAAAACTTCCCAAAAAATTCAGTAGGGTGACAATTCCATCCTGCAAAAAACAGCATGTTTTCTAGTGCTGGTCCATGGATATGGTTTTAGACACACATGAATACATTTTTTTCACTGGTTTTACATATAAATCTTCCTTAATATCTCCATCTACAATCAACACACTATTTGAATTTAAAACAGTAATAGGCACTGTAGAGAGAGAGATATTAATTAACCATCCAAGAAATCCAACAAGATCCATCATTAAAATATTTGGAAGCACCTTTTAATACTACTTAATGTACTCTTGACAGATAAAACTGTGCCTGTCATAGATTCTCTGCTCTACCTGCAATCAGTCCATTTGCTGCACATTTCTGACATAACACTTCCTCTGATGAGACAGGGAACCTTTTCTGTACTTGGACAGCTATGAAAGGCATCTCAGCCTTCATCTGTGAAACTGTGAAGCATCTCAGCATGGGCATCAGAAAGTCCTACCTCTTAACCCTTGCCCTGCCACCATGCCACTGTTATACAGTTGCTAGTGTCCAAAGAGAGGTTTCCACACGAGCACTGCAGGTAGGCAGGTACAGAGTTTTGAGCAGGGAAAGACAACTTCAGTATGACGTTGCTTTCCCAGAACTCACACCAACTGTATAAGCTGCAGAGCTCTTCATCAAAGACCTTTAATTTGCCCGGGAACACAACAACAGCACTGTCACTTCACCAGTACATTGTGTTGCTTTCTGCTGGTGCCCAATTGTCACCATAAAACATAATTTTTCAATTGCAAACTATTACCAAGCATAAATTTAAAAAAATATACAAAGTTTGATTAATTTTATAACATTTCTTAAATTGTTTTAATTTTGCTATAGATTTTTGCACAATCCTGATAGTTTTTCTCTCCCTATCCTTGTAGCTAGTCTATAACTGTTTGTTCACTGATCTTTCCCAAAGAACAAGATGTGCTGTTATTCAGCTTCCATTCTCCTCTTCTAATCTCTTCCTTTCTGAGAAGTCAGCCACAGAGTAAGAAAGAGCACAGTGAAAACAATATTGTCAGAAAAAGGCAGTGTATTTTAAAAATAGATTGCCATTTTTCCCATTAATTTAAAAGCTATTTAGTCATAATTTCAAAAATGAAACTAAATCTAATATCATTAAGCATAACCTTTCCAGTAGTTTTTCTAACCAGTCTTTTTATTTAGAAGTTTCAAAGTAGAGATCATTTTAAGGTAAGGTAAACCTACATAGCAATACCCTTCTGCAGAAAAGAAGAAAAAAAATACCCACATGGATTCTGTCTAATCACATCATATTTCCAATATTTTTTCAAACAGAGTATTTCCACCAGCTGTGTTAGCTTGAGAACATATTCAAGAAGCACCTTTTATTATCAGGTTTTTACTATTATATTTATTTTGGGGGGAATTTTGGTTTTCCCCTCTTTTTCTCACTGTGTTCAAGGTAGGAATGCTTTTTAAACTAGTGCATCACAGCAGCTGTCTTGCTCCTATTATTTTGTTTGCTGAGATTCTTCATAAGATCAAACACCCAGAATTTAACCACAGATATTTCTTCTTTGTTTGAAAAAAGAAAATAAAATAAAAAAGTATTGATTTTCTAAACTAAACTGACACACTCGACTTTTCTTGAGATAACGCAAGCAAATCTCAAGAAATTCTGATACTTTGATCCCTCAGATTGAATCATCAGGTTTTTGGTTTTTGAAGTGCTTTGCTCAATCCTCCTTCTAACGAAAGCCAATCATTTTTAATGAATGAGTAATAGGAATGACATTCAGAAAACTTTCACTGAGTGGCCTTGGCAATGTAACTCTGGTTCAGTGTAACTGTAGAGCTTTATACCTTAGCGGATTAAAAGCTGATCTTCTCATGAAATCTTTAGGTTATATGCAGGGTGTTCAAGCTGCACTGTACTGTAATGTAAATGAAGCTAAGTTAAATATCATGGAAACTATGTTTTATTAAACTGCTACATAGTTTTCTCATTTTGCAAAGCAAATGCAAAATAAATGTTTTGTCATGATTCTCTCCTTTTCCATTTCCTCTAAATCCACTGCTATAAGCCAATCTGTCAGAATGTAGTTTATTTATATGTTTGTTCAATCAATGGCACAAGACAGAAATGTTAGTGCTCTGCACTCCTTGCTCCATTTCAATCATGCTAGTGAACTTCTTGAAGCACTGCAGCCTGTGGGAAGAACCCACATGTGGTGAAGGTTTGTCTCCCATAGATGGAACCCTATATGAAATAGGGACAATATGAGAGGAGAAAGGAGAAGAGAAGGAAGAACAGACCACAATCCTCATTCCCCATTCGCATGGGACACTTGGGGAGTGAAGGGGAGGTGGAAGACTCGGGACTGAAGTTGAGCCTGGGAAGACTCAGAGGTAGGGAGCAGGGGGAAGGTAATTATGTTTAATTTCTCATTATCCTTCTTTGTTATTAACTGGCAGTAAATTAAATTGCTATTCCCCAAAGTGAGTCACCCATGAGAGTGATAAGTGACATTCTTGTCCTTATCTCAACCCAGGAGTTTTTTCATCTTATTTTCTCCTTCTGTTCTGCTGAGGATGGGGAACAGGTGAGCATCTTGGTGGGCAAATGACAGCCAGCCAAAGTCAACCCATCACAGGCAGAGAGGAGTGGTGGGTGGGTGGAGGGGTCCTGCTCTACCTGCTTTCATCTAGAAATGCATGGGACTCCTTTTTTCATTTTTGCTCTGAGCAGTACCTGCTAATCATTGGTGTTCTAAAGTTTAGCTTGCTTGCTGTTTGTTACTTTGGGCAACAAATTTAAAAATATAGGACCTAAGCAAATTAGTCCAACATAAAAATTGGAAAATTCATTGAACAAACTGGTAAACATCAGCTCTTCTTAACTGGAGTTATTTTTCTTTTTTATGTGACTTTCTTTATACATCTATGAGTGTCCCTTAACACTATAAGAAACATTTCCCTCCTCAGCTGTACTGGAAAGGACAAATTCCTCTAAGGTGGCAAAAGCACATGAAAGGTCAGCTGTATCCTGAGAGTTTGGGTAGCTCAGTGCCTTGTGCCCTGCAGAGAGACATTATAAGCTCAGATGTGCTAAGCATTTTGTGTCCTTGAGAGAAAAGTAAGGGTCCTCCCTGTGTTATGACAAGTATTTTTGGACTATAAATATGGTTAAAATAACCTTTAATTTTGTGAGAGGCATCTGCACTTAAATTTTACTAGGAGTTTGGCAGAAGCCGCAGATCCAACCTGTCTCACATGCTGGTGTGCATGATTAAAGGGATGCAGGCTGGCCCAGCCAAGGAGGTGTGCTGCATTCCTACTTAATGTGTGTCACTGTTGCCAAGTAACATAAATTCAGTGCTGCAGTCAAATACTGCCATAAGTCAACAGCTACCCTCCAGCAAGGCATCAATCTTGAAATGAGTTGCTAAGATGCAAACATAACCTTTTCATCATTTCCCTGCAATGGAATATTGTTTTGTCCTTCCTATTTTCCTCTACTTCTTTCTCTTCTCACCAAGGTATGGGCAAAAGAATGTGACAAAAATATTTGCAGTCTGTCAGCAACTTTTAACACTAAGTGGTCTGTCATCATTTCTTTAACACTAAGTCAACAGTTACTACACTGTTCAAAGTTTTGGCATGTTGCTTCCTAATCAGCTGGTTGAACCTCAAGTCAGGACCTCCAAGAATTTCCTTCCTTTTCCAGTCAACCAAACTGGCCAGGTTTACATGATATAAGGCTGTGAAAGTTTTGAGTCCCAATGTTCAGCGAGAAAACATCTGTGGTTCCCAGCGTACAATGAAGCTGAAGGGAAGCAGACAGAATGTCTTCTTTTCCCTCTAAGGGTCACAAGCAAGCTCAGATTAAAAATCAAAAATTTTTTAAAAAAACTAAGAAAAGGGAAAACCAAACTGCTTTCACATTGTGCTGAATTTGGCTGGGGTAGTTAATTTTATTCACAGTGGCTGGCATAGGGCTGTGTTTTGGATTTGTGCTGAACACAGGGTTTATAATATAGAGAGGTTTTTTTATTGCTGTTATTTCAGGGACTATATGGAGCCTTTTTTGCTTTCCATATTGCCACACTGGTTGGAAAGTTGAGGGTGCATGGCAGGCTGGAAGCCAGGACAGCCAGGTGATCAAACTGACCAAAGAGATATTCCAGACCATGTGACATCATGCTCAGTACATGAAGTGGAGGGAAGAAGGAGAAAGGGGGGCCATTTGGAGTGATGATGTTTCTCTTCCCAAGTCACCATTACCTGTGATGGGGCCCTGCTCTCTTGGAGCTGGCTGAGCACCTGCCTGCCCATGGGAAGCACTGAATTAATCCCTTGTTTTGCTTTGATTGTGTGTGCAGCTTTTGCTTTTTCTATCAAGCTGCCTTTATCTCAACCCACAAGTTTTTTTTAGCTTTTACATTTCCCATTCTCTCCCTGATCCCACTGGTGGGTGAGTGAGAGACCAGCTGCATGGGGCTTGGCTGCTGGCTGGGATTAAACCACAACACATAACACACATACCCTTTGGGGTATGATCAAGCAGAGGACTTACACGTGTGCAATCTGAAAATACACTAAGTTAATGTGGCTTCAATGAAAAGGTAAAGACATGTTTACACAACTCTGTGAAAGTTATGAAAGGTTTGTTAAATGCTCTGAGAGCTTTTCATGGTGGAACTGCATAAGTGAAGGCCACAGGAGCCATCTTACCTCTACGCAAGTCAAGGATGCAAACAATTTCCACTGGAGTGCAATAAGTGCCAGGGTGTCTTGAGCCAGGATATCCAGAGGCTGGAATCATAAATAAGGGAAGAAAGAGTTCAGGTTTAGGTTTATTTAGGTTTAACAGAGATTTTAGTTAATTCATATTTAATGGATTCAGATTCAGTCCCCATTCAACTAACAGATGGAAATGAAAATGGAGATATTTTGACTATTTTTAAACTTCACAAGTAACAGACTTCAGCAACTGAAAATGTACCTGAAAAATTAATAGAAAAATTAAGGAGTCTGATACAACATATTTTTTATTTGCTCAGTTGTTTTACCCCTCAAAAAACACTCGCAATACTGAATGCCAGCAACATATGCATACATAGCTGGACTAGACAGAATAGTTTTTGGTAGTTGATATATCCAAGTGGCATCCTTCCAGCAGCAGCATCAGAGACTTAGTGTCGCTTCTTGCTTCTTGAGATTTGGTTCATCTGAAATGCATTGGCTGGATTCTTTTTCAGAGCATCGAGGTCTCTGTGTAAAGCTCATGAAATCTTAAAACTGGAAGAAATTTCAGTTCTTTAACTGTACTTTCAAGGTCAGCTATGTTTAATATGGATGTCTCTCTTCATTTATGTGTATGTTAGACAAAATTTTGTGCTACTACCATTGCCCAAATTTTAGAATAGGACTACTATCTGTGACCACTATACACATCTGATGAAATGCATATGTTCATACAGTCCTTGCGCTTTTTTTTCCAATGACATTTATAAAGCTTCAGGAGAAGAAAAACCCAGTGGTTACAGCTGACCTTTTAATAAAATACCATGAGGTTCCTCATAGCACTGTTCACATCAGAAAGTCTTTGTTGCTGCCTTAGCAGGCTTCATCACTTATTCCTTTGGTGCTATCCTATGCTCATTTCTGTTTCAGGATGTGTACTTTAGATCACTTTATGTTGCAGACAGGTGTTTTATAACATGGCAGGGATCCATGGGCTCAAAATGTTGCTTAAAAATACTTCAATTTAAATGTTACTTGTAAGACAAACTAAGAGGGTTTTTGGCTTGATTTTCTTAAAAAAAAAAAAAAAAAAAAAAAAAAAAGAAAAAACCTGTAATCACACCACACATCTTTCCAATTCTTACCTTTTGAGTCCACTGGCAAACTGCAGTCATGGAGTGCTGGATGTGTCCAAGACATAAAGATCCTGCAACTTCACACACACCAGCTACAGAAAGTACTAGTGTCTTCACAGAGGCCCCACGAAGGAGAATGTTTTTTTTCCTGCTGGGATGATTTTACGTTTTCCTGAGCAACAAAAGGCCACCCAGCATATACACAGATGAGTACACACAGAAGCTACCAAAATATGTCGAATAGCCACCAAACTGCATGAACAATTTACTGCACATGGTGGCTTCTCCCCTGCAAAAGACAGGAGGGAATATAGGAAAACAGTGTGGTGAATAGAAGAGTATGGTATTTAAGGAGACATACATATCATGCTGAAAGAATTTTATGAGAGATTGCATTAATTTTAACTTCGAAACACAGAGGGAATACACCCCCCTCTAATTTACAATGCATAATTTTTAATGCCCAGAGAACATTCTGTTCTGCAACAGCACACTTATTTCTTTAGTCTTGAGGCAAAATGCTCAATCAGTAAAATCTGTCTTCCCTTTATTTTTGTTGATGGTAATGACCACTGTCACTATTCTTATACATCTCAAGTCTTTGTAATTTCAGCATTTGTTCAAAGTTTCAAGTTCTAATAGCACAGAGTCAATTATTTTGCAGGATAATGATTTGTAAACACTTAGAGTAACTGAATCAAGAAGAGGGCACAGGAAGCAATTTGCTGCTCTCTTTGTAGTAGTCACTGTGAAATACAAAGAGGTGACTATGAAATACAAAGCTTGTGCTGCAGTATCCTTCTTGGATATGGATTTAACTGAGAATATATTTTTGAGGGAAGAAGATACTTAGGATTTGAAAGAAAGTGCAGCAGTTTTCTCAGGATGATGTATTTGAGCGAGTTTTCACAGACTGGTTCCCACATTTAACTATTGATTTTGCTTTTTTAGTTAATGACTGTTATACCTCTAAGAACATGCTTGGGAAACAGGGAGATTTTCCCACTGTCTCCCTTACTGCAGCTCAACTGTGGTTTAACTTACACTGCAAGCACCATTTTATGAATTAACCAGAGGCTGGAGTGGTGTCTGTTTACATTTGCACAGAATGGAATTAAGGGTAGCAATGTGGCTTTTTAATAACAAAAGGGGTCTGAGATGCTGCAGAATGATCTCCATAAATGGTCCTTCCACTTCAAATCCCAATGCTGTACACAAGATTTCTCCTACCCTTACACGGCCAAGGGAGTAGATTGAGTAAAAAACGCCCTCTGCACTGCACCTCAAGTGGCAAATAGGTGGCCATGTGGTTTTCTATATCACCTCTATTGCATCTGTCACTCCTAGCATAGCTGAAGAAAGCAGCCTTTATTAGATGGCATTAAAGGAAAAAAAAATTAAACAAACAAACAAACAAACAAAAAAAACCAACAAAAAACCCTAACAAAAAAGGCAAAAAAAAACCAAAACAAAAACAAAACCCAAACCAAACCAAAACCAAAAAGAGACAAACAAACCCCAAACAAACAAACACAACCACCAAAACCAAACAACTCCCCAAACAAACAAACAAAAAACCAAAAAACCAAAACAATACTCCAAACAATAAAAAAACACAAACCCAAACTAACAGAACCCTCACTAAATCCCACTTTCAAGCATAAGATTGTTTTGAGGTTGGGGTTTTTTTAATGCATCTGAGATGTTATTCCCTACACACGCACACACACTTTCTTTCTGGTTTGGATTTGGTAGATACGCTGTGGTCCAAAACAAAAGCTGCATCCCCTTTAAATGTCTGGTTTAACTCCTTGCTGTACTGTTAGCTGAGGAGTATTTGATAACAACTTCAAAAGCTGTGACTCAAGAGCCTCACCAAGGTTATCTCAGGTGAGCAGCCCCTGAGGTCCCACTGCCTCTTCCCCAGGCACGTGGGACCCAGCAAACCTGGGCCTCTAAACTCACCTCTCAATGAGCTCAGCAACATCCTACTTGCTGTGCTGGAAGCATATATCCAGGTTTGCTGCCCTTGTTTTCACTTTCCTCAGAGGACTGTCTAGACCTGCAGAACCCTCCTCAGGCAATTCACTTGACAGCACTGCTACAATACAGGATGGTACTGGATGGGGCTTTGGGCAACCTGGACCAATGAAAGGTGTCCCTGCCCATGGCAGGGGGCTTGGAACTAGGTGGTCTTTATGGTCCCTTCCAACACAAACCATTCTATGATTCTATGAATATTCATCCTGGCCCAGAGGCTCTTGGCATAGCTCCATATATTCTCAGCTGAATTTTTCTCCAGCTACTCTCTCCTGACTGGCTCCTCCAGCAAGCTTTGGGAACACTGTCCCTAAGGAGGGAACCTGTGCCACTCTGCCTCATGGAACAAGACACAAGACCACTGCAGTACAATAATAATAATACTGTCAAAGTTCAATGGCTGCCTTGCCCCTACTGGGACAGTGTTGCCACATTCAAACTTGTGTCTGTTGAGGTGCTGCACTAGACTCATCTGTAGCCAACATGAGACAAAAGCTTTGCATCTTTCATTTACTTTTTACAAGCCATGCTGCCTGTTAAGACTTCCACATGACCACTTTACTGAGCAATTTAAATCAGAGGAGTGCTTTCATTATCAAGCTTGATGAGTTGATTTGTGCTGGGCTCCAATCACTAGAAACCTATCTGTGCACAATGTAACGTGCTAGAATGTATTTCCTCTAGTGGCAGAGGTAAGGGTTATTGTCCTACTTTAAATATTTGGCTTTTTAACTCTTTCCACTGTACTGATCATAGAAAGACCTCTTCAATATAGATTAATTTTGTACAACCTTCTCTGAGCTCTATGTGTGTTTTGAGCTTCAAGATGCCAAGAGTGCAAGAGCTGCAGGTATTTTGAGAGACAGCAAAAACTGCCTTCTACAGCAATCCAGTCATATTAAACTAAATGTGCATCAAGGTCTGCTTCTGATGGATATGCCAATTCCACAGTCTCTTGGTGCTTAGCTGTGTAACAGTGTTTTTTTCACAAGTGCATACCCACTAGCCACAATTGGTAGATCAATTACCTGTCTTTCTCTCTCACTGGCAAGAGATAGATCCTACATCCTCCATCCCATTTAACCACAGTCTTCCCTCAAGACCACCTTCACCTGAAAGACTTTGTCTGTTCAACATCTAGCATGTGACCAGCAGGTCAAGAGAGCTATTTCTGCCCCTCAGCCCTAGCGAAACCCAATCTGGAGCGCTGCATCCAGCTCTGGAAGCCCAAACACAGGCAGGATGTGAACCTGTAGGACTGAGTCCAGAGGAGGGTCAGGAACATGAGCAGAGGTCTGCAGCACCTCTCCTGTGAGGACTGCCCGAGAGAGTTGGGATTGTTCAGTCTGGAGAAGAGACTTTATGGCATCTTTGCAGTACCTGAAGGGGGCCTTCAAGAGAGCTGGAGAGGGACTTTTTGCATGTAGTGATAGTACAAGAGGGAATGGCTTCAAACTGACAGAGGTCAGGTTTAGATTAGATATTAGGAAAAAATTCTTTACTGTGAGGGTGATGAGGCACTGGAACAGGTTGTTCTGAGAAGCTGTGGATGCCCCATCCCTTGCAGTGACCAAAGCCAGGATGGATGGGGCTTTGAATCAACCGGTCTGGTGGAGGATGTCCATGTCCATGACAGGGATGTTGGAACTAAATAGTCTTTAAGGTTCCTTCCAACCCAAACCATACTATGACTCTCTGAACAGCATGTAGGAAGGTCCAGATGTAGCTACTCAAGAAAGCAGCCAGATCACAGCTCCTGTCTGCATGTATTTAATCAAATCTTCAAGCACTGAATCCTGTACTTTCCCATTATTTAAAATGCTTCATGTCATTAAGCACACAGTTGAGCCTCAGTCATCACCAGCAGTATGTGTTCACCTTAAACCATGTGTCTTCAATTGCTGTGCTTGGCCACTTCCAGCCTCCACATCCCCAGTGCACAATACTGCAGGCATCTCGCTCAGAACTCTCAATTTCTGACAAGGTCTCAGTCATTAGCCTGTTATCTGCCTGCTCACCAGTTGCACTCCTGACAGTCACACTCCATTACCTCATCCATATTGCTGTAATAATTAGCCTTCCTGTTTACAGGCAGGAACAGCATTGCTACAACATGTACACATCTCAAGAAAAATTCCAGGCAAGTAAAACCAGAATATATCCCAACCTAACGCACAAGGAAGAATACAATATTCATTTGACCTCTTGTATTGGATAATGCACCTCTATCAGCAAAGATAACAACACTGCCTTTACTTTATGTTTCACATTCACTACATAATCCTAAAGAAACACATTTGTTGACTTATTTATAAAAATATCTGCTTTTACATCAGTTGAATTTTCCCTTTGTTTTCTTCACTGTGTTCCAACAGCTCTGTATCAGAATACAGAACTTGAAAGAGCATCCTGAAGGATCATTGTATCCAGTCTCTTCCTCTTGCAGGCACAGCCTCATACTAGTCCTTTCACAAAGTATTATCCAACTGAGCCTTAAACATGGATTTTTGCCCCCACTACTGTGGGGGGGCTTTCAAAGAAAGCTGGTTCAGAACCTCGCACTTCTGATGGTTGGGAATCCAATTTGCATCTTCACTTTATGCATGGCTCTTTAATACCATTTGTTCACATTCCTCTGTTGTCACTTCTCTCAGATTTGTCCTTCTTGTTGCGAACTTAACACTCTTGACTATTGACATGCTAATGTTCCACCATGTTTTTATTTTGTTTGGCTAAAGAAACTATGCTCTTTTATGACATTGTTTAAGAAAAAGTATCTTTTATGTCCTCTACATTGGCATCAGGCTCCTCATTCCACTCATGACCCCATCTGTGACTGTCCCAGTATGACTCAGTCTTCCCAGAGGAAAGACTGCAGGTTTACACATTTGTCCTGATAATATCTGGAAGAGTTTTGTCACATGATCCAAGCTCCTTCCCTGTCTTTGTTGAAAAGCTACCCCTGAAATTGAATTACTTATCTCTATTTCTCTTTTTTTTCCCAGCTGAATTCACCTTTTTCAAGCCACCATACCACAGCTGAACCATCTAAATATTCACCACGAGATCCTGGTTTTCAGGGATCATTAGCAAAACCCTGCTGAACTCACAGAAGGGAAACAATTTTACATTCTGAATTTTGATCAGTGGTTTCAGCTTCTTCCCACCACCCAGACCATGACACACAAAGAATAACCTTCTGTAATCATGCACAAAACTCCAGCAAGTTCAGGACATAAACATTAATTCATCCTTGCACCCCATTCACCTCCCTCAGCTCTTACATGTTTGAAAGACTTTTTCAAATCTTTTTACCTTCAGTTGGTAAAAAAAACCCTGCAGTGTAAAACATATGAAAGCTTCAGTCAAGAAACACTGGTGGGTGTTTGAGCTTGTGCTCCTTCCTCACAGGAAAACACAATTAAAGCTGATCTGTTTGCTTCTGGATTACAGTTCCATAAGAATCCCCTTGGAAATTTCATTGCAGAAACAGTGCCACAGAAAACATAAACCAGAATTTTCTTCCTCTGGCAAATTTCATTAAATGCAGATTCTCTACTCCCTGTGTCTTAAGAAAATCCTTCAGTTTTCACTTGCCCTTAATGATACTTGAATAAAACTAGTAACTTGGCTTTCAAGCAAACAGACTGTGTGGGCTGTTAAACTGCAGCAAATTGGCCTCTCTAAAAACCCCAACACACACAGTAGATTTTATCACCAATTAAATAAAGTACTTGAGCCATAACTGGACATTTAGCTTGGAAAAAACAGTACCTTTGCCAGTACTGTGAGAAGAAATAAAAGGGAAACCTCTGTAGAGCTTTCAGATTTGTGCAGCAATTTCCTAGAGTACTCACTAGAAATCGTGACAGACAGGGAAAGATTACAGGTCCATCTGTGTTAGCCTTTTAGTTCAGAGTGCCCTTTTGAAGTGAACCTCCCAATTTTTCCCACTTACCACATTTTGGTTCACATGGCTGAGCAGTCCTGTAGAACAAAAACTGAGTGTCTTTCAAATAAAACTTACCTGTAAGAAGCTTTCCACAACTGCCTGTAGGGCGCTCCAGTCACTGACAGAGGTGGATCCTTTGGGATGAGACTAATCCAGAGCATATCCCCCTGAAACTTGTGCATCTTTCCTGCTGAGTCTGCATTGTCAGCTCTTTTGCTCTGCAGATCCACCACTACTATTCACTGTACTTACTGATGCAGGTGGACAGCCCAGGTCAACCCAGATGTCCTGCTTCTCAAGCATTTCCTTCTACTGCTTAGCTTCATTGCTGTGAGCTCTCAGAAATTTCAGGGCTGGAATTCAGCTAATGTTCTCAAAATGTCTGGGTTTTTCTTCAAACAAATCTGTGCCTGTTAAGGCAGCAAAACAGGACTAAAAGTACCGTATGTATTTACCCACTTGCCAGAAATGTGGCATTTCTGCTGGATGTAATGTGAAGCAGGCACTTCTGAAATTTGAGCAATTCTCCTTGCACACCTGGAAAAGGAATAAACACAAAGCAATAAGCCAGAAATAACTAACATCCCTCAATCTGTTTGGCGAGAAAGAATCATAATACACAGTGAAGCTGGAGATGCATAAGCCTGCTCATCTTCTGGTCCCAGCTGAAAAAAATATGGACATGCAGTGCTTAAGATCAGCCTGAAGCCTTCAAGTGCCAAGAAGACTTTGTGAATTCAAGTCAACCAAGTCACTTATGGACATCTCTGAGCACCCATTTGGCTTGTACATTTTGTTCCACAAGGCTCAGAGGGATGAATGTACATTCTGATGGGTGTAACACCACAGCAGGGACATTTGTATCAGAGCTCAATGAGCAGCAGTTTCTGGGGTGAAGTACTGCAGCAGCTTAGAAGTGTACAGCAAAAAGCAACAGCTATGCACAAGCCACATAGCCTGATAAGCCTTACAAGAAAGACTCAGAAAGGCAGCATTATAAGGCACTTTTAATAGCACCAGTGAGCCAAACTCAAAGCAGAAGGGCTTACTCATCTAAGCAAGGGAATACAAATATAACCACGTATAAGCAGCTCACCACTATTATTTCATCCCATCCTGTCACACACACAGAGAAACTAGAGCCACACGCATCTATCCCCTGCCAAGAACAGTCTCTAAGGAGAGACTACCATGTGTTATCATCCTGAAATGCATTAATTTGATCAAGGGAAGTTATTAATAGTGGCCAACTTCTTTAGCAAATTTCAACCTCATTTGCCGTCAGTATATTATCTACAAACATCTATAAATCCCAAACTACTGATGGCTCTGTAACTCTTGATAACATTAGAGCTGCAGACAGGGTCCTGACAGTATGAACAGCCCTTTTTGTCCCATTCTGACCTCTCCTGGTGACATTGCCTATGGCCCAGGACCCCATTTTACCCCATGTTGTAATGTGTAGCACTGCCAGTCTTCAGCTCCACACAGCCCTGAACTGCCTGGCCATGGAATCTGCTGATCCTGT
>JAYDZK010000113.1:46647442-46666367 GCA_034509185.1 Euphonia xanthogaster | reverse complement strand
CTTATCCTGCCCCCAATATGTCGTGTGGGCTGATATCCCAGACTGGGCTCAGCCCATTCCCATCCCCATCCCCACACCCGTGGAGGTGCCTGATGTCCCAGACTGGAGCCCCCACGATGCCCTGGTCCCAGCAAGCAGCTGCTGCATCCAGCAGGATGGTCACTCAGGATCAGGGACTTGCTCCAGATGCTTCATACAGATGGTTTCTGCTCCCTCTCAGCCCTCCATGAGTACCACTGCTACAAATGCATTTGCTAATATATTTTTGCAAGATTACTCGCACAGCAAGGACAGGTGTCCCTTTTTGTGGCATGTGATCAGTTTTCTTAAAAGACCTCCATTAAGAATAAATGAACAAATTTATTTACAAAGCATTGAAAATGCAAAGGAAAACATGATGAATAAAAATCAGGGCACTGAGCCAAATCAAATATTATCCAGCTGAAAATAAGTATCTAAAAAAATGAAGAAAATAAAATGTGTCGTTCACATCTCAGAAGCCACTGTGTAAGGACAAGGGAGAGAGGAAAGCTTCCCACAAATGAAAGTTGAATGTCAGTCTGAGAAACCTGTAGAAAACTGGATACTTCTATTTTCCCTGCTTAGCCTGAGCAACCTGGAAACAGTCTAACTGTCCAAGAAGCACTGCCAAACATTGAGAATTAATTCCTTTTAAATTGTCATCCTAAATTCAACACACTGAATTTAGAAAGCACCCATCACCAAGTTCAGAAATTTTGTTTTTCATCTGAGAACTTAACAATAGTGAGACATAGGGGACAGAAGCAAAGTTAACATCTGGGGGGCAGAATCATTAATTCAGTGATTTTTTTCTTTTTAATGGATGCCTAACCTTTTTTCTACTAATATGACATGAGGGTTACCACATGCAATTCCAGGATTTGGTGAGACTCAGGCAGGGACACTGGGTAATGTTACTAAGAAGATGGCTCAGTAAAGGTTGTAAATTTGTATTTACTTGGAATAAAAGGCAGGACATCTGCCAGAGAGCTGCACATGAGTTTTGTGACAAAGCAAAGATATCTACAAAGACTGCAGTAGGATGAACTCCAAGAAGACATATAGCTTAGGATAAAATGATCAAGTACAGTAAGTGGTGAAACAGATGAACACTTTAAAAGATTTTTTGGGACTCTAAGCTCGGCTGGGAGCTGTATTTAATTCCCTTCCATAATTTATATTTAGCCAATGTTCTTCACAATTCTGCTGCTGTAATTAGTGCATACATTTGGGGAAAAAATTATTGAAGATAGATCTTCATGAGAAGACATTTCTAAACATCTGGGTATCAAAGCAACAGTGAAAGAAACAAGGGGACTTTCCCCATGTTAAGTCTGCAACCTCAGCACAGAGGTATCCAAGTGCCTGTGGACAGCTAGGAATTATTGGGAGACACCATCTTCAGTGTGTCACTTGGCTTTCTTTTCCACCACCACCCCTGTGCTCTTGTTTTTCTTAGGTTGTTCCTACCAGTAACCCCAAAGAATATATCTGTCAGCCTGTTCAGAAGGTGAAAAAATAAGCTCTCCTTTGAACTGCCAGCCAAGAGGATTACAGTAGCCAGACAAGAGTCTTTAATGGAAAGAGGAAAAACATTCTGTGAAAGAAATGTCTCCAAATTAATAATGTCTGCACGAAAAAGCATACAAGAAAGAAGGTTAGCTTAAACCAGAACTAGTATCCTACGGAAAGAGTAACAGTCTCTGTTTTAACAATTCCATGCAATCACAGAATTGCGAAATATTCTGAGCTGCAAGGGACCTGTAAGGATCATCAATATCCAGCTTCTGGCCCACCACAGAACAGCCCATGTGTCACACCATGTGCCTGACAGTGTCGTCCAAATGCTTCTTGAACTCTTTCAGTCTTGGTTCTATGATCACTTCCCTGGGGAGCCTGTGCCAGTGAGCAACAGCCTCTGGGTCAAAAACCTTCTCCTGCTGTCCAGTCTAAAACTCCCCTGGCTCAGTTTCAGGCCATTCCCTCGAGTCCTGTCACTGTTCCTGACAGTGAGGAGATCAGTGCCTGCCCCTCCACTTCCCCTCATGAGGAAGCTGCTGACTGCTATGAGGTCTCCCTCCCCTCAGTCTCCTCTTCTCCAGGCTTAACAGACCACGTTACTTGTATACTTTCCTTCAAGGCCCTTCTCCCTTCACTGCAGCTTCTGCAAAACCATTCCCAGCTGGATAAGGATCAGGCAAAGGTGACTGGAGTAAAATTTCTTTTCCTACATCCCCTTTTCCTTCCTTGTCCAACCTCAAAGCCAGCGCACGAGAGTGCAGAGACCCGCAGAGCCCCCACCAGCCTGGCCTCCTCCTGTTCAGGGGATGAGGAGGGAGCAGGTTCACACCAGTGCCCTCTTCCTTTGCCTTCCCTTTGGCAGTGAGAGAGCAGTGATGCTGTCTTCCTCCGAGAGGCTCCTAAAAGCAAGTTCTTGTCATCTCTGCTGTTCCTATGGGGCCCATCCTGCGGGCTCTGATGTTCCATAAGTTGTACAAACCAATACTCAGGGAGGAGTCTGCCATCCAAGAAGAGTCCTTTTCCTATGGCATTCAGTGCATTGACATTCGGACCAAATTTTACAAATAATTCAGATTTACAGAAGTTGAAACCACTTACGCAAGGCAAAATGCAACCAATCCCATACCTAAGCTTTGGGTCAGGAAGTAAAAGAAATAATTTCTCAGGGATTAACAATCAGGTTTTACAAGTTTGATTCATTATTTTTTTAAACTGATTTTGAGGAGAGCTCTTCAAAATATGCATCTCAGTCTTTGTCACAAGCCCCTGCAACGAACATGACAAGAGAGTGAGAGTATTTGCTCTTCCTTTTCAAGATGTTATTAACAATGAAATAAAATCTACAAAGATTTAGTGTGCCAAACACAACATACTCCAAGAACAGAGTTGTATAAAAGTCTAAAATTTAAACATGATGTTACCTTGGGCAATAATCATAGCTAAGATATTTTATAGAGAGCCATTCTTATGTTCTCTGCATTCAAGAATAAATTACTTTTGCAGAAGTTATATGAACAAGGATATACATGGAGGTATACAAGTTACTTGTTCATATCCTGCATAATCACTCATTCCCATCTCATAACCCAGTCCACAAACTTCATAAAATAAGGAAAGAAGGACTGATAGTACAATTTTGCAGACAGCCAACGAAGTACTGCCCTTAGGGTTCATTTTCATTGGTAGTGGCGGTCATTCCACAATGAAACTATATTAAGAGAAGTATAAAAAGATATTGCTTCAGGTTCGTATTCACTGCTGTATCAACACCAGGAACAATCGTGTCATTGCTGCCACAGGAATACCAACCCCTGCCCACACAAAGAGATCTCAAATCGCATACCACAAATCCTTCAGACAGGCAGAGGAAAAGCAAACTGATAAACTTGCAGGACTAGAGCCACAGGCCATGGCTTGTCTTAGACTAATTAATCAGCTGTTAATACAAGTATTCTGTCTTGCAAACATTCCTTCAGCCATTCTGAAGCCCTTCTTTCTCAAGTCAGAGTACATTAATGCAGAACCAGGTCCTGAGCACTGCAGTCAGGCAAGCCCTGTTCTGCATATCACCAAATGAAGGGCAAGAACAGCTCATCTTGAATGAGATGGAAAACCATCATAAAGTACCTGTTCCTACTCCAGGCTCTGGTAAATCCACCTGACTAAAACACAGATAACCATTTTGTTATTCTTCCTGTTAAAAGAGCATTTTTAAGTTAATAAGGAAGACTTAAAGGCAAGTCTTTATGCTTTCAGCAGCAAAGGAAGAAAAGTCAATATATGCAAATGCAGGGTTTAAATCTGTCATATTAACTCAAGCCCTTAAATATTAATCTATCTCAGTGTTTTAGTAGTACAGTTGTCTTCTTTATCCTCAAATTCTTATTTATGAGTCAGTATGTTACCAAGGGATACCATCCAAAGGAATCTGTTTCAAGGAGGTGAATGTGTTGCTGGATCCTAATCTTGATTACCAGTGGTGTGTTTCTGTGAGATGGCATTCATGCACGGCAGGAATAGCTGGTTTGCACTCCTCTGACAGTTTCATCTGCTTGCCTGAAGGAAGGGTAGTCCCTGTAGCAAATTAAAAGTGATAAAGATTGATGCAAAGATATTATAAGGGCAAAGAAAACTTCATGTAGGTATGATCTACCTTTGCCACACGTCAGAGACCCAGGAAACAGGGGCAGAAGGCTGACCCCCACATCTGCAATAGCAAGGAATGTGACCCATGGCGGTGGGCTTGTAGAATGAAACATTTGATGCTGAGGACCTGATTTCCCAACACTGCTGTGCTTGGTTTTACTTTCAGACTATTTCTAGTCTGGCCTCCTGGCCAGGATGCCCATTTTGGCTGAAGTGCTGCTCTCCAGCACATATTCAGCCTTCATTTCCTTTTGAAACAACACAGCTCATGAGTTCTAAGGCCACCCCATGGTACAAAATTAGGTGCAGGAAGTGTGGGAAACCAGGAGGTTCATTTAAAACTTCATTCTGAACCAAAAAACCCCATTAATCTAAGTGAACCCTTAGTGCCTAATTGATGCTAGCAAAATGCTGCTTTAGTCCATGACACACAGTGTGCCAGGGAGAAGGGTACAGGAGAGAGAGGCTGGAATAGAGGAATCCACTCAGAAGTCTGGCCAACTTGAAAATCTTTCTGCCAAGAACTGAACTAATCAAACAGGTCATAATGGCATCATATATCTTTTCTTCTACTGAGCTGCCCAACTTTTTTTTTCTTGTCATTTATTGCATTCACTACTGGTTGTGCTTTTTATAGAAAAATCACACTCGATATCAAGCATTTGAAGAGTGTTGGGATACAGCTGGGAAGGAATAAGATTACTTTCAATAATCACACTACAGGAAAGGGGCATCTATTTCTCCACCAGAAGGAAGAGCTTTTAAATTTAAAGATGTCATTGGAACTAGAGGAAAAGGACACAAAATGGCAACGAGTAAACAGTCTGGAAAAAATTAGGGATTTATAATCATGGGAGAACTGGAAGTGTAGAACTAGTTTCCAGCAGAATCCAGGATAAATTTTTCAGGTGAAATTCAATAATTTGCTAGAGGAAACTGCCAGACATCATTGTCTACAATGCTGGATTGCCATCATGAAGTCCCTCCTAGTTCCATAAGAACTGTGTCAAAGCCCAAAACCAGTAAAGGACATGAGGGACAACTCACCCCCACAAAAAAGAAAGTGATCTTTCTGCTCTCGAAGTGGAAGAGTGGTAGGTCTGCATCTTGTTTGGATGACTGCTATGGACAGTCAAAGCACAGCATTAGACAGAACTCTTCACATCTCAGAAGTCATTGCCTGCCCCCTTCTTTGGCATACAGCTAGATGGTCATGGGCTTAGCTCCAATTTTGGATATAGATCTCTTGCTACAGAGTTTATTTCTCCAGCTTGCCAAGATGCAGATTACTGTCTTTGGGAATAACACTACTATCTTGGGAACATGCAAATGCCTTTCCTTGTAAACTGTAAACTGCCACATATCTGTTAAGATTTAGACCAGACCCCCAGCAATGTCAGTACCTACCAGATCAACAATCTGCACTATCTCACAGGCCTTTCAAGCAATGCTGCCTGAAGATTATCTTGGCTCCAATGTCCTATTTGCTTTCAAATGCCCACCGTCTCAGACTTTACCTGTACAGAAAGCTACCAACTACTGCTTATGGATATACAAAAATCCCCAGCCCTTTGCTAATGATATGTTACAGTGTTCCTATGGAAATGGAAAGAGATCTGTCCTTGTGCTTGGAATGAAAGAGATGCACCGGACTGTTGTTATGGAAATGTTTTGCATTTTTTGCAAATGCCAATTGTATGAAAACAAAAACCAGGCTGAAAAAGCATAAAGATATTTTCTGCACTGAAATATTTCAAAAGGATATATTGGCAGTCCCTCTGAGATAATAGACAAAAGAGAAAAAAGCAAATCAGGAATAGCTAATTGCTAGGTTTGGTCTGAAGTAAATGTCAAAAAGGAATCAAAACACAAAAGGCATCAGCTATGACCATCATAAGCTTCCACTCTTGCACTCTTTCTTTTCAAAACATTAGTCATTGTTAACTTGGTTTAATTCAGTTGTTACATACATACACACTCTGGCACACAGAACCATGATTTCTGTGCTTTTGTCAAGATAGAAAATTGTAAATATGTTAATATTACTCATAGTTTGTTTCATACAAAATCAAATAGTTTTACTAATGAAGGGAGGGTCTCACACTGTTTTTCAGGGGCACACTAGTGCAGGCTGTGAAGAATGCAATTTTGACACTTTGTATTGCAATGCTTTTATTTAAAAAGAGCAGTAGTTCTTCTGCTTTCATTTTTATCTTTACTTATAGATAAAACTATTCACTGACTTCTGCACAAATTCTTTCAACTAGTCTGAAAACACACATCTTTTAGCACTAAAAGGTTATTTGATCCAAATATTCACCAAACTCCATACAGGCACATGCAGTGCTAATATACCAATACCACACCCCTTGCCACCCCTTTGCAAGCACATCTTGCACCCATGGCAACCTCATGACTAAGTAATTAAATATAGCAATACAATATTACAGTCACTATTTTAGGGGAAAAGATTTTTTTTAGATCAAAGTGTGGCAGGCAGCTTCAGAGTCACATCAAAATTAAGTCAGTAATGAAAGAAATCATCACCATCACGATTTTGATCTCATTAATTACCATGGCTGACCTGATCTTTGTAACAATTTCTGTTATTATTCAACTGCTATTGGTTTTTGTCTCAGTTTGGGATTTCAATACTTTCTTTTTCAGTATCCTCTTCTTCTAAAAGAATTAGACTCAAATCAAAGCACACATTTCCTGTGTAGGTTCATGCTTTAATATTCTACCAGCACAATTTGCTTTTAACCACCTTTCCCCCCCCACGTCCATCACTGCTTTTCATTTATCATTTGAAAAAAACATGCTTTTGAGAAGCCATAGCATTTAATGGCATCATTATCAGCACATCTTTTTTCTAGCATTAAAATTCATATTTACACTGGTAAATATGTGAAGGAGCATGCAGGGGTGAAGAAAGGATGTGTGCATATCTGTGTGTAAAATGAGCCATGGGGATGGGTGAGCACAGGCCAACTTCTCACAGTCCCTGCTTCTGGGGACATCCAGACCTTCCTGGCCTCTTTGGCTGATGGTGTGCCTATTTCACTGACTATATTGCCACGTGAAGGTGACTCTTTGCAAGTAGCTTCATGCACCAGGAGCTCTCAAAACAGCTCCCAAGGAAGGTGATGTTGGACCAGCAAAGAGTATCTGTGATCAGGCAGAACCCTGGTTCCCCTGGGGCCAAGTCTATGCCCCATGTGCTGCTCCACATTACCAAGAGTTACCCTCAGGCCACCAAAAGGAGATTCTTCCAACCCGAGATCCACCTCTCCTCAGACAGCAGCGCGAAAGTCGCACCACAAAAGTACTGTGGCTCCCTGCAGCACCCACAGAACAAGCTCTCATTCACACATGTTCCTATCAGACATCTTTGAAATAAGGAGGCACAATAGTCTCATTAAAAATAATGGGAACTGAGCATATAGCTACTTTGGATAATTCTTCCAAGTACCTACCTGTATCTTTAAGCATCTAAATACTTTTAAAATCTGGGCTGAAGGGAATACAAGTCATTAGCATTTCCTGCCAAGCACCAGTTTTATTTTTTAATTAAAGTGATGCTATTTCTGTTGATCCCATTGGTCCTTTCAGTGACCAAATGCCAGAAACAGCAAATTCTAAATTAGTGCTGTGAAGGTGCAATGGAGCAGCACCAAAAACTTGTTTAATGAAACCTTGCCCCTTCCCAATGCCCTTGGGGCACGCATCAATCAGTAAAGAAGGCAGAGAGGTCATAATTTTCCTCCTATCTAATTACCCTGCCTGCCATAGCCCTGCAGTGTTCTGGGGTGCCATTTAAACCCTAGGACATGGTTCACAGCTTTATAATCTCCTGGTGGTCTACTTGGGATGTCTGTAGTGGGACAGATTGCCTGGATTCCACTGGTGTATGGTACCCATGTATCTAATTATCAGCAGTGGAATGTGCCTTCAGATTTCTGGATCAAAGAAGGCAGAAGACTTGAGAAAGGTGGTTTACTTCTAATTCGCCTAAGTTCAACTACACCAACCTGCACAGCCTTGACAAAGGAAAAAGAAAATATTTGTCAGTGGGAATAATGGCATTCATTTCTGATGATCAACAAACACCATGCTGCCAAAAAGTTTCAGTGGGGTTGCTTGTAACACCTCAGTGCTGGTAACACACTTTGTCCTCAGGACTGTACCAATTTCAAGAGGCCCATTTTTCTAGGCTGACCCAGAAGTAGGCAAATAGTGCACAACGCTTGTATTACCTTATTTTAAAAGACCCTGAGTACAAATTCATCAAGAGAAAGAAATGCTAATAGGCTTGTTTGGTGCTAATAGGTGACACATTGCTTAGAAAGGGAAGTTTTAATCTTTGTTTAAGAAGGAGCCAAGAACTCAGTTGGCAGGGCTGCTGCCCATGGTAACTAATGTTCTGGGAGTGCAATGTACAGCCTCTCACAGTACTTCCAGCTATGACATAATGACCTATAGGCACTGTAAATTTTTAGGGAACTGGTCTTGGAAGAACATCAGCTTAGCTTCTCTTGCTATTGCCAAAGAGCCATCCCTTTCCTCCCTGCCCTTGACATCAAAGAACACGACCACTTTTCATAACCAAAGAGTTAGCACCAAACACTTCCCTGTGGCTCAAAAGCTCAGCAAATGCACGTACAGATGACATAAATGGCCACACTATTTTTTCTTCAGAACAGTAACCACCAACACACTGCTGTGATGGTTTGGTGCACATATCCAGATTAAAGCTTTGTCACTGCAGTATTGTTGATCATCTAGTTGGCAAGGAATCAGTCCACTGAGTTCTGCCTATAAGCATTAAGTGCCTCCAATATTTGCACAGCTCTACAACCTCAAACAGAAAGCTTTAAGACTGAACTCTTAAAATTCACCTGAGCCTTTTGAAATGGATTTGCTAATAAGTAGGCTCAGATATGTTCACTGAACTTTTCAATCAACTTAATCTTGTGGTGAGACATATTTAAAACTAACCTGGATATCTGTCCTTTCATTCCAGTTTTCTTACCTTTGCTGTAAATATCCTTCCTCTGTTAGGTAATGATTTTTGCAGGCTCAGCTTGCTGTAATCAGTAAAGCATATGCCACAGTGTAAGCTGCAATACAAAACAAAGCACAAATTCAATATATTCAGGGAAAAAACCAAATACATAAAATGAACATATGTTTCCTTTCAGACACTTAGCAGCTTACTTGACTACTTCTGCATTTACTTTGGCTTTTAAAAACAATCCACCCAAGACATTCCAGTGCATATAGCTCATGGCCTTCAGTGAGTCCAAATTCACACCTCGGGGAGGGATGTAAAACTAAACTATCTCCCATTAACAAGTGGGAGACCAGCATATAGACAGAGTAATTATTCTTGTGCTGCACACTTGGGAACTGAGAGCATTATGCAACCTCTCCTCACTCACCTGTGCTTCTGCTCATACAGATTTCCTGCTGACCTATACATAAAAACTCCCAAGTGTCTTTTTTTACCCCACTGCTCTCCTGACTTGACCCCTTCCTTGGCTAGCACTCCTGCTTTATTATCAGTGCCGGGCATGTCCGCAGCATTCCTGCCAAAAGCAAATTATTCCCAAAGCAACTTTTTCTCCAATAATTTAGATTGAAATTTGTGGCCTCATCGAGTGGTGATCTGCTGATTTGACTTAACTACTTCTTGTGTCTTCACAGTCAAGACGTTTGTGCATTGAGATGAAATTTCCTCAAGAGACCTGTAAAACAGCCAATCAGATTCACTATTTCTGTCTTTTATGCTTCGTTTAGTATTTTCTCAGCCTCAAACAATCAATCCCCTTTTTTGCAGGCATCCCAGTAAGGAAATCCAATCCTTACACTGTATTAAAGTGGCACTTATTGTACAATAACAAATCTTCTGGAAAAACTAAAATCTTTCCCGGCAGATTTATCATCTCTAGTGTCTGTGTTTGAAACTACACGCAGTGTTGAAGTGTATCAGTGTAAAAATACAGTGATAAAAATTAAATACTATTATCTCCACTTAGATAAGAAGAGGGCAAGGCTAAAGAGCTCTGACATGCAAGGATTTTTGTGTTGCTTTTGCTGATGCATTCATACAAATTGTTATATTGATTGCACTGATGAATGTAGCGGTGTAAGTTCAGAGTAAACCCAACTGAAAATCTTAAACGTCCTTTTGTTCTATCACTCTGATGTAGAGTTTATATTTCCACTAATGTGGCAAACAAAATAGCCTCCCTTGCTCCTCTTTTGCTTTCAGCTATGAAGCATCCATCCTAACAAGGTTTTTCTTGGGGACTGAAGGAACTGCACATCTCCATTTCCGGGAAATGTTGGCTACAGAGCAGAACAAACATCCACCATGCTAATTCTACCCTGATAGGAAATGCAACCTCCAGACTAAAAAAAAAAACCCACATTTTCAGAAAAAAAAAAAGTTTTATTGAAAATTTTCCCCCATCTTCTTGAATGTGTTGGATCACTTTGGAAATTGCCTTTTTCTGCCTGTCCAAGGGAGAGAGTCTAGATGAAAACTCCGTCTGGATACCCAGCTTTCAAATGCTCAGCTGAAGAATATTAGTCTCTTCCTTGGACTCATAGCAACTTGTTCCTGCCAGGAGGCTAAGGAAAGGAGTAGCCACTGGGCTACTCTCAGCTGCAGTGCTGGAAAAACTAGTCATGGAACTATGTACTAGAAGGAAGGCCACTTGACAGCTTGGTTGTTCCCTTTTTATTCTGTGGGAATACAGAGAGGGGAAAAGAAAACAAAAATATGGTGATCTTCTAAGCTGGAGAAGGAGCAGATATTTTACTGTTGTCAAAAGGAGAACATGAAGTAAAGAGACTGCTGAAATGACAGGAACATCATGACAACATGCAAGAAGGGGTCATAAAAACCACATACCTTAAAATGGTATTTTAAACCTTAAAATACCATTTTAAGGTTTACTCATTTTTAACCTTAAAAACTAAATTTAAACATTAAATATGTGCACTTTTCTGTTAATCTTTCCTTTCACCTGAAATAAGGCAGCTGTTTCACTGAAGCAAATTGTCTGCCAAAGGAAACACTGTGGAAACCCTCTCCCAAAAGGCAGGTTTAAAAAGAAAAAGAAAAAAAGAGCTGATGTGTAGCTGAAGTCTCTGATTACAGGTATGCTTCCTACTTTGAAGCAGCCATGGAAATCCACGTGCTAAGCCCAGACACAAAGGCTGTCAGGATCCCTGAACTGCTCTGACAGCAGAGCTCCTATTCCCCCTGTGCACACAGCAAGAACAACCGCCACAAGAGAAGAGCTCTGCTGAAAAAAGTACTGAATTGACTGCCTCACTCACCTCCTCCTGTGATTTTAATCTCACATTTTCACAAATTAAGAAGAATCCTCTTGATTTCAGCAGGGACCAGATGAAGCCCATCTACAAGAGCAGTATCTGAGTGTTAAACATCTGCCTTTCCAAGCCGGCCTGATAAAATATCAAAGAGCATACAGACCTTTTATTCAAGTAAAGAGTGTTTCTGTGGTTATAGATGTTGCAGCTGCCACGAGACTACCTAGAAATTAAGTGTTCAGAATTTGGATGACTTTAATTAGCCCTCCAGAAAGGAAATGTGTAATCTACCACCATGACCATGAATGGGAAAATTCAAGAAATAGCAATTTACACAGGGCTGCAGCTGCAGACATAAAAGAATGAGTGTATGTACAACACATGCATATTCCTACAACAAACAAACACTTGGGCTCCATATTTTAAGCCTTTAAACTTTGTGAAGACACAGAAGAGGCTGAAAGTGATGTCAAAACACCTTAGCTCAAAATTGCTGCAGTTACTTAAATTGATTTCAAGTGTCTGTTAAGCTTGTTCTGAAATTACCTAATAATACCTTGCATACATAAAAATCACGGCTGAATATGGGACATCTCTTTCTCCTGATGAACATGGAACCACTCCAGGGCACTGAGCTATGTGTAAAAGCTCCTGTGAACTTCCAGAAGAGCCTTGAAGCAGAAACAGACAGGGAAGAACAGGACAAGAGTTCCCAGGGACCATGGAGCAGAGGGACCATGGACAAGTTTGCTCCACAGTTTTGTTTCTTTTTGGAAGTTCAGTGTTTCTGAGCTTTTTGGCAGGTGGACATTTTAGTGAAATTATCTTTGTGCCACAACAAAAAAAGGCAGGGGTGGGTTAACATAACCCTACATATGTTCAGGAGCAAGAACTCTGCCAACTGTGATTTGGATGAGATAAAATTGGTAGCACTGCTAAACTCTCATTTTTTTTTTAAATCTCTTGATTTTTACTTTTCCCCATAAAATTTGACAGCGCTCTGGAAAGTGTGAACATTAGAAAATGGTAAAATCTTGGAAAGGAGAGCAGTTGTAGTCTCTGGTTCAGGTAATGATTTTAGGTCTCATTTTCAGACTTCAAGTTTTTTCATAATTTTTAAAATAGGCACTTTGCTTCTTCTGCGACTGAGATTTTCACATAATTACATGAATTAAACTGCTAGAACTTTAAAAATAGCACCATGAAATATTACACCAAATACCATAGGAATAAAGATTTTTAAAAAAAGACAACCACAGATTACACTGCTTGGATTCCTGACACAGCACTGCTACTGAACAGGAGACCCCTCTGCCCTTCAGTCCCCAGTCCCAGCTGAGTGGAGAATCTTCCTGGTAAGAATGCGCCAGATGAAATTTCCTCTTCAAAAGAAAAGTTTCTGCTGGATATTAGCAAGCTTTTCATCACTGATCCACTGGGAAAAACTGTTTAATTAAGTTACTGTGCCCGCCTCTGAATAGTTATCTAGTCCTAGAAGGATACTAAGATTGCATTATAATTAGATGCCAAAAAATTCTTTTTCCTGAAACCAAAACCTTCTGGCAGTTCTAGATTTTAAAATTAGTTTTACAAAAGAGTTTTAGAACATCCATATTTGAGTTAGACTGTTCAACACACAAAACTGACTTGTCAAATAAATTTAATGTAAAAATTAATGAAATGTGGCACCTTTATCTTGTTCACATAGAAGCCCATTCAAGGAAGTTATTTAAAACCAGCCTCAATATAAGGCAGTTTAGGACTGATCTTTCCAGCAATAATAATTATGTTATTATTGCACCTATGCAAACTGTTGGACCTCATCAGAGTTAAATTATTCTATGACTTGACCATGTAAATTCCTTTCCAGAATCTCCTAATACAGAATTCTGCCTTTATATTGCCTACAGATCTTGGTCATTCCTAATCAGGGATTGCTACCTGAATTTCTTTCCTGCAAGGTCCAGAGCAATAACACTGAGTACAGGCAGGTATGCAAAACATGTAAAATCCACCTGGGAGCTGAATGTTTGACCCCTGTTAGTTCTTGTGCCTCTTCAGACATTCAGGGCTGCATCTCCTTCTTTTCAGAGTTCAAGGCAGAAGTTAATTTAGTTAGAAATCATGGCATTACATTGCTGACCTACTACAAGCTGGGGTAGTCCCAGGCTGCTCTGCCTTGCTCTGGGGCAAGCACCAGTGGCCACCCCGAGCAGCAGGGGGATTGTTGAAGGTGTAGAGAATTCTGCATTGCTACTCATCACAGGCAACTTGTGCATGCTGCTGTGTCTCCATCACACTCCCTGGGTGATCCTGCAGTGATGATTGCTCAGCCAGGTACCAAAGTTGCTCATATAATGTTTTCAGTTGAAGGTGTTCCAAGAGGAGAGAGCCTTGTTCCTGCCATGTATTGCCCTGTGATGTAGAAAAGGCTGTTTTCACTTTCATGTCATCTGGAAAAGGATTCTGGAGGCAGAGCACAACAATGGTTCGTAAGAATCCTGAGCTGTGAAGTGTAAAAATCAAATACACATGTACCCAAAACCATGCCTGCACTTCAGGCTTCAAAAGTATGGACAGCACTTAGTCATTAATAGAGGTAACTTCTCAGATTAAACTGCATTTTTTTTAAGAATTACCAAAAGAAGGAAATGACAGATAATAAACAGTTAAATGTTTCCATCTGTCTAATTGGTCTCCAGCATCCTCTCTTTGCACAACATTGTACAGCCCAGTTTGCAAACACTTCCAAAAACCTGGAGACACAGTCTTTCCTGCATCGAACCTGGAACCAGTAACCAACTGTGTTGATTTCTCTTTTTCCCCCTGGTTCATTCTGCTCATTTTTCCGATTACCAAAGCCTCATTTGGCATTGATGCATTTTGCATGCACAGAAAGTCCTGCTGGAGATGGAAGCATGTTCACTTAATTGAATCTGTCTGACAGATGTGACGCAGTGAGATAATGAATATGCAGTTGACAGATGTCTATGCTATGTACATACACATATTAGGAAGCAGGGACACATTTCCTGTGATGGAAAACAGAGAGAGCTGCTCATTGGAGTTGAGCTAAGAGTTGTTGCAGATCTGTTTCATTTAAGAGAATGACATAGTTGGAGCCTAGGGAGAATTTAGGGTAAGTTCAAGACCACCAACTGAATGAATTCAGACTGTTTGACACTTGCTGCTGCTGGAAAGGGCCTTTCCTTCCCACTCGGGCTACACAGCCCACCTACTTGCATTGCAGAGATTCAGGTGCTCACTGCATGCCCCTAGGCCAGGGTTCAGCAGGCAGCAGAGCCAGGACAGGGGCCCCCTGCTGCCAAAAGAGAATGATATTGCATCCACATTTTTGGCACATCATTTCCTGTTCCTGCCCATATGGTCCTGCTGCCTCCCCAGCTTCAGCTCTAGCACTCTTCAGATCCTTCCAGGGACAAATCTATCTCTTCAAAATGGCATAGCTTTGCAATGTTATGGCACGGGGAACATGCCAGTCTGGCTGCAAGGATGGTGATCATTTTATTGTTTATTCTGTGCCAGTGAGCACTGGTGGGATGTTCTGCAATTCACACCAGAGACAACAGAACAGCAAGGAGAGGCTGACAGGGAGCATCATTACAGGTGATGGCAGCAATGGGATTTTGACTGGCAAGTGTCAAACCCAGCATTCCAGTCCCATATGTTGTTGTGCAAAATCAAATGCTGCAGAAAACAGGCTCAGGCAAGGACTCAGATGAATGTAGCATTTTAAACATCACCAGCAATGTGGTAGGGTCACCACTAGATTCATACTGATTTAAAAGTTTACATGAAAACTACCAAAGGGAGTGTGATTTTTCACAGTATCTGGTAATGACTTCCCCACATGATTTTTTAACAGTGGTGTTTTGATACTTGCTGTTCAAAAATTAGGTCCGCAGACTGTCAGTCCCTACATCCTTTGGCTGTGTGTCAGTCTAGAATTCCCTCTGGACTCTTCACAGGATTCAGAGCCCATGCCAATAGATTTTGCCAATGCCAAAGGCATGAGAAACTTGGAGATTCTCCTGAAGTGCTGATTTTCAATGAAAATTGGAAAGTAGTATGAAATTCAAAGTGAAAAACAAAAATCAGATCTGTAACTGTAGCAATCAAAACTGAAGGTTATGCGAACAGAGCTGTGATGGGCTGGTCTCTTTCACACACACTTCATGAATTGCCAGCCATGTCTCAGTGCTCTCAAGTGCTCACAGCTTCCATCAGCCTCATGAGGATTAGAAGGTGGTCAGCTCCTTGCAGGACTGCAGCCCCTGTTCAAGAAGATAGGAAGCAAACGGGTGGCAGGTTTTCCTTCATCCCAGATGGGATGCTAGTCACGTGCCTTGCCATGCAGAAAGCACACAGAATTCTGGGCCATTTGCCATGTAGCTGGAAGTCCCCCGGCAGTGAAGGCAGTGAGGTGTATGTGGTGCAGTCATGGAACAGCAGAACTGGGGCTTCAGGGATTTCTCCTGAATCATATGACATGCAGGAGGCAGCTGTTTGTTTCTCAGATAACTAAAATCAATCACATACTTCCTTAAGGATATATATAGTTCCCCCTAAATCAAGTAAATAATAAAAGAGCAAAAGGAAATCTTGTTCTTTTTTATCAAATAGGGGAACTGCAGCAGAAAGGTATTAGACCTGGACCAGGCCTTTCTGTCTTCAAAACTACACTGGTATCTCAGCCTCCTACATAACACAGATCTTTCTCACACCTGTCTGCTTTGGAAGCCACTAATCCAAAGAAGAGCAACGCTGACCAAAGGAGAGAGCTGTTGGTGGGTGAGCAAGAGGTATAGCAGGAGTGCATGGATATTAATGCTTTCCCCATCTGGAGTGCAAATGGACATGGCTATTACATGAGAGGCAGGTAGGAAAAGCAGCCTGTCCTTGATAACCTTCCTTCCACCTGGAATCTATGTCTTTTTGCCCTGGTGGGATTATGGCTGTAGAAGATCCCTCTCTGTTAGAAACTCTTGTGGGACACCATGTTGTCTGAAGCACCTGCCACACTAAGCAGGCATGGAGAAGAACTGAGAGATACTTAGTTCACAGTATCATGGGAGGACACAAGAATAAGGTCTAGGAAAAGCTGCTGGGATACCAACATCTGTATCCACACTTACACACAAGTTTACACCTTCACAGATAGACATATTTCTGTAATAAATTTGTCTTGAAAGTTTATCCTCAGTCTCCATCATAATCGCAATCACAGACCATCAATTATTTGGTCATTAACACCCGCAGCTGCCTTCTCTTTTCCTATGGTTTTCTAGTGGAAGCTGCTACAAAAAGTTATACAAAAGACTCCTGTTTGACCAAGAGGGGTTCTGTGTCAAGTTCAAGTTTCGTTAAACTTACTGCAAGACACAGATCCAATGCAAGTTTCCACACATAATGTTTTGCTGGACCACTAAAGCAATTAAAATAGTATAATTACATTGCGTGGAACTGAAGGTCAAGCATTCAGTTAGATCAAATGAAAGAAATGCTGACTTACCCAAGCCCAGATTTATCTGTCTAGGTCTGCATAGCATCACTTTGTGTTGTTTAATGACAGTATCACAGAGCAGTTTCATGAAGATCAAGGAGTTTCCTCATTTATTCCACAAAATCTCAGTTTAGCTTTTCGGGCACTTTAACATTTAAAATGTGAGTAAGACAATAACAACAGTCAAATGCACAGTAAACTGTAGCAGTTAATCAACATTTGCATAGATAGCTGTCATCTAAAATGCTTTTGGATGTGTTCTAATATCGGTACAATGGAAAGATATAAACCTGTACTTTGTGTAATTGTTTTCAAAGCTTGGTAGCATCAGAAATCGACATTCTGCAAAACTGCTTGTTAGGAAAAGCTTCTCAAATCAAAATTTTATGATAAAACAATATTATATGTTAAAATATAGATACCATAATAAAACACACAGGGGCTTTCCCTGTTGCATTTCCAGGAGGGACTTCAATCATGTTGTCATATTTGCACAGTGTAATAGCTTTTCCTTTAATTTGACAAGGATCATTAGAATTCTTTCTGTGACCAAGGGATTTGCACTAAACAGTTCTAATTAAACGTTTGGTGAATGTGTGCACTGTTAGAGTAGTTGCTGAGTATCAAAAGCCTTATAATTAGTATTTTGCAGGTGTTAAGCAGACATGCCTTAGGGCTTTCTGGAAAAGTCAAATGATAGCAAAGCATAGACAGATGACATTTTCTCTCTCTCAGAACAGTCCCATTCTGACAAGAACCTGAGTCTTAAAAAGGTTTAGCTTAACTCAACTCCCATTTGACAGGAAATAGGCAATCAAGACTCCACCACAGAGCAGAAAAAAGTGAAGCTGGCAGCAGTCAGACTTACAAACAGCAAGATGCCACCCAGAAGCTGGCTGCACTGGCTAGCAGAAAATAATGAGTGGGCTCAAAGACACACATTTCCAAAAGCACATGTCCCCATCTGGTTTTGCACATGCAGCACAGTAACAGCAGGTACCTTCCAGCTGTATTTCTTGGCAACCATTCAACTTGTCAACTGGAGGCTGTGCACCTGGTGCTAGAAGATCAATTTAAAATGCCAGCATACTGTCAACTGCCAAATTTCTGTTGTCAGTTTTGGGGGGAAAATCCACCCAGTATAACAGAGTTTTTTTTCCTTTTAAAATTACATTAAATAAACCCAAAGACTACAGTAGCAGTGAATGGAAGTGAAGGCAATGTAGTTCAACAGCATCTTTCCTCCTCTCTCAATGTCTATATCTCCAATAGACACAGAGTTTCTACAGTTTGGTGTTTCTTATATCTCAGATTAAATATCCACTTACAGAAATTACAGATCTATGAAAGCAATAATTATAGTTACAGTTTCTCTCTTCAGACTATATGTTTATGTGTGCTGATCACCCACTTCATAGATAATAATATAAAACACCAAGTAGATGATTGAAGGATACTACTTCTGTGTAAAGCCAGATGCTGTTGGGCTTGCTGCTCCCACAGCCCAGGAGATGCTCTGAGGAACCTGCTTATTCCATCTGCTCTGAATGGCCTCGTATTCCTGGACACACAGGAAAACGACCCTGCCCATCATCTTTAGTATGGAACCCTTCCTGTACCATGAGTTATACCCATGGCATGCTGCACTAAAGGTATGACAGGGATCCTGTTTCTAACCAACAGAGGAAGGAATATATGCACTTTTTTGGGATGGCAAAAGAGTTTACCTGAGGTTATGGACGTGAGGAAAAGTCAGGAATAAGAAATTCATAAGAAGCTCTCACAATAAGGAAAGCTGTAGGTAAAAATGCTCTTGCTGTTAAAGTTTGATATGCAGTATTTTCCCACCTAAAAAGATACATTCAGCAC
>JAYDZK010000113.1:46637175-46647433 GCA_034509185.1 Euphonia xanthogaster | reverse complement strand
CTGGATATTGAAATAATAATTATTTCCTTCTGTCTCTGACATAACTTTCAGGCTGCACAAAAGTGAAAAGACATGGAAACTAGGTAAAAATATTACATCATGCATTGTTCCAAGGTTCATCAATCAGCCATACTGGTCTAGACAGATGGATTAGAAGTTACAACCTCCCTAACTGCCAAGTAATAATAATCAGCAGGATTTCTTCATTGTGAAGGGATTCTACAATCCATTTAATATTCACAAATACCAGAAAAAGATGAAACAAACAAACAGAAAAATTGCTTCAAGAGTAAAGAAATGGCTGAAAGAATGAATAATTCACTGAGAAGTCAAAAGGAAATCCAATCAGAGTTTCCTATTTGTGCCTTGCCTTCTATTAAATTGATTTCTGGGTATGAAACGTTGGTACATTACAGACAGATTGGCTGATGAATGTTTAACAAAACACAATCTTTTTGACTAGAGAACCAAGAGATGCTTAAGCTGATCAGAGTTTCAGAACATTTAGATTTCCTTTTTCCATCAATCTTTTACCTGCTGAATAAGAAAACAGGAAAAAAATAAAAAGAGAAGTATATACTGCAATGATTCAGAAGTGTTCAGAAAGGGCACATCATTGACATCTCTTGTCTGTAGAAGCACTGAATGCAGCCTTGACACCAAAATCATGGAAAAAAAACACTGAGAAAGATCAAGGGCAAAACTAGTTGAAGTTTGCACTTCAGGATCTTTATGTTTCAAATCACATTCACAGTCTCTGTTAACAAATAAAAATTCAACATTGGTTCCTGCAGAGAAATTGCTTAACCCTGTGAAACCAGATGTCAGGGAATGGGACAACAAGCAACCCACTGGTAGCAAAACTATTTCCTGATAAGGCATACTTTTTTACCCAAATATTGCAATATTTTGTGCCACAAGGCAGAATTTCAATAAGCTGCTTGAGAAGAGGAAGTAATTCCCTCAAGAGTGCATTGCAGGTGTAATGTCAGAACAAAGAAATGAGCAAATGAATATAATCTGATTCATGGTTACAAATGGCATTTCCTGAAGCATTTCTTATGTGTAAGGGGAAAAATGGATGAATTATAATGCAATGGAAATTTACATTATGATTTATTCTTATTTTTTTAATAATTATAATTATATCAATAATAATAGTAGTAGCAGCAGTAGTAGTGGTAGGTATTTAGTGTTAGTATTAGTACTAGTATTATCAAAGATAAAAGTGAACACACATTTGGCAGAAAGCTTAAAAAAACAATTTGGTCTCATAGTATTTTAAAACCAACTTGTCTAATGTGCAAAGGAGAACCTGCATTTATACTCTGGATCTCTCCCACCCTCCAAAGCAAGACAGTCCCATCTAAACTGCCTACTGAGAGTGGCCCCTGACCCTAGCTGGCCTCTGGCCCCTGCTCAGGAATTGTTTGGGAGAGCTCTACCTGCTACTTACAGCTGTCAAAGGCCTTCCTACGAATTTAACATTACCACAGTCCATCTACAGTGCCCAGGACTAATGCCTGGCACTATGCACTGGCAACCATCCTCCTTCCTGTGTAATCAGGGTCTGATTATGAAATAAATCTGCAGCTTTCAGGTTATAAGAGATGACCAGCAGTTCTAGAAGTATTAGCATAGACTCTGACACAGCTTACACTACAGGTGTCTTTCAATTAACTTATGCCTCCAAAATTTTTATTCATGGTATCTTTGAATGGAGGATAAAAGGTCTTCTGTGGACATTTAGTCAATATTTTATAAAATAGACTTTACCTTGTTTTATTTTTTCCAGTAGGATTTGATAACAGAGATCAAGCTTCAGCCCCTCTCCTTAGAGCAGGTTTCCAAATTTGTTTTGTAAATAAGGAATCAACTAAGCTGACAGGAAACTGACACTCTGTTCTGGAGAAAGGCTCTTCTATGGTTTGATGGCTATGTTGAGCAAACAATTCAAGTGGTGAAGGGGGCCATCCAACCTTTAAATGTTTTTAAAAGTCCCATCACAATATTATACTTGTTCCTAATAGAAATCTCAGAAGCTATAAAGACCTTGGATAGTATGTGGCCCTCACACTGAAAATTTTCCTTCCATATCCAGCAGATCTCCATGATTCTAATCCAGTTTTCTACATAGGAAACAACATCTGTGTTCCCATACAGCAGAACACAGCAGCTCTTCCACATGATCTTTAACAGACATCTTATGGAAACCCCAACTTCACAAAGGAGAGGGGATACAGTCTGGAGCATGTCTTCACTTTCTATGAAAGGAGGTATGTCTCTCCTTTAATTGCCAAAGGTCCATATTAGAATAAACCATCTCCTGATCTACCTTACTGTTAACATCTTTCCCGCCTCAAAGGTGTCTAACAAAACCCAGATCATGTAGTACTGAAATCTATTTTCCCCTCCTTTAATAGTGATTTCATTTATTCAAGACACTATTGTGGAAAGATGACAATAATAGATGACTTTAGTGAACACAGACAAGATTTTTATGTTTCCATTTTTATGTTTCCAATCAGTACATGGCAATATCCCAGCATAACTGTAGGTAGTCTATTAAGTATCTGGAAAGCCACTTAGTCTTCTGGACAGACTCCAGAATTCCTCTGCACCTAACATTTAAAACTACACAAATCAAAAGTCTTTATTTTCCATCCTCTCTTAGTCTGAGCTCATTAACAACCTTGTAGGATTCAACTCTCAGCATTCCTGTGATGAGCCAAGGAAGCCCTAAGAACGACAAAATGCACTCCTTCCACACCCAGTGTAAACTGATCTAGCCCTGTGTGCAACCAGCAGACTCCTCCTAGGTACCTGAATTTGGTGTTGCAGCCAAGTTATCCATCATAAACTAAATGTTTGAATGAGCCGGGGGCAGTGTGGGGCAGTGTGCACAATTCAATTGCACTTTCCAATGCCATCAGTGCTAATTGTACCTTAAGCCCTCACAAGGGGATTGTGAGTCACACATCCTGGTGCCTCGGAAAGCCTGTTTTCAAGTGCAGTGCAGAAAGCCAGACAATCTGCTTCCTCTTCTATTTGCACAGGAGTTTGTATCACCAGATCATAGAAAACCTTGAGCAAGAACTGTGGTATAAAGTATCCTCTAATTGACACTCACACCTATCAAGGGTAACTACCAAATCCCCTTAAGTTGAACATGACAAACTCTGCATTCAATAAAAGGCAGGTATTCTTGTTTAGCTTTTGAGGGTGTACAGAGACATCAACTTGTGAGTAACATGACCTGCAACATCCTGTATTAAAATTCTATTGTACACTTTAAAAAGTCAGGGACTTTTTTCCTTTCAGTATGGTTGTTTATACTGACTTTCAGGGGCTTTGCCAGCCTATTACTCTCACCAAAAGAAATAAAAAATCAACAAACATCTAGACCTGACCAGACATAAGTCCTGTTTATAAGGCACTGCCTTTATTCTGGTTAGTATTCTATGAAGCAGCAAGGGCTGAGCACAGGGACTATAAGTACAGAGAAAAACTGTCTGTCTGCCTTGTGTTATGTATTATTACTTGCTGAAAGGGAATCAAGCAGAAAAGAGAGACTGTGGGACACCTCATTCTCATCTCTTTGATAGTACATATACATAAGTAAAGAAAAAACTCACAATTGCAAACAGCATCCCAATTACTTAACCTTTTGAGACTGGAAGTTTGAGAATATAACTTCGTGACCATTAAACCTTCCTGATAGAAAACCCATTCTTCTGCATAAACGTTTTCTTTGTACTAGGACGGAGAGATGAGACAATACTTTTTCTCTCAATACCCTTTGCAATAGTCTTCTCAGTGTTGCTCAGGTCATGTCACTTATCTGTGGAAGCTGCAGTACCGTGCAAGACTTATAAGCCCAGCACAGACAACCCTGCCATCACCCTCTTCCTCCACCAGACACAGGGAAAGCTGCTTGAAAAGTAGCATTGAGAGATGTACTCTTTCAGCATACCTGTTCATATCCTTTGCAGTTATCTTCTCAGAGATTTCTTCTTTCAGTATGAAAGGCAATGGTAATTTGACAGATCTGTAGATATTTTTAGTACTTCTCTGGGAAAAATCTTTTTTTGACACCTTGTTACAATTATTTAAAGTTCTGTTGAAGACAGAGATAGAGAAAAAGATCCAGCATGTAGATAAGGTACATTTACCACCCATCTCATCAACATACTCATCACAGTTTATGACTTTGGGGTATTTTACTAAGCCCTAAGTTAAGAAAAAGCCTTAAAAATGGCCTACTCTTAAATTAAAATAGCTGATACATGTCATCTAGTATCAGAAGAATTTTACTGTTGTGTTCTATAAATCAAAACTCCAGTTTCATCGCATAATAGATCAGTGCCCTTAAAGGTATATTTTAAACCTGTTAGCTAGTATGAGGTGAGAAGCAGGCCCATGATGTTCCTCTAAAACCAAACTACAGTGTAGTGGAGAACACATTTCTGTGAAAAAGACAAACATGTTAACACATTTCCAAGCAGAGATGCCACAGTGCATCTGTGCCACACAGGTCCTCCGGCTGGGCAGAAGGCTGCTCTGGCAGGAACGCTTTGGGAAGTCTTGACAATCATCCAGCCAACGGAGAGAAGAATTCTGAAGAGCTGCAGAGAAATCTGGGGCAGAAAAAAAAAAGCAGTAACTTGTGTGTCTATGAGGGTGAATGGAAAAAAAATTACAAGCTGCTGGATTGTTTGAGCAATCTCTAGTAAGACTCAATAATTCAGACAGCGTTTTTTCTTTATCAAAATTATTACATTTAGCAAGAGTTTTTAATCTCATACCAGCTTCAAATTTACTTTTATCCAAAGGCATTCAAAACTTCAAGGAGACCATGACTAACAAATTATTGTTAGAACAGCAAGTCTCTCAAAGTAACCAAAAACCTTTATAACATTCATCCATAAGAAGTAGAAAACAGCAATGAAATCTGCTGGGGAAGAAGAAAGCAACAACAGTAGGAATTTTTAGTTTAAGCACAAAGCATCAGTGTTAAACATTTGATAAGTCTCATGGTTTTGTTCTGAAAATAGATGAGAGGGAGAGTTTTCCTGCATGACTAGTCACACAGCAAATAAATTCATGCTTAAAAATGTAGCTTATGCACAGATGGCTGCAGAACAATTACTATGTATTAGTGTTTCTCATTCCATATTAAACTTGTGATGGACTAGAAACTCCCTTTTCTCCCACTCTGAAGATGTCTCTGAGAGATTTTAATGCATCATTACTTCAATAATTATGACATGGCCATATTGCATTTAACCTTGTTTTATTCCTCCAAATGCATAATAATTCTCTTTCTTCTTACCCAGTTCCTTTCATTTAACAAAGTTACCATCTTCTTGTAGTATAAGGAAGTAGGCAGTCAGATGCCATCTGGCAATACAACAGCCTGCTTGCTGTCCACACACATCATCCAGAGTTAGAAAAAAAAAAAAAGAAAGAGAATATCCAGGCTATCTATCTGCAATTTAAACAGTAAATATCTGGAGGTGCCATGCATTCACTGGAGCCTGTGGTTTTGGTACATGTGCCATTCATTAATCTGGACACTCAGCCTGTAATGAGGACACAGCAAACACACTCCAAGGATTCCAAGAACAGATACAGCAATTCTGAAAAAATGCAGACCTGACACTCAGATTACAGCTCTTTCAGATCAGATTGAATTTACAATAAGGAAACAATTAGTGACAAAAGCAGACTTGAATATGTAGACTCATTTTCTCTTGTTCTATTCTAGAAGAATGTGAAAAGTAACAGCCCTAATGCTATTATTCCTATTATGCTATTTACTCTAGAATGCTTCACTTTTTGTGCAAAGATTTAAATTGAGTTGCAAAAATATATGCTTGGTTATGGGGTCCTTTTTTTAAAATCAATTTTCACTTATTTGGTCTATTCTGGGCACACAATCTATTAATATTGGTGACTCTTTTTTTGGACTTCAAACTGTAACTTGCCCAAGTGCTGTTTTCCCCATCTATCATGTTCTCTCTTTTTATGATTAGAAGGCTTTGACAGCAGATTGATGTTATGTACATTTACAAAGGCAGCTAAAAAATTGCATACTTTTTCAGGTTTTTTTGAGAGCTAGACTAATATAGTTTATTCTCCAAGACAGCACTATCAAACAGTACTTTGGTTTTGCAAAACTGAGTCACTTTATGTCAGATTTGAAAATAAAAACCTATTTGGCTAGATATGCTTTTATCAAAATGCTCTCTTCCTTCTCACAGTTCTCAGGGAAGCTGAGCATTAATTTCACACTTGAGTACCACATGATACAGCTCAGACCCAACCCAGACAACTGATCCTTTACCTGTGAGCAACCCAGAGCCCCTCCTGCCAGGGTACACCTTCATATATCAGATTATGATGCACAAAGAGCACAAATGACACCACACTGGGAGAGGAGGCAGATCTGCTGGAGGAAAGAGCCTCCTCATAGACACGCCTTGACAGTGTGAAAAGCAAGCAAGCCAACAAGGCCTGCATGAAGTTTAACAAAGATAAATACTAAATGCTGCACCTGGGATGCAGCAATCCCACACAGCACTTGCAGGCACAGCTTGGGTGGTCCTGATGGGTGGCAACCTGGATGTGTTTCAGCAGGGTGCCCTAGAAGCAGGGAAGGCAAACCTTGTCACAGGTTGCATTAACAAGAGGACGATCAGCTAATGGAAAGCTGTGATTACTCCAGTCCATTTGGCACTTGTTAGGGCCCACCTGTAACACTAGGTCAAGGTTTGGTCTCCTCACTTCAAGAAAGACACTAAAAACTTGGAGAGGGAAGGGCCACCAATATGATGAGAGAGTAGTAGGACTTGACAGATGAAACAAAATCGAAGGAACTGGGTAAGTTCAACCTAAAGAAGTCTTGAGAGAATCTAATCACATTTTCCCAATACCTAAAATGCAATTTACAGAGGAAAAACAGAAATTCCTTCCACAAGGATGCATAGGGACAAAAACAAGTAACGAAAGCAAATAATTTTGGAAGAAAAGCCATATGATAAGGGAAAATTGTGCAACATGAGAAAAAATTAACATTAGAATAGGTTGTCCCATTTCCTTTGTTGGAAATTACAAGATTTGACAGGAACCTGCATAACACAATTAAAGGCCCAGCTTTCAGCAAAAGGTTGGACTGTGCAATCTCCAGAGGTCCCTGGCAGCCTCAGCTTTTACTTGGCTCTGCTGTGCTATGCAGGTCTGTTGGCTGGCTGGTCCATGTTCAAAGGTGACAGACGGAAATCTGAGAGAGTAAATCTCTGCAAAGAAACAAGAGTCAAAAGCAAGAAGATGCTGCTTCCATCTCTAACCAGGAAGGTGAAGCTCCTTGGCATGAAGAAATACTTATTGCTGTTATCTACAGAATTCCATACCATAACTTTTGATCAGGGTCAAAAACAGACCAGTAACTATGTAAAAGTTGTTCCATATCTCAGAATAAAATATTTTATTGATTTAAATATAACAAAAATCATGAGCAGCACTTTATTGTTTTCCATTTTTCATTGCCTGTGAAAATCTGTGTCATGTTTATTTCTACTTTCCTGACTCCTGTCTTCAAATTTCAGGGCATTGGAATTATTCTGAACACAGTGTATGGTGAGGTGCCTTGGGCCCCCTCTCCAACAGAATGCCCACCTTGTCTGCCAGGCTGAGCACAGCTCAAGTAACACCACATCCCCTTCTCCCTGACTGCACACTGCCAGAGACAGAAATCCTCAGAGAGGAACAGAGCCTGAGAAGGGAGAAAAGGAAACCAAACAGGTTAAAGAGCTAGTTCCATGGTAGGAAATCACTGTTCCCCCTGTCTGCTAGCTGTAGAAAAGTGTTCAAAAAAATGCAGAAGTCTGTCTGGTGAAATCTATTGCTATCACACTTATTGTTCAGCATTACACTAATAAAGTTGTATTTCATAGGGTTGGGATTACAAAAGAAAAGAAAAAGAATAGAAGACACTCAAATGGGCACTATAGCTGTGGGTACATAAGTCACATTTCACATGACTACCAGAGGATGAAGGGATGGGAAAGTGAGGGAGTGAGATAAAAATTGATTCACTTTAAGTAACTCTTCCCAAAGATGTAAAAGGTTTTTGACCAAGTGAAAAAGGAATTATTGTGACAGCTACTCATGTGCATTCCCATCAGCACTGCACAGGTGACAACCTGAGCTAACTGGTTCCTACTCACTGCCCAAATTTTTGCAGCTCCTGTTTGAACGCATCAGTTCTTCCCCTGTCTGCATGCAGAGTGTAGATATTCCACGCTGGATTGTCAGCTTTCCCACTGGGGGCTGGATGCACACATAACAAGCATAAATACTCAGGTTTTGCAGTCCCCAAGTCCCCTCAGTGTCTAGGCACTCTTCAGAAGCTGCCTTGCTTTTTCACCCACAGCATATTAATATTAAGCTGTTTGCATAAAAAAAAAATCAATTTAAAAGAAAATAAAGATTTAATTTATTTTCTCTCCTCCAACTAGAAATTATTTCAACCCTGGAGAGAAAAAAAACCCCAAAGATCTAACTACCAACATAATTTTAGATTCTAAATTTAGCTTAAAATTGCTTCTGGAGATCAGAAGGGCTAAACTCTGACATACAAATATTACCCATGAAGAAAAAAGCCTTTACATTCCACCCCTAAGTCATTCCTGATGGCAATTAAAGCTCCTTTTATCATTGAAAATGCTCTTCAGTGCAGTCTTTCAACAATGCAGTTATGTGAGTTAGAAAGGAAACATCAGCCTTGCTTCAAAACCATTTTATCCAGAGTGTTTCCAGAGCACTGAGAAACCCTCTAATTCCTGATTTAGTATGTAACAGGGCTTTCAAGAGAGGCAGGAATCCAAATCTTTACTTAGTGCCCCAGATTTACACGAATGCTACTAATGCAATTTAAATGTCTTTAACGCTAAAACATTGTCAGTACTCCCTCTAGTGGGTGTCCTAAATGAAGCAAACATTCCCTGCTGACTTCCGAGAAAAATATTTTATTATCTATAAAGTTTCTCTGAAATTGAGCAGCAGAATTGCAGCCCCCAGAAAACAGGGTTGTTACCGAGTATCCCAGGACTTTTTGTTTCCTTGGGAGGTGCAGGGGGTCGGCAGCAACCAGCACTTCACTTTTCGTGGAGCAGGTAGGAGCAAGCCAGATAGAGAAGAAACCTGGCTCTGAAGAAGCAGAACTCGAAGACACCGGTTTCCTTTGGATGTGCATCCTGCATCCCTGCACAGCCCTTCACAAATCCATCAGTACCCCACATCCTCTCCCACACCCACACAAACTGTTCTTCCTGCCTTGGTCCCTCCCGGACAGCGGCACCTGGGCCAGAGGGAGAACGTGCCTTGCCTTGCCTGGCCTTTTTGGTTTATTTTCTATTCCACTGGCTGGAAAACAGAGAGAAGGGTGGAAGATATTAGAAGACCCCCATTGCCAAAATCCCAAGGGGGAAGATTTTAGGGAAAAAAGGTCCCCATCTCCCAGGCCCCCCAGAGGAATAGCAAGCACTCTCATTTCACCAGATTTACTGTCTCAGCATGAAATTCTGACTAGCTTGAATGACCAAAGCAAATAAAAAAACTCTTGTTGAAATCCTTGCTTTTTCATTAAGAGAAAATTACAAGAAAAGTGAGGCAAAATTAGAAACACTAATTGGAAGAATTTTATTGATTTGTGTGATCATTTTATATACTTTCTGAGTCAAAATTTAGCTTCTTTTTCCTCCTCTAATAGAAAAAGAATTGGAAATGCACACCATGAACAGGGAGGAACCTTCTGCATGTAAATCACTACCAGATTAAGCAATGGCAGCAAGTTATTTATGAATACATTGCATTGTTCCTGTGTTTTAAACCACAAGTTCTGTTGAAAACAACTTTCCAGCTGATCGAATAATTTAAAATGTCATCTTAAAAGATGTTCAGTTTTGAAGGGTTTAATACATGCTTTTAGAATAGGACAAAATTATGTGCTACTTTACAAAAATAGATGTATCAAGAGCATATTCGTGTTCTACATTTCAGAGCTAGCACGCTATTATCTCCTCATAGAGAAGCTACTTAAGACTAAAGCAGCTTGTTTAAGAAGCTCAGATGTTTGTGTGGTCTCCTTCAAAATTTTTTGGAAAAAAAAATCTCTCAATATTCTGATCGGGAAAGAGTCTTCTTTTCTCTGGGCTGCTGCTAGTCCCTTTTTTTTTTTTTTTTTTTTTTTTTCTGT
>JAYDZK010000113.1:46621481-46637075 GCA_034509185.1 Euphonia xanthogaster | reverse complement strand
GGCTGCTGTTAGTCCCTTTTTTTTTTTTTTTTTTTTGTGCCTTGCACCCATCTCCTCTCCTTCAAGGGGTCTGTACTCTATATTATTGTTTGTACAGCCATAGACCCACCACAGATCAGCCCTTACAAAGGGCATTGGTACTGGAACTTCCCTCACACTCCCTTTTTCTAAATATGAGATGGCAATAATACTCCAGTCAGTAATATTATCATTATTCCAGGTGAGTTGCTAATGTAGCTGTCTCAGCCACAATTTCAAATACAAATGCAATCTTTCTCTCCCAGTTATGTGGAAGAAACAGCACAGTTAATCTGATCATGTAAAATGAGAGGACACCAAAATTAAAATGTGAAATCAAAAAACTTTGCTTTAGAAAGCAAGTAGGCATACAAGAGGAAGGGAAGATCTACCATTAACTGCTGCAGAAAACTCCTATTTTTTTTTTTTTAAATATAGTCTGTGGCCCAACAGGAGTTTAAAACATTTACAAGAGAAACAGACTAAGTAAACAGAAGGGGAAAATCATAGTAATGAGTGATTTTGAGTGAGAATGATTTCTAAAATCCAACCCAGATTGAATCTTCAATTATTGTAATTAAGCATTTATCCTTCATTAGTCATCAGACCAGAACATGACCATAATAAATAGATCTTCTTTTTTTTCAAGAATTACAATTTTATGCTGAAAGACACAAAAACTGTTACATTTCTGTATTTGCACTTCTCAAATTCTGTTATGAAAGCATCTGCACAAGAAAACCAAAGGTTTTGAAAACTGGATTTTTAACTTCTGTTATGGTTCTCTGTGTCCAGAGGCTCCTGGGCTTTAGGCAGCCCTCACGTGCAAGAGGAAGGCACTGCTCTGCCCATATCCAAAACTGGGCAGAATTGGTGTAATTTCTGTCACAGATTTTCAGAGACTGCAACACCAGAAGAGGAATGCACTTAAAACTTATAGTCTAAGTGACTAAAAAGTCCCAGTAATCTGATAACAAAGAAAATGTGATTGACCACAGAGAATCTTTTTCTAAGTTGCATTTTTCCAATCTATGAAAATGTATTTGCCATTTAGCCGGCACAGTTGAGATGCTGTGTTAGCTGTAAAACAAGAAATGCTGTAAAACACAAGTCAGCACGCTAACAAATCTGAATGTCAAGAATCAAGTAAAAATAGAACTGTTTCATGGGCAAAGTGGTGACATTTATAGCATTTCTCATTAATTACAGGCTGTGGGGCTCTTTCATAAAGCTAAGTGTGGGAAATAGTAAGATGACTATGAATTCTTCAGTCACAGAAACCAAACTTAACAATCAAAAAGATGTAGAGAAAAGGGATATGGCCTTAAATAGAGCATATTAGCTTTCCAAATGGCCATCCTTCTGACCTTTTGATGACATCTATACAGTTAAGACAGATTCAAATGTGAAGAAAATACTTAAATAGACAAAAGAAAAGTAGGGCACAGTCCCCACAAGGTTTTCTTCATGATCCAGAAACCTACAGCAGGGTACAAGCTGAACATATACTGAAATTTGAAAAAAACATAAACTGGGAGTGTTTCCATACTAATGGGACAAAAAGATTTCTGGATATCAGGAAATGTGGAACAATTACAGAATCACAGAACCATTAAGTTTGGAAAAGACCTCGAAGACCACTGAGTCCAACTGTTAATGTAAAACTGCCATGTTAGCATCACACCATGTCCCTAGGTGCCACATTCACTCGTGAGTTTTTGAAGTATTTCAGGGGTGGTTACTCCATCACTTCCCTGTGCAGCCTGTTTCAATGCCTGAACACCCTTTGAGTGAAGAAATGTTTCCTGCTATCCAATCTGGACCTCCTCTGGTGCAACTTGAGGCCATTTTCTCTTGTCCTATCATTTGTTACTTGGGAGAAGAGACAACTCCCATCTGGCTACAGCCTCCTTTCAGGGAATTGTAGAGAGCAATGAGGTATCTCCTGAGCCTCCGTTTCTCCCCAGCTCCATTGGTCACTCCTCATCCAAACTGTGCTCCAGAACCTTCACCAGCTCCCTTCTCTGAACACACTCCAGCATCTCAATGTCCTTCTTGTAGTGAGGGACCCAGAACTGGACACAGGATTTGAGGTGCAGCCTCACCATTGCTGAGTACATGAGGATATCTGGTCTCTGAAGCCCACAAGAAAAAAGTCACAGTCACTGAGAATTTGAAGGCACCATTAACTTCCTATTCAGATGTAACTGAGCAAAACCCTCAGTGAAATCAGCAGGAAATTGTCCTAAATAGGCTGAGTAGCAAAGTCAGGCTTGAAAAATTGATTTACTAAAGGAAAGAATAACATGATGTGCCATTTGCACAGAATAAGTAGAAAATAGTTATATATACATATGCATACACACAGAGATACTCTCAGTAACTCTCCAGTGTAACCAACATATATGCATACATTGTGAAGGAATTAATAACAGGCAACATGAAAACTTCTAAAATTGGTATTTCTAGACATTTTGTGCATTTTGCTGTAAAATCTAGATTACTGTCGGTTAAAAAAAAAAAGTTTAGGGATTTTTATTAAAACAAAAGATAATTGCCTTTCTCAAAATGGACCATTGAGTTTTGAAGAGAACTGCTTTTGGGTAGAATACACTGTTACAATGCTTTGCATATATTAATGCAAATCAAAGATGCTAGAGAGAATTAAAAAACTATTCCCAGAGAGATTAATCCAAAATTAAAATTTATTCTGCACCAAGTTAAATAGGCCATACTGGGTCCTTCTTTTCTTTTTGCAAATAAAGTGCAATTTCAGACTCTGAATTTCTTGTATTCTTGTAACCATGATGAGTGGTTTAATATACAGGAGCTGCAGTATTTTAATGGAATCCTTGTTTCATGCTATGTGCTACATATGTACACACCAACTGTACATATTCCAACAACTTTATATCAAATGGGGACAGTTTATAAGAAATGTTCTGTTTGCATTCTGGAAACCATTTTTTCCCTTTACTTCAGACATTTTACTATTCCTAGCAGCTCATCCTGCTGGAGGCTTTTGACTAATAAAATGAGTCACATTGAAATGCTGTAATACCCCTTCACTTCCACAGAAGCACTTACGCAAAACTTGCCCTTCTGTATCCCAAAATCCTTTCTTTTCCCCCTTAAGGAGGAGAACATCATCATACATATTCACAGTGACCCTGAACTGAAAGAAAATCAACATGTGCTGTAGCTGGCAGTTTTAGAACTGTTGGTCAAAACACTCCAAACTAAAACTGCAATAATATTCTCTAGAAAGAGGCTCAGTCTTGCCTCTGAGGCATCCACTCAAGCTCCAAATTTCAACCATTACCAGCAGCAGAAACACACAAAGGCAGATGGAAAAGTTGACCAAGAGGCCTCTAAATACCCAGGGAAATAGAAGAGAAAAAACCTTCAGAGAAAAGACTGAGTTTTATTCAGCATGATCAGAATTTTTAAAATATTCACTCCAGCTGAAAACTTGAGTAAAGGAGGGCTCATTAATTTTGTTCCAGGGCCTTCAAATAGAAGCAGTTGAACTCCACAGGACAGAGGAATCCTCAACATGCTGGAAGAAACCACTTGTATTTTCAGACCAGCAGAAAATGAGCCTGGTAAGTATTCTGCACACCCTGATGGAGATAGCAGCAAAACAGATGGCAATAATCAAAGAGAGAAGATGAATTTTTACTCTGAGGGCAGGTGGGGAGAAAAAAGGCAAGTCTTGGCACAGCAGGGAGAAGCAGTTCTGTGTGAAGAGACAGTGGAAAAATAAGCTGCCTTGTATGAAGCCACCAGCAATACGTGCCCCAGTTGTTGCTCCAGGTGGATGTTTCTAGACACGAGACCAGGCATTGCCGCCGGTAACATCTGACAGAGGGAAATGTGCACACCTCCTCTGACTCACACACCCACCAGGAAGCTCTGCTGACAGCTCCTACCTTCAGAGCCCTCCTGATTTGCTGTGCTGCCTGTAGCATCCCTTTGTCTGCTGAAAGAATCCCTGAAGTGAAACGCTTCCAAGCTGAGAGCTGCTGCTCCTAGAGACATGGCCATCCAGGCCCGACAGTCCTCAAAGAAGAACACTTGCACACTTGATGTACAGCTGAATAGAGAGACTTCAAAATAGTGTACCCCAGCTTACTGTCTTCAAAGCAAAATCTCTTTATCTATTCACCTTTTGTGAATTAAGACATTCCTCAAAAAACCCCTAAGGGTTAATCTGTTAGGAGTTATGATGATTTTTTTTCCCCCTTGACAATTACCACTTGTTAAGAACTAATTGGTTTATGAACAACTTAAATGGCCTTTTATTATTCAGAAGAAAACTTTTGATACTTCACATCTAATAAAGGCAGTTTGTATAAATAAAATCTTCAGTTACCCATCTAACATTTTATTTCTGTTGTTTATTCTATGCAGTGAGTAAAGGAAACCTTAAAACCAAATTCACAAAAGAACTGTGTTTTAGAAATTGATTTTAACCCTATTCTAATTAAATTATTTGTACAATCAAATGCATGGCTATGAAATTCTCATTTACAGCCAGTAAAAACAATTTGCAAAGAGTAATTTACAAAGCTACTTGTCTTCAAAATAACAAAAAAAAAAAACCCTTGAATTTTTGCTTTAAATGCTATAAACAATGTATATAGCTTTTTAGTAACCCACTATCAGTGGCTTATGGTTCAACTGAAAATTGTTCTGGTTTATTTTCTCTTGGTATAGATAATTCATCAATAGAGCATTGTCACAAATTCCTACAAAAAAATGTAGCTGCTGTGTAGCTCTTCAGTTAAGCTTGCCCATGCAATTACAGGAGGAAATATATTACAAGGTGTTTGTAGTCAATATTTCATATCACTCTAATAATTTTTTTCATTCCTCTCTGAAGATGAACACTTGGCATTGTTCTAGGTTTTAGACATTGTTTGTAATATATTTTCAGGAATCTCTTCTCATGGATTTTCCCTCAACTGTGAAAAGCTTTTGTCCCCTTTTCCACTAAGCTGTCTAGAATTAGACTTTCTGGACTGTCTAGAAGAGCCTCAGGAGTTAAAGCAGTTGAGTGTGGGAAGTAGCACAATACAAAAATGAATGAATTTTATATAGAATAGTATATATATTTATATAAAATGGTTATTAGGTTAACAAATAATCTGAGGTTTGCACTTCGCACATGTGTGGTATAGCAGCAGGGACATGTAAAGAGAGCAGCTTTGGAGCAGGACCTAAACTTCCTGATTCTGGTTCAGAGCTGCCTATAGAGCCTCTGTGGAGTCAGTCCCACAGCAGTATAAGATGGATTTTTCAATTAAGTTCTCATCAAACCAGTGTCCAGATCCAGCTTTGTTGTTTGGGCTGCTTTCAAGATGGATTTGTATCTGTTTTCCTTCCAAATGGAATCCAGCTCCTTAAGCCAGGAAATGTCAGGAAGAGTCAATATTACTGATTTATGCAAATAGATAATTTGACAAATAACTCAGACTTTTCTCAAAACTGTAGGCCTTTTTTTTTTTTGGAAAGTTATCTTAAAGACATCTGTTTCTATCCTATTCATTGTCCTGCTTACAGATAATCACAAATGAAGGGTCTGGACAAGTTTCTTCAGGGTCTTTCCAGAGAGCACTGGCACAAAGCAGTCACGTCTAACTTACAGTGGACACTTCATAGCATTCATCTGAGCGAGCTGCTCTTCCATCTTCCTCCTGTGAAACTGAATCACAGACAAGAAACCCCAAACACAGCCACAGCAGTCAATGAGCGATGGGAGTTGATGGGAGACCACTCCAAAAAATAAAGGATAAGTTTTCCTTTCCTTGTGAAAGGAAGCCCTGCACTTGGGAAAGTTGTAGAAGACACATGAAGCATGAAAGCCCTGAATCTATTGTTCTTCTAATGATTTCTGATCATAATGTATACCTTCCAGGAAGAAGGTCATTGTTGACAGGGCAGGTGCATCTATGAGATGTAGACAAAGGCCCTAGATGGTTTGCTGGTTACTAATGAAAGGAGCCAAAGGAATGAGTCACCTGATACAGGCTGGTAGAGAATCCAGTATGTCACTGGAGTTGTGCAAGAAACACATTGTGTGAATTTATGCTACTAAATATCTAGTCTAAACACCTGCTTTTGTAAGCACAAGTCCATAAGCAGTTAGCCACAACAGGAATCTTCTTAGAAATTGCTTGTGTAGGACATGTTTTTCTGACTGGACTAAGGAGTTGCTGTTTTCGATTCTGTAGTCTTGTTTGCAAACACAGACAGCAGAAAGCAGTTATTTTAAATGCAATTCAGTCAAGATATCTCTTCAGTCTTGCTCCCACATTGCTTTCGCTTGCTGTTCACTCACTTTCAGATTCCTGTCACACACAACCACAATGAAGCCAGTGCCCCAATGCCTTTCCTTGCTGCCAGTTTGAAAGGACTTACCACAGAGTTTCTGCTCAGACCTTAGTCATTCCACTCTGCACCTTGGGACAGGGATTTCTGTTGATCCAAGTGAAATTAAACAAAGATGTGTAATTGACTTTCTCTTTTCTCTGTATAAAAGTATGTGGCATTAACTAAAGGTTCCAATTAACTAAAAGTCCCTTTTAGTTCCACTGAGAGCTGAACTTGGATGTAGGTTGAATTGCGGCTACCTACAGCCTTACAGGACACCCCGAGAGCCAGTTCAGTGTTAAAAGTAGATGTAAGAATTTATTTCTATCATATGTCTCCAAGTCTTTTGGAGTTTACACTTACTTACCTTCCCTGATGCAAGTCGCTTTCTTTGTGTTTGCTTGGTGCAGCTCACAGACGTAGAGTGAAACCCAAAGACAAGAAACAGCAGCTCTTAAGACTTTAAATTATATGGCACAATACCTTCTGCTCTTGAGAACACCCTTACTACACTCAATTCCACACTACCATTTCCACTTTTGAGAGAATAGGGTAAACTTGTGAACTCTAGCTACATTTAGGCAAGCATTATAGAGACCAATCTTGTAAATAACATGACAACTTTTATACCTTTCTAAATTGCCAAGCTCTTCCCCTCTCACTGTGTCTGGGCATGCTCTTCCCTGGCTAAGGGGACAAGTTTTAGACTAGAGCTGATGCTGCAAACTACCTTGGTTCCATTTTCAATTTTTTTTCTTTTTTTTTTTTTTTTCCCCACTGGAAACTGTGGTGCTGAATACACCTCCCTTTAGATGGATGGCAGCTTTGACATTTCCTAAATATGAAATATTAGAATACAATTTCTGATCAAGTACTAGTAGATATGGCAGTAAAATTTGTTCCTTTTAGCTCCAGGGATTTGCTTAGTGGTTTTTCTAATGTTATTTTAGTATTAACCATCCCTTGAAGAAGGTTTGTGGAGAGCCAAATCTACATTTCTGTTCAGCTCCCGGGAAGACATTACTGACTGTGGTAGGGACAGAACTAGCCAGGAGGATTTTGGCTCAAGTACTAACAGCAGGAAAACATTACATTTCTTCATACCAAAAAGGAATATTCTGATTTGAGGAGGAAAGAGAAACAGCCTTCACCATGAAAATGGACAATGCATCCTACATCATATGATATAGTCACAGCAATCCTGCTTCTCTGCCTTCCCCCATCCCAACTGAAGGTACACATGCAACACACATGTGCACACACACTTGGGCTGACCTGACTCCATGCCTGAGAGTGCACTCTTTTCAGGACTGGGCAAATCACAGCTCCTTTCTGAAGCCTATAAAATATTTCTTTTACAGTCTGCTTTGGCATTTACCCAGTACTCTACAAAATAGGACTGATGAAAGGGGAGTAGATGCTGTATATTTGTGACAGATTAATATATCAATTAATCTTTTTCCTACAGCTTTGTAATTGCAATGAAGTAGCAACTTAAACAATGGAGTCTGTTGCCCAAGTTTGTTTTTAGAAACTTCAATATTAGCCTTGGCTTTCTCAGTGGCAAGAGAGTTAAAATGAGAGCAGTATTGATTATTGCCTCAGCAGCACCGTGATCTGCTCACAGCAGCCTGTGGAGAATAGAAATCTAAACAAAAGGAGAAGGTGGGCCAACAGCTGCAGATGGTGCTTAAACAGACACTCAGCTGCACACAGGCTCCCAGCAATCTTGGCTGCAATCGCTTACTCCTCGAAATGTTCTTAGGATCAGGAAACAGAGGCTCCTTTAATTGTCTGGTATTATAAAGGTTTCAGAGAGAATTTGGCCATTTCTGTTTGGCAACACCTCAGATAAATTCACATCATTTCCCATTGCCCATAAACAATTGTGCCGTCGTATGCCAGAGAGATGTATTCTCATTCCCTCCTCTGCCCCGGAGCAAGGAACAAGGGCCCCTTCACAGGGCTTGCACATGTAAGCTCCCAGTAGATCTTCAGCCTCTTTGCTGAATTGATGGCAGCTTTTCCACTCAGGTCTCAGGAGATCTGAGTCATTAATGGACCACTCACCTTTGTGCTAAAACCTGTATTCTGGCTCGCTTTAAACAGCAAGGCTGATGCTTTTTCTTCTCCGTAAGGACTAGTAGGTATGATTCATAATGTCTCATGGCACCATGTATTTTTCAAAGTTAATCTGATCAGGTCTGTATTTGAAATCACTGTAGTTTTGAATCCTAGTAAATCTACTGCAGATGTGGGACTTTTACATTCAAGTCCAACTGGCAGGTCATCATGTGCATCCTTATGCAGATGTGTTGGAAAAGCACCCAACTCCTGTGCTTAAGCTCTTAAAGGAGTCTTAACACCGGCACTTGGCCTGCAGCTGCATTAACTTGACTTAAAGGCTGGCTTGCCTCTAAAACTTCTGTAGGCAAGGATACGGACTGCATCCCCCACAGCTGCACATAAGATCTATTGTTTTCCTATGGACAGCCTCAGTTCTAGTAGGGAATCAAGCTTTGACTCTATAAAGAAATTGGGGCAGCACTGTGGCATAACTGCCTATTTAGCAGGCAAGCAGGGCATCTGAAAATCAGAGTAACTCCAGAGATTTTAGGTTGGTTATATGAGCATGAAATATCTTCCCAATGGGTTTTGCATGGCTGGCTAGCTGTCACTACAACCCAGAGTCTGCAGCCAAGTACCCTTCAAGCTTCAGAAAACACCCAACAAAGTTGGGGTTGATACACCACTGCTATAGGCTGGTGTAAATGTTTGTATTCCTGCTGTTCCTACCTTTTAAGCGTTTGTGCAGGAGGAATTTCCCTCTCTGAGATATTAATTGTGAGCCCTTTGATCAGTAATTAAAAAAATGCACATTTAAAAAGAAATTATTATTCTTTTGGAAGAAAAAAACAGGCCTAAAAATAATAATGATTAGTTAAAACTTTAAGCATGTCATTAAATTTTCTTTAGCTTTCTGACTCATTGCCCCCCTTCATATAATTCCTTGGCTCATGATAGCTTGTGCTTCTTTATAATGACAGCTGCCTTATTAGAGATAAATCCTGAGGGTTTGACATTGCAGAATGTAAACAGCACCTCAGAAATGCAGCAACTTCGTTATCTTGCTAATAAGACACCAACAGTGGAACACAGTGATGCAAGTCCCTGCTTAGTCCGGAGACAGGTCCCACCCACGCTAGGAAAGGCTTGCCCAGAACCAGCTCATCTGTTGATGCCAGAAGAAAATGTAACTTCTCTCATTGACAGGTGTATGAATGAGAGTTTGGGGCCATCAGACTAGGCTTCATCCCACCATTTTCTTCACTTCTTTTTGTCCATGTGGAAAGTAGTGCTTGGGGGCTTGGATCCTTTCCATTAGTTAAGTGAACTACGATGAGCCTGGAGGAAAAGGGCAACGATCAAGAGTGAAATAATCCTGCTAATGCCCAATTCCTTTCCAAATATATAGTTCCTTATAGGACACAAGAGATGCTTTTTGAAGAGCTGTTGTTATATCCCCTTCATTCAAACATTGTGCAGATTTTATACATTGATGTAAGTCAATCCTGTTGGGGGCCTTCCATTCAAACTCCATTCTTTGAAAAGACTGGGAAGTATCATTAAAATTCAAGTTACCAGGCTTAGCTGTTTTCAGACATTGGTTGTAAAGCATATTTGTTAAGCACCATCTACTGTACATTCAGAAAATAGCAACCAAAATTGCTACTCTCTTTCCAGCTTTTAAAAAAAACACAAATTATTTAAATTTTGTCAACTGTCTAATAAATTATTTCACATCTGGATGTTACAACAGTATTTATCTAGTCCTAGAAATGCATTAGCTATCTCTGTAAAGTTATATACAGACCACAGACTGGAATAGACACTTGGGGGAGAAACTGCATTACAAAACACCATGCCGTATAACTGAACACTGGAAGGACATGGGAAAATAACAGTGATGTTGAGCCTGATTTCCAGATGTACTAAATAAAACAGGATGAATACAACTGAAGACAAAGAATCATCTTTCTAGGGCAAATTTAACATGTGCTAACCACAAGACACAACCATAAAAATAGAAATTATGCACCAGTTAAAAACCCTAAATGAGGATTATTAGAGTGTCAGTATAGTTTAATTAGAAAAACAATTATTACCAATACTCTCAAACATTAAAGTTCTATTGATGATGAACTGTAAATGGTGAAGAAAAGTACTCCAATTATTAGCCTGAATGAAGCAAATAGCCTGAAATAAATAAATCTAGAGATTGTTTAAATGCAAAACAGACATGCTTCTTTCTCTTTCTCCATATGAGCTCTTTCTTCCATACTTTTCTTAAATAAGATTTTTCTCTTTGAGCATTTTAATGAAAAAAATTGGTATCACAAGCTGCTAAACTCATAAAAGGTCACACAGGAGGGAGGAAAGGATTACTGCTGTGATGTGCAAGGCACAGGTCGCCCAAATAAACAAGACAGCAGAAGTGGAGGAGTCCACCAAGTACTCTGCTAGAGGTGCCCATGGCACCCATACTTTGCCTCCACAAACAGTGTAAATGTTCTGCAAAAGATCAGTCTGTAAAGCTCTACATTGGGCAGAGACAAAATGTTGATTGTTTATATGCTTCATCTCACCAGGAGCCAAGTGAAGCCTGGAAAGAGAAGTGGGGATAAAATCCATAAATGCACACTGTTTTGAAGGAGAATTAATCCTGCAGCATTTTTGGTGAAGAGACTGCATCCACAATGCGTGGGGAAAATAATATGTAATCACCGTGACCACTGAGTGGCTATTCTGGAGTAGAAGTTGGTGTGACCGTGTGAGTCATCACCAAGCACAAGGAGCGTGCAGGGCCTGGTCACAGAGCCTTTGAAGTACTGCCCTTGCCATGTCTGCACTGCCCTCACACCTCAGTAATGGAACAGAGTCTGAAGGAACCAGCCTGCACATCCCAAAATGAACATTCAGTGTCTCGTGATATTGAAGCAGCCTGTCACTGGGGGCTTCACATGAATTTAGTGTGTACAGACTGAGCAAGGACTCCCACAGCTACAGAGGATGCAGCACCAGTAGTCCTATGAATTTCCAGGAAAGTTCCAAATCTCTTTACCTTCTGTGCTCCCTTCACCCTCTCCTCTCCTCCTTCCAGGAGGAAGAAACACATCAAAGAAAGTCTTCTTACCCAGGTTAGAGCAAGGTTTGCTCTCCGTCCTGTTTGGGGTCATGACCTATTTATACTTTCTGAAACAGAACAGGCTGCTCTTGACAAAGAAAAAAACGTAAAAATATTTGACTATTGTAAGGACTCATCTGGAACCCAATAGGCATTAACAGGAGCCTTGCTCAAACACAGATCAGTGGATTTCTAACAAATTCATTGTTCCTAAAGGTTCTGTGATTTTTGTAAAGGATCATCATTTCTGTTTGACCAGCGAGAAAACTAAGGCAAATAGTAGTGAAGTAACTTGGCCAAGCAGTACCACATAAAAGACTCACTAGCTGAACCAAGGGTCCTAAAATTCTACCTCCCTAATCACAGGTAAAAGCAAAGGAAAAGAGTTTTCATGTCTCCTTCCTCCCTTCCCAAGAAATAACAGTATTTAAATTCTTAGGAGAACACAGTATCAACCACTGCGTGGGACATGTTGCATTTCTGAGTCAGACCCTGCAAATCATAACAAATTTTGCTGACAGCTATGAAATAACAAGGCATCAATATTTATCTGCATAAAGATAATAAATATTCAGTTTATAGGGGAATAAATAATGTCTTTACAAACATACTCATCACAATTCCTCTTTTACAAAATTGTATTAGTACAATATTCTTACAAAAACTGTATGTACACTCAAAGACAAGCCATGGGAAGGTTACTGCGCAGTTTGCAATGTTGTGAGACATTAAACTACATAACAAATTCAAATTCAACAAAGACATAAACTGACGCATACTGATGAAAACAAAAATTTAGTAAAATTTTAAACAGGTATCATTTTACCTTAATGCACCTCAGGTGAAATCCATTAAAAATTTAGCACAAGTAAGCAAAGCAATTCTAAACACTAAGATGCAAAACATTCTACAGTAATGCTCTTGATACTACAGAGCATTCTCCATAAATTGCATATAAAAAATGTCGTGTAACCCGCCCCTACATTAATGGCTTCTAATAAATGTGATACACTCTGCAATTCTCCCTGCAGCTTCTCTTCTCCTTCATAACTTGCAGGGTACCATTTAATTGAAATGAACAAATAAAGAAACCCCAAACATGTCATTTGACATAGATACTATCCCATGAGTTCCACTCAAGTTATCCCTGACGCGTAACAATATGAAGAAAGTCAGGGCTGTATATTCGATGTGGTGGAGTTCAAACACCTGCATATTTACACCCCAAACTAGAAAACAAACATTCAGATGCCTAAGATGGGATAATATATTTCCTCCAAACTCTACTCATTTATTTCAGTCCCTGCAAGACAGTGAAATTTTAACTGCAGAACTGCATCAGTATGTACCCACTTCTGAGTTTGGATTCATATTCTGAAGAGCCCATTCAAGTTTTTACTGTGGGTTTTGAAAGCCATTCACGGATATTTGTTAAAGAAGCTGAATACTTGCACTAAATATTTAGAAAAATAAATATTTTCTTTATTATCTTTATCACTTTCTATAGTCATAATTTCCTTTTCCTTATTAATGCAACTTATAAAAGATATTGTCAAAATAGGAAAACAAATTAAATTTTTCCCCATTATTTGAAAACTGTGATCTCTTGTAGTGAATTATTTATACTGATTTGGGCTACAGATGCTTTTATGCTAATAGAGTGGTATCAGAGTTTTATAATGAACTACAGCAACTGGGGGGCTGACAACTGAGGGCAGCAACACCAGGATTGTGGATTACTTCCACAGCTATAAAGTCAGGACAGTGTTAATGTGAACTCAACCCAGTTTAAAACCACTATAGCTAGAAACAGTTAATTCACTGAAATTGTTCCCTACCTTTACCAGTGCAAAAAAAAAAATAAAATCAAGACCACTACATCCCTTTGTTTTAACAATAACAGCAAATAAAATATAGTAGGAAATTGCAAAATGATGGAAGAAATTACTACATTGACATAGGAAATCAATAAAAAGAAATTCCCCAGTCTTCTAAAGCCTCAAAACAAAAGCCTTCAAAAAGCCTTAACAGGTATGATTTTCTAGCAGTAGATAGCAGCATGATCATAAAATAGATCTATGGGTAGAAATAATGAAGAAATACAAAATATCACAAGGTTTAATATTTGATCCTGCCAGATACCCAACTCTCTGGCCCTGGCCCAGCAAACCATTTAAGCATGTGGTTGGAAGCCAGCAGGCATGTCGCCCCATTGAAGCAAAGGAGGTTATTCGAAGTTTGAGCACAGATAAGTGCTTTGAACGATTGGGTCATTAAAGTACCAACCACTTACTGCCAGAATATAAGGCTAAATTGCCACTATGAGCAGGTTGTTGCAGAGCTGTCCATTATGAGGCTTACAAATGCTCTTTGAAGTGTGCTTTGAAGCATTTCTTCACCACTGGATAAGGAAAAAAAAAGGTGAGTCTGTCTGGGTAGGAATTTCCTACATTCCCATTAATTCAATTTCATGTTGAAAACCAAACTATATTGATGCCCAGGCATAAGCATCACTGAGGGAAATAGAAAGTGCTATCAATGATAATGATAATGATAATTATACCATGCCATCACTCTCCCACCACACATATGCACCCACCCCATAAGAGCCAACTTCCTCCTGTGTGCAGGGCTGGCATTAACTCAACTCACCATGAAAAGGGTAAAGTCATGCAAATAGCAAATGCTACATGTCATATTTAACATCACTTGAAGTTTCTAAAATGGTCCTTGATGGTGAGTAATGTTGCTGCAAAAAAAAAAAAAAAAAAGACTCATGCTCTTTCAGCAGTGAGGAGAATTTGCAATTTTATCTCAAGGCCAGGAACAAGTCTAGTTATAAAAGTGCATTTGTAGATTTTGTTCTGACAGTTGTGGCAATGTGTGTTCACTAAAATATAAATCCGAGAGGAAACCAAGGCAGGTTTGCTGTGCTAGGAAATTTCCAACCCTGGAAATAAAATCCCTTTCCTTACCTTTGGTGACTTCTTCAAAGGTGATGTAACAGTTGTGAGAAAAGTAGGAGTAGACTCATAATCTTAGTTTAATTATGGATTCTACACCTAGCAATGTATCTATTCCAATCAGATCTCAACACATGACTACACTGCCGTCGGATTGGGATTTTGAGTGGTTGGTGGGGTGTTTTTTTTGCCATGGGCATGTGAGGGATTAAGAGTTACCTTATGTTCACGGGAGGAGAACCTTATTTTGCTTTTAGAAATTCTGATGCTGATGTGTCACAGTTATTTTGCATAGAAATATCAATCTGTGCAACAACTTTTTTAACACAGAGAAAAGGAATATACTACTCTGGCAGCACAGTAAGGCCTTTGTCCTGAAACATTTGCAGAGGTGGACTAGAAATGGTTCTGTAAGGGAGCAGAAACATCTCTCTTGCCACAGGGCTTTCTAAAAATGATAAAATCTAGGACAGAAGGACAAGCATTTGATCAGTGTTATGTAACATAAAGTTCCTGTTTGTCAGATACTGAGATCATGGCATAATAATATCCTTTAGTTGGGACTGTTCCTGAAATAGTAGAACACCTTACCACTTCAATGCTAAATGCTGTTGATTGACTCTCTTTCCAGTCTGTCTAGCTGAAAATGTTGTCATTATTATCATATCTGTTAGCTCTGATATCACTTTGTCCACTTTCGATGAAGGCAAAAAAAAGCAAACTGCCGTACCTCTACACAGTTGTTCAAGATCAGTCCAGCCATTGCAATTGCCAGGTTCTGTCAGTGAGAAGCCATGCAGTGTCAAACTGTATTTGAATCCTGTGTTCAAAAAATGCAGAAAATATGAGAACTTACTTCTTTTAGGTTATCTGCTGAAAACTACTTACGTGATATAGGGATGGGTGGATGGGTTCGCATTTGCGTCAGACATTAAGAATATTGGCTTTTTTTTCTTCTTCTTCTTTTTTTTCTTTTTTCTCTTTTTTTTTTTTTTTTTTTTTTTTTTGGGTTTTTTTTTTGGTTGGTTTTTTTTGTTAGTGCAAACAAACTTA
>JAYDZK010000113.1:46589331-46613159 GCA_034509185.1 Euphonia xanthogaster | reverse complement strand
AAAAAAAAAAAAAAAAAACCAACAAAAACCCAAACCCAACGTACAAAAGTTACTAATAATACTGTATTTTGAAACATCACCAGTCCCAACAGGATTTTTCCACTCTTCTTCTAGAACATGTGTTTGGCATGACAGATGTGAGCTTCCTCAGACCACTTTCTGAGCTGGCGGGATAATAGCCAGCTCCAGTCCAGAAGCCATATAGTCACATATACAGCACTGTGCCTGAGCTAATAAACCCAGCCTAATAAGGCTACAGTCTGCAGACTAGACCTGGTTTTGTCCAGCCACTTTGGCAGTTTCACAGAGGAGGCCTCTGTGCCTTTGTAGACATGGCCATAATTATTCAGGAGGAAATCTTATTCCCCAACAAAAAAAAAAGCCAAAATATGTAGCATAACTGCTGAAGGATTCCCTTGGCTGATGATATCTGATAAATCTGATTTCACAGAAAATTCTGAACTAAAAGTTGAGCATCAATGAATGTTCTGGCTTATTCTGCCAGTGTTACACAGTTTGGAGATCTTCTGTAAGACTTCCAAATGGCATTTCATTCATAGTGTTTGCAATTCACAACATCTCCTTCTAACAGAGCTAAAGGTAATGGATCTGAGCACTGACCTTCCCATGATACATTCCTGTTCATATTTTCAGCTTTCAGTAAGTATCCACTGAAAAGCCAGAATAGCCCTCCTGATACATTTACACAGGCAATAAAGCAGTTAAAGGAAAGCAACATACAGCAGGGAAAAAGAGTGACACATGCCATAAAATTCTTCAGCAGAAAAGGGACCCAAAGGAGAAGAGTCAAAATCAGATATATGCTCATATTCCTCCACTTCAGCTGATCACAGAGGAAAAGAGAAAATTGTTCCAATTTTATGAAACTGTTGTAGCATGTCAGCACATCAGTGCATTTTGCACTATATTATAGCCTTTATCTCATTGTTTTCTTGCATGTGTAGTCATGCCCATGGCAGGGAGTTATTGCCTTGTACCATCCTTGAGTCTTCTTTCTCTTGGTATCCTGAGAAATGCAGCCTTAAATTACTATATCCCAGGGCCTTTTAGCACTTCATTTTACTTAATTGTACTTTATAAACTTCTTGTCTAGCCTTTCTTGGGTGAAAAAAATTTTTTTTTCTTTCTCCTTTCCCTTACAAATGTCTTTCTTCCATGTCTATCCTTTATTTTTCTTCTTCCATGTATCACCTTTTTTTATTTCTTCTTTCCCTCATTCTGGCTGTCCTGGTTTTTTAATTTCTCTGTCAAGAACCATATTTCTTCCTATGCCCATCCTAACAGGTCTAACTCCTCACTACTTTCCATGGCAACCCATATCCTTTCCCTAACCCTCTAAGTTCCCATGTTCATCAACCTTTTCCTACCCTAACCATTTTCCTTACTCATCATCTTCCACTTTTCACTCCTCCAATTAAATGACAGCTGACATTCCCTTTAATGAGCCAACCTCATCAGACAGCAAACCCTGAGCTGCAGTGTTCTGCAGAATAACGTAGAGGAGGATAAGCTATTGCACTCGGGGAGAGAGAAGAGCACATAGGGAACAGGACATGCAATTCAGCCTCCTGAGCATCCTATTTGGCTGGCCCTCCAGACAACACAAGTCTCCTGAAGATTATAAAGATGAGCTAAGCCTACAGCAGTTAGGGTAGAGCAACTGACAACCACACAGTATCTGGTTGTAAAACACACAAAAGTATAATTAAAACCTGACTTACTAATAAGTATACTCCATTTTAATTAGAACACAACTCTTGCAAATATCCTGACAGTTATGAAATGTCAAGCAGGAAATGAAAGTCATAGAATGCTAAAGTTTTATTAGAGATATTTTGTTTCCCACCTATAAACTCTTATCTGTAATTGAGACACAATAACTGCAACTACTTGTTTTGGAGAGAAAAAAAAGTCTGTTAAAGATTAAAATCTTAATGCTGGCCACTGGTACCATATGGAAAGCAGTGGATGCACTTTAATTTAATGCTCACTGTATTATTTACTTAGAAGATGGTGCTACTTATCTAACATTGGATACTTGAGTAAGTGTTTTGAAGGTACTTAGCCTTATACACCTTATTTACATTTTCTGCTTAACAAGATTTCCCCTTTCTCTCTAGAAGAGATTAAAAAATTCATGTTGATTTAAAAATGTCTTTCATTAGCTTTGATGGAGGCTGTGTTTTTAAATTCCTTCATAATGTTCTCTCAAGGACTGGTTTTGCCTCAGAAAATTTTCTTCTCTTTGGTAGGATGCCAGAAAAAAATTGTGAAATAAAGCCTCAATTAGTTAAGTCGTGATATGTCAACACTTGTATAAACTCCTTAAGGCAGGGGCTGCTAGCAAGGAGCTTTTATTCTTTTTTACAGCATCTGCCATAGTGAGGTCTCAGTCTGAAGTGCTTTGGAAAAAAAATCACAATGCTTGCTTCAGGTTCTGCATGGATCAGCCACCAGATAGATAGATTAAAATTATATATATTACTAGTGCTGTCCAAAACCACATCCTTGAATAGGGCTTTCACTAAGTGACACCCTGTTTGGATTGTCCTGTTGCTTTGTAAGGAAAAAAATGAACCTTTTGGGAACAGTCAATCAAACATAATTTGCTCTGTCACTCACCCATCCCTGCTAAAATGCATTCAACAGAAAAGGAAATTGAAGTTCAGAGATTAGACCCTGAACCACACGCAACCACCAAAATGGACCACAGAGTAATAGCTCTTAGACCAGCACTGAGTATCCTCCTCTCATTGTTTGTTTGGTTTTTTTTTTTGCAACTACTGTTAATTGCTTTACATAAATCTGAATACATTTCCAGGCAAACCAATGCCATTACAGAGTGTCCTAAATTAATGAGACCATCATCAGGGGAAATACTTATCTGCAATATTGTATTTTAGTTCAAGTGCCCATAGCCACAGGCCACTGCTTCTCACGGAGGCAATTACTCACAATTACTTGCAATTAATGCAGTCCAAATCACAAAGTGAGTATGGACCAAATGCAATTATTAATGCAGGTTTACATTTTAATATTTGCACTAAATACATTTGCTCCTCTTTCCTTGTCAAACCTACTGCAATTATATGTGCACATTGTCCCCAGAAATATAACTATGTTTTGACAGGAGGTCAAAGGAGTTTAAACGTTTTCTGTAATCAACAGTTTACATATCCTGAAAGAAAAACCTGCAAGAACTTCCAAGCTGCTACAATTCCTGTACCATTTTTGATCCTGCTCCACCAGTAAAAGGATATTATGATCACAGTCTATTAGCCTATGCAACAGCTTATAAATAAGCTGTCCCAAAATGCTTACCTGCACAGTTCTGCTCCGGCACCCACTGGACATTCAGCCCTTCCCTCTGGCAGGCTCGGGTGTACGCCAGGAATGACTCACAGTAGCAGTTTTTATGGATCGGACACTCACACATGTCTGTCACACAGGACCTGCAGAACGAAACCCCAAAACAAATAAGAAAGGAATGCTTTGGCAGATATCTGCCCAAGGGTTGGAGTTGTTTACTTTCCAGGCACATGGCATTCAATGCCACAGCAACTTGTGCTAAATGGCAGGAAAGTTAAAAGGCATCCCTGCGATTCCATCCCAAGCGTTCATCTCTTTTTTAGTGTGCTACTTTAATGCAGAGAAGCCTCCAGAGCACCAGGGAACCACACAGAAACAGGGAGTTGAGAAGACCCAAGAAATGTCAGGTAGAGAGGATTGAGACCATAATGGGGGAAGGCAAACTCCATTTTTGCAAAGATTTTGTGTCAACATAAGACAAAAACTTTTTATTCCTAGAAAGTAATAATTTAATAATTTTACCAACAGTCATCACAGTAGTGTTTAGTGTATGAATTCTGTTGCCAATGAGCACATGTGCCTCCATGCAAGATATGATGCCTTCTCTTCAGGTTACCTCCAGACTCTTCCTGCTTTGAAGGTGTGAAAATAGCTATATGCCTGTTTTCTCAGCAGCATCACTACTAAGTGCCAGACTTCAAGACACTCCAAAGGAACAGGGCTGATGCAGCATAACTGAGCAGTTTCATGCTAGGAAATCCCTCAAGCACGGTTCATACCACCCAGTCTCTTCTTATGTGGAAGTACCACAACGACAGGGAGCAAAGCTGCTAACATGACCCTATGTGAAACTGCTACTGTGGATGTCACCACTATATTTCAAGTTAGCTTGTTCAGAACACATGCCTATTTGGCACAGACCTAAAATATAACTGGCAAGAGCCAAAAGATTTGCAGTTGGTGGTTTCTCCATATGCAAAATGTTTCGATGGTTCTGCATGTGTAGCAATGCGAATTCAGAAATGCTGAGTATCTACCGCTCTCAGCAGAATCATTGAAAGGCAGGGACAAGGTATAGGGAAGGCATACTCTGAAAATCACACCCTCAGTCATCTGCTTTCCACTGAAGGTGCTCTGTGCATGAACCTTGGGTATCCACAGTCAAGGCCCCCCTCTTCCATGCACGTTCGGGGGCTTTCCTGTTTCTGAGAGGACAAAGGCACAAATCCTCTTGCAAAGACGAAGGGCTGGAATGAAAAATATGCTCTTTATGTTAGTTGCTCTTTCTGTGGACCGTAAAATGAATTGTGTATAGGAAAAGGATAGATACAGACTTAGTTTCCCAGAAACTTTTCCACAGCAGAAGAGGTAATAGCTTGGAAATGGTGCAAAAACCTCAGATAAAGTAATCAGGAGCCCTAATGCCTATATGTTGCTCTAGAGCAATTGAGAACTCTTTATTCAAATTTAGGAGAAAGGATTAGTGATCCCTTGAACACAGACAAGCCTGTTTCTCTAAGTCCAACAGTGCCCTTGAAAGAGGAGTATTTCCCCAAGCCAAAGTCACTGGCTGCTTCAGTGACCAGACAGTTCTGCTTGACATTTTCATGAATTTTAATAAATTTACTCTCAGTGGACCCTCAATATGAAATTGCCTAAAAAATCACTGTGAGAAATAAGTAACACAAATGCTAATGTATAAAGGTTACCTGTCCTTGGTTTACTGATATATATGTGCTGTGAATAAAGATAATTGCTTTGGATTAAATATATAACATGCTCATACTTACAGACCAGTTGTTTTCACTTGCAATAACTTTACTTTCTAAGGACAATGTCATTTTATTTCACTTTAGTCCTGTGGTAGGTCCCTTTACATCTTTTCCAGTAACAGATGTTGCTGTATGCGTATCACAGCTGATAGACAAGGAATAGATTAGCACAACATCCTTGGGGTGGTTTGATGTTGTCAGCTGATTAAAGACCTTGTATAAGCACAAAGGGTCACCTTTTTACGTGACACACTAAATAACTTCACACTGTTTCCTTTGGCCACAACATCTCTTTGTGATCTCTTCCTATTATCTCAGCAGTGGGCACTGCTCCATATACCCCATGCAATTTAAGAGGTGCCTGTCTCATTTTTACAGTGAAGTAGATGCTTGCTTGCTACTGAAACAAATCATTATCACAAAGAAAGTCTGTATATAATCTCCATAAATAGTTGATTGTCAAAGGAACATTTTATCATGTTTTTGTTTCTGTGCCAGCCCCCTTTATGAAACACATTTCACCGCTCTCCACTCAGATTTAGTTGTTGTTGATGCCCATGGTGTTTAGGGATGCTTGCCAGTACCAGCTTAGCTATATGTTCAGCAACTTCTTTGACTAAGAACTTATAAAACCCTGAATCTGAGGTACTTCCTCTGCTTTTTAGAGCATACCTTTTGTTTTTGTTTTGGTTTTTTTTTGTTTTTTTTACCATTACTCAGAGAGAGATGTCACATCTTGCACTGAGTCAATGAACATACAGCTACCTCAGATGCCTACATCAGAAAAAGATGCAAGATCAGGAAAACCCCAGGCTCACCATCAATCACCCAAGCTTTTTAATAGCTAACATGTTCATGGTAAGGCTAGCACAGACCCTGGAAAAGCCTAGGCATAGTCTGAGGGATTAGGGAAGGAAGGACAGTATTCCCAGTCTGCAGGAGGGCAGCCATGCTCTTTGAGAATGCAGAGCTTAGCTCCTATACATACGTGAGCACCACCAACCATTAACCCTTGACATTGAAACAGCCATGGACATCCAGGCATGCTCCAGAGTGAAACATCTGCGCTTTGGCTGGGATCAGCACTATTTGCTGCAGTGTTCAGCATGGGTGTCCACTGAGGAAGTAGCATGCCATGTGCAACACAAAGAATCTGCTGATTAATTACATACCAAATTGCTGGTGTAATTTTTATTTTCATTGAGTGTTTAATCCTGATGACAGCTGCTCGGGTCAAGCCCTAGGCTTAGCTGAGGAGCCATTGTCAGATTGCAGCAGTTTTATTAATGAATTGCAATTTCTAATTATTTGTACAGTTAATTAATAATTAATTAATGTTAAATCAAAAATGAGTGTAAAGAAAACTATATCCACAGCTGCCAAGCCTAGTGAATAAAAATAAAAGCTCCTTTTATTTTCTAATGAAAGGGCAGTTCTGAGCAAGGACACAAGAAGTAAAAGATGTCCATTCTCTAGGGGCTGGCTCTGAGGGCGACCTGCTGATGGCTCATGGCCAAGCTTCAACTTTAGGTCTGTATTTTAAGCCGAAGTTGTTTATTTCTTGCACTTAATTACATTTCTCACATTTATTATTGTTACAGTTGTGTTAAAGGGCTATTATGGGATGATTTACCAAGTAAATTAAAAAACTGATTATTGTGTGCTATCCTAATCCTTTCCCCTTGCAAAAAACTTTGGCATGCTCATAGATTTTTTTTTTATCCTCTCCAGTGATACATTTCAAAAAATATTCTGCTTCCCCAGATTCTGCCTTCTCATCATCCTTCCCTTGAATCAGGAAAAGAGATTTGGTGACACTAAGTACATGTACTCACATCTTATCTGTACTCTAATCTGACTGGACTGTTCAAACAACAAAAAATACATTTTAATAAAACTTTGAAATTATACCAATAATGAAGCTCTATTGACAATTTACTGTACTGCACAGTAATGGAGACTTTGGGTCTTGTGGGGTGTTGTGACTCTTTACCAAGAACAAAGCATTTGTGTAAATGAGGTAAAAACATATTAGAAACTTAAACATCAAAACATTACAGTCAGACAGAAATAATCCCATAAGAAGGATGCAGTGCAAGTTACTTTTATGAAATGAAGCTATTTCACTAGCCATGGAAATACAAACAAGATACTTCAGGCAACCTTAGTTCTACCCTCAGTGAAATCATACCAAGGTGCAATGATGTTGTGGTCCAAAAGAAAATTACATTTATTTTAAGGACATATTTACATTTAGAAAAAGAAAAAAACACTTTGATGTGACTGTACACTTTATCTGGCCTCCCTGCTCCAAATAAGCACCAGAACAGCCAGCCTCTGAGTCCTGGTACCAAGTGCCTCACAGTGATCCCTTTTCATGCTGTCTGTGCTGCCTGCAGGGTATGTGTCAGAGATGGTGTTAATTGGGTGTGTATAATCACAAACTGTTGCAAGGGGAAATCCATGAAAGTGAAGGCATCCGGCAGCTGTGGGACACACCCTTGAAGGAGACAAACACACACTCTGCTGCCACATCTTCAAAGCAAACTGGATGACTACACTCCTTCAGCAACAGCCCTTTTTCATATTAAACTATGGAAAGTCTCCAAGTCCCACAAAGGGCAAAGAACAGACTCCTGTGCTACATGCAGTACTTAAAAAAAGAAAAAGATCACAGCAATGAAGCCTACAGCCTTAGTCTGTGCCACACGGGATTGAAATTGCAGATGTTCACTTGTGGAACATCAGCAGTTCATTTTCCTCTGCGATACACATGAATCCAAACCCAGAATCAACCATTTTAAGAGTGGCTTAATTTTTCCCCCACATATCACAATAGGAATAAGATGCAGTGCATTTTTCAAACATTTTGGTACCTTTGAGTTGTTCCACACAGACAGAAAACAATAACATCTTCTTTCCATCAGTAGATCTCAAGAGGTTTTACAAAAGCAGTTAGAGATAGCGCATCACTACATACATTTTGTGTATATGAAGAAGCATCAAGTGGTGATGGAGTTTGTCCCCTCTACACTTGGAATAAGCTGTACACTTGCAAATTTCAAAGCCTGAAGAGTCATCTGCCTATAGAGGAATATTAATTTCCAGCCCCACTATCCTGTGAGATATGACATCTTGGGATAAATTTTTATTGGGTAAGCCAAATCAGAGTTTTAGTACAAGCTTGGCCTAATTTTTTAGGAAAAATTAAGGCCTCTTTATAGTCTAAAGTTTGCAAATTAAAGTCAGTAGTTAAGTTGAGAGAAAGTTTTTTTGGCCTCTTTTTTCAACAAAATTCAATGAGTTGCCATTATTTATTGCCCCAGATAGAAAAGACATTTCACAAAGTAAGAAGATGAGAAGATGAACCATTTTCCAATGTATAATGGAAAGTCTCATGCTGTTGTTTTCTCAAACTCTCTCTTGTCTGCATGTGCATGTTTAACCTTACTGAAGTATTGAAATATAGTATGTAGAGCTGGAGACTTATTATGGCTTTGAAGCTTGAGATCAAAGACCTGAGATCATTCTTTCTTTCTCCAGAGTTTCCTAAAATTAATGCACAACCAGCAAGTAACTCAAAGAAAGTAATTTTGGAGGCTGCTGAAAACACAGAAATTCTTAGCTTTATTGAGTATTCACTCAAAGCACTTGCCTGGGGAATTGACTGCTTCATGCAGCAAAGTCAGTCATTTTCAAGGACCATTTCCTCCAAGACCAGGTAACCATGTCTGTACTCCCTCTGTGCTTTTCCCACACATCTTAACACTGGTAACATTGCTTTAAATTGGGGACCAGATAAAGGCATCCATAACAAAGTTAAATCATCAGTGCCCCAACCCTTTTTTTCTGGTAAGCGTGAAAACAAGGGCCCACAAAAACTGGCAAGCAGCTTATGTGCACTTTGTACTGGAGAATGCCTCCTGCGGAAGAACTCCCTGCTCAACAGGCTCCAAAACATCACTACGAGTGTGGGAGCAGAAAGGGAACTCACAGCTCATCTTCAGTGAGCTGTGCATAGCAAATGTAGTGCAGGCACACCCTCTCCATGGGGAAATCTCATTCCTATAAAGAAAGCATTGGCCATAATGCTTGAGAATATGACTGTTGTTTTTTGGCAGAATGCAGAGGAGAAGTTTGCAGCAGTAGGCATTTGAATCAGGCATTCAAAGTTCATTCTGACTCCTGATTTTTGTGCAACTTGGATTCAACCATGGACTGTATTGCCACACTAAGCTAAGCAGAGAGAATTATAAAATACACAATTCCATCAAAGGGAAAGAGCTGCATGTGATCTAAGATTTTTGGGGCATAGCAGTCTTGTTACACACACATTGAAGAGTCCTAATTTAATTCTAAGTATCATCGTTCCTGGTCCAGATATAGACTTGTCACTCAGGTAATTAAACAGAATCAAACAAGATACTCATACCCATGCCTACCTTGCCAAGGAGCCCTCTCAAAGCAGTTATTTAGAGTCAAGATAGGAAAAGGATGCTTTCAATGCAAGTGGTAATTACTGCTGGTAATTTCCAGCATAGCAAAGACAGATGGCAATTCAATTTTGATTTCTTTGCGTATGCATCTTCTTAAAAAACATCAGAACCCATATTTCCCTCACAAAGGATAAGCAAAAATGGTATTTTCCCAATGCTGAATAAACAAATGTCCATGTAGACCTCTGAAAGAAACCATATTGTGCTGCACAATATCACCACAATCCTACACTATGTGCTGCTAAAAATATTACCCAAAAGCCTTTGGATAAAGCCAAAAAGAGTGTTCTGCATGTATTTTTAACCTTTGTATAAAGAGTATTCTGTGCCAGAATTGTGTTTCATTGCTTTAACCAACATTACCCACAAGCATATGGCAAAATTAACAATGAAACATTGTGGAACATTTTCTAAAACCTTATGAAATAGAAGTCGTCAAGACAGCACTACTCTGACACCTATTTATAATTTCTCTCAATATGTAGTACCAGTGGTACATGCACTTAAAAAGGAGGAAAGAAGAAGAACCAAATAAAGAATGAAATGGCACAGTAGCCTTACCTACTTCCTTCTTCATGATAATTGTCCTACTAATGAGTCAAGTAGGCTTTTTACATCTCGTGCTTGGATCCTTAAAGGCATCTGTGACTTTAATTGTACTTTCTGGTCCTGAGAATGGAAAGGCTGGCTAAAATCCCTCCACAGGGAAATAGCTGAACAATTACTAAAAAGGACAATGTAGTCTCATGCTGGACTCCAAGAAGCATCTGGTATGACTCAGAATATTTCCTAGAGCTGAAGGTTACAGTACAGCTGAGCAGCTGACTTGCCACCTTTAGAAAGAGTGGATTTTTGCTCAAAAAACTCTCAACAGAATATGGAAATGCCACCAACAGCTGTGGAAGAGGTGACCCCTTGCACTCCCACACATTTTCAGAAAGTGGAAAAGTTTTCACGGTCTCTTCTTCTGTTTCTGTTTCTCTGCACCATGCAGAGTTTCACCTTCATTGTGTAGCCATGGCATTTGAAATACATAGTCCTGGTATTTGAAAAAAATATCTGTATGCAGGAGAACTCAAGTGGTTTGAGTTCGTATGTAGCATATATCTTGAAGTGAAAAAATTAAAAACCACTCCTCTGTGCACATTACATACGACTCCGTAACTAGAATTATAGGAATAAAGAGGAAATGCAGCATAAGATTCTTAATCCATTTCAAACAACTGCCCAAGATAACACTGAAAATAGCACCTAAAATATTCTCATTTTACTTGCGTACTGGAGTGGTATAAATAAAGTTTTTTCCACCCTCTTTGAAGAGATTACTGCAAAAAAGGATTTGGCTGCCTGTACATTGTATGACCTGTGGACTGTGTATCTAACTGGAAAATGCCAGGACCTTAATAACACTGCACTAGAGCAGAGTATCCAAACCCCCTATAAATAAGTCATTTGCAATAAAATATTTGGATCAACAATAATATGAGAGAACCAAATTTAGAAATATGACCTGAAATCTGACACTGAAGGTTCAAAAGCTAGAACCTGCTTTCTGAAGATATGTTATCTTCAGTAAACTAATATCCATAGTCATCCGCCTGCAAACATCCATCACATAACTGGCAAAGGCAACAGTATCTGTATGTGTAAAGCTATATGATAAGGCTTATCATGCATTTATGATAAAAAACATATCATAGATACTCTACGGGTTTAATGTTCAGAAGAAAGTCAACTCCTAAAGGATTTCTACCAAAAATCCCATCTTTCATAGGCCCAGGGGCCTTAGGTGTGCAGCCTATATGTTCATCACTGACTTCCTATGGCCAAATTGACCTACTTTGTGTTTCTGGTACCCCATCATTTATCACAGAATGTCCTAAGTTGGAAGGGACTCTAAAGATCATCTAGTTCTATCTACCATGGGCAGGGGTGTCTTTCACTAGACCAGATTGGTCAAAACTCCATACAACCTGGCCTTGAACACTGCCAGGGTTAGGGCATCCACAGCTTCTCTGGGCAATATCCAGAGTTCCAGTGCCTTATCACCCTCACAGTACAGATTTTTGTCCTACTATCTACGCTAAAACTTCTTTCTTTTAGTTTGAATCCACTCCCCCTTGTCCCATCATTCCAAGTCCTTGTAAAACGTCCCTCTCCATCCTTCTTATAGGTTCCCTTTAGATACTGGAAGGCCACAACTACGTCACCCTGAAGCCTTCTTTTTTCCAGACTTGAACAATCCAAATTCTGTCAGCCTTTCCCCGTACAAGAGGTGCTCCATTCCTCTAATCATCTTGCTGACCCTACTCTGAAATTGCTCCAAAAAGTTGATGTTCTTCATACGCTGGGGACCCAAAACTGGATGCACTCCATCTCACAAGAGAGGAGTGGAGGGGCAGAATCACCTCCCTCCCAAGCCACAGCCTAGAAAAATTCCTAAATTTCATAATTACGATTTCTTAAACCAGCAAGACTCCGTATTACAGATCCTGTTCTGACATAATACAGCAGTATTCAAGTTATTTGACTGATCACATCATACACATATATCAAGTGTTTCTTAACAGAGGAAAAGAAACAGAGAATGTTTTAGTGGGCCTTTTCAATATCCATATTAGTATTCTACATTTCCATTCACTGCGTGCAATACTTAGCTTAGCACTTACACTGCTAAAGTGAATTTGCCTTATGACAGAGACACTCCATCATAATGAAATTTTCAGTGTCCTCTGGCACAGCTACCAAGGAAAATCCATCATCTATTTTGATCTTTTACATTAAGTAACTGACATAAAATTTTATCTTTTTTTCCATGTCTAGACTTGATTTTTAAAGAATACTTCCCCCAGCTCTCTAGTCAAGTGGAGACTGAACTGCCATATCTTATCTAGAAAAGGAAAAAACTTTTAAATCAATTTCAAAAAGACAGACACATTTTAATATCTAACTTTATACATTAAAGTACTTTCAATCAACAGTTAAACTTTATTATTCTGTTTCATACATTGTAAATGAACATTGCATGGACTAAATGGCTCTAATATGACTGCATCAACTTTCACTCCGGTAGACAGAGAGCCCATTAGTGTATTCTGTGTGACAGCCCTCATCTGAGAAAAGCCAGAGGTTTTGCATGAGCTTATAAACATCCTAGATAGAACCTCAAAAATTATTGGGAGGTTTTGAAGTCATGGCCCTACAGAAACATAAACCATGCAGATATACCAAAAGCATATTGTCATAGTCATTAGATAAACATATAAAATGATACAGGTTTCAAATCTTCAAAATAAAAATTCAAACCAGATAATGTCCTCCTGTCTGCTGACAAAATGTACTGTGGCCCTGCTATACTATCTGTCATAAAAATATGTCATATCCAATAACAAGCACAATGGGAACACGAAGCAGGAAATATTTCTGAACTATAAACATAAACTGAAGTTATCTTCAGCTTTTGATGATGATTCACTGTATATATTTCCAAGGAGGTCCTGTGATTTAATAATAAACAGGCTGGCTAGTTTAGAAACTCACATTCTTAAACTCTGCAGAGCCCACTCCTTGGCTTAATCCATACAAAATTAACTTCAATCAAACAGTATTTTTCCTCTAGGTGGCTGCAGAGCATTTAAAAAATTGCTGGCTCCAGATGGAACAAGAAAGAAAGACAGCAATGGAAAGACCTGATAGGACTGCTATTTAGAAAACAGCTTTCTCCCGCATCTTGCTCTCTTTGGAAAACAAGAGCCAAACTCTCATCTCAGCAAAGACAGACTCATTGAGAATGCCACCTTCCAGCCAGTCACATCCTCACAGTGCTTTTCACCTCTGAGGTCTCCCTCTTTGCTCTTCATCAAAGTAGTTGCTAAAAATAGGACTTGGATGAAGTGGCAAAACAGCCAGCTTACCTGAATTTAAAAATATAGAAAAACACTCTGTTGCTGGGTTTTATGGTTTCCTGTGTGGTCCTGGCCCAGACCCATACAAAGACATAGGGTCATAAAGCATGATTGAGACAGGATTCAAACACATGAATGCAAAACTGCAGTCTTGGAGGGGTTACCCTGACTCCAACAAGGCTGACCTTTTTCATGATGGATATTTAGCTCCTGCCTTTACATTTCTTCAGGCACCTCTGCTTTTGCTTTACATGTTCTCACGACCATGTGGGCATTGGCAGGCATAAAGCCTGACTGACACCCCAACAGTGAGGCCCATCAAGGATGGCTGTCCTAAAACAGCAGCTGTCATGTCCCATTCAGGATTCGATGGCAGAGGGTGAGCAGAGTGATAAGGATTCAGCCAGGAGGCAGAGACCTAGTTTGTGCTCTCTAGTCAGTTTGACATAGCCTGCTACTTCACAGAGAGCTTTGGATAAGGTATGCTTTGCATAGTGCCACAGTTCTTTAACCTTCCTGACTGCAAGGTCTCAAGTGCAAAACACCATACAGAGCATGAAAAAACAGTGGATGAAAAGCTGGCTTCAGTGAAATGGATGGGGATTTTCCCACTGACAACACAGGAGCCAAGACTCAGAAGTGCCATCAGCCTTTTTTTTTTTTTCAGTTCTGTACTTCAAGGCTTTGAAGGATCCAGACTCATTCAGGACATTACTGAACATTAAATTCAAGCATTGTGAATTTAAATGCTATGAATTAAAATTTCCTGTACTAGACATAGTGACTCCAAGACATATCAGCCTGGCCCAGGAACCACAGAAACCCACATAGATGTTATAAAGCCAGAATGACCTAATTCTGGGTGAAGTTGGATGAGATGATATGACTAGACAGAGCCAAGCTTTGTTCTTGAAACTTACCTTTCAGTGAGTTGGTTTGGGCATGGTCATTTACTTAGCTAGATACAAAGGCAGTTCTGATGTAAATCAACAGACTTTACTGAGAAATTGCAGCCACATGAGCAAATTCTCCCTATCACAGAATAATCACAGATTTTTCTCCTGTTCATCTGTGGGTCATGTCCAATGGCAAAGATGTTAAGATAAATTCTGGGCTTCGTCTTGTATACAAAGTACTAAACATGGTTTTGCCTCTTTTTGTTGGCTGGGCAGAGACTATGGAACAGATCAGTGCTCCATTCTGGCCACCTTGAACAAGCTGCTTGATGGAGCCACAAAGCAATTCATTCTCTCTCCATCACTTCTCACCCCATAAAATCTTCCCTGGCCTCCCTACAGAAGCAGCGGAAGGATCTCGGAGCTGTACCAGTTTATTAGGAACCTTGCTGTCAAACTTGGCAGTGGCTGCAAGCTACTATATCCTTTCTCACCAGCAAAGTTTGCGGGTGGAAATTGTCAGCCCCAAGCATGCCTTTCAGACTTTGGGAAAAGGGAGGCAGCACAACTGCAGCAAAGCCGCCCATACAGCATGTCTCCTGAAGAAGCCCATCTGATAGATGGAGAGAGAAATCACAGAAGGCAATAAAGAAAGAAAAGCTATTGCTGGAAATTGTGCAGATTGTGCAGGAGATTGTGTTCATGTTCTCCAAGGGTCTTTGGGAACCACAATGTTTATAGTCCATACCTCTGTGAGGCCACTGATTTCTTTGCTTTGAGGTGAGCATGTGGAACGAACTCAGTAGTTTTTCTGCTCCCATGGATCTTTCCACAGGTGGGGAGCCTGAGGGCCCATATGAAAGCATGAGCAGATTAGCTCTGTCAAAACAAAGATCCTGTTTTTGTGCCAGTAAGGAAAAAAAGGAGGGAGTGGGGAAAGCATAAAATAGAGTTTATGATATATTGGAGGAAAATTGTTTTTTAATAGAATCTTTTCAACGTTTTCCATTAAACTTTGGTTGCTTGCAGTGCAAGTTTTGGAATGCAACTCCCTCATCCCCTTAGGATGGTCTGCGTTTTATTACGATAGTAAGGAAGCCCAGCTTACTCCTAGCAGAGCTACTGTGTGAAACATTTCAAACTCAAGCCAAAGTGGCAGGAGTAAAAGCCCCTCCTCATCGATTTTCAGTCTCCATTCTGAGGCCAGCAATTTAATGTAATTTTTATAATGTGTAAAAGAATCTTTTGTTATCAAGCAATAGTAAATCACAAATGATCCCATCATAATGAACAGAATTACACGAATCCAAATGCTACCCATATGATGACTTGATTTCAGCTGGAATTCCTAACCAGAATGAGCAAAGAAATATATCAGAAGAGGGGAGGAAGTATTGGTCATGAAACAGGAAGGATGAAGTGAGTAATCAGAGAACATTAGAAGTACTTCCTTCCTTCCCTTCCTCTTTTCCCCCATGCCCCTCTACTCCCTCTACTCTACCTGTGATATTGGGCACATCAATATTAGAAATAGGTGTACCGAAAGAAGAGGTATAACTGCAGTACCAGCAGTCAAGGATGAAAAAATACAGGAATCTAGACAAGTAGCAATACCAAAAGTCCATCATCTTGGAGCAGCAATAGTGACAAAGTTAGGTGGAGTAAATCCTCTTACACATTTGTGTAGTGATTTTTATAGTTCAGAGGCACTAGGGAGCAGAATGAAAGTTATGCCTACCCTGATGAACCCAGAGAACGGATGACACGCTTCACTAGGGTCAGAGGGTATATATCTGCATAAACCCTATCAGTTCTGTGTGTTAAAGGTAGGTATAGTCTCCATGGATATAATTTAGAAGGTTCCATGAGCGCTGACAAATTGTTACACATTTAAAGATCAGGGAAAGGAGAAAGTCTTTAAGGTGCAATTTACCTCACAATGTAGCCATGGTCTAGCCTTCTCAATCTGCCTTTCTTTCAGATCTACTTTTTACAGGTAAAGACTGAGCCTTTTGCTATGATTTATGCTGAGTTCTGCATAAAATGCTACAGAAGGTAGTAGGATTTCTCTTTCTGAAGTTATTTGTCTAGATGCAGTCAGCTTTAAGCATCTGCTTTCTCACAAAGGCCAAGGTTCATTCCTCTAAGCTGGAAGACTGTGGCTCTTTAATACGCTGCCCAGAAATCTTGGATTTTTAATACTTATCAGAACAAACGCTCCAGTATATTGTACCAAATTCTCTCTGTCTTCCAAGTGAATCTCGTGAATAAAGTCTATGTTAACCAGAACCAGTACAATTCTGCTGTACTTTCTTCTTTCTCTATGTGTGCAATGGGTGTGTGTACAGGTTTGGTTCTTTTCTACTCCTAGGTCAATAATACACTGCACTTCAGGTTAGACAAAAATCTTGTTAACTAGTTGCCCTTGTATTGGACTGGATATCTCCCCTGCTGGAAACACAGCAAAGCAAGGGGAAGGCAAATTTTAGCATTAGTTCTCTCACCAAATACATTGATGAAATCATACAGCCTTAGAGATTTGCACATGTTCAGCACATTCCATGTGGATGTCAGCTGAAGTCATACCTTAAGTCTCTCCACTTGTAAGAAAGAGAAACACAGAAAATGAAGAAATTAGAAGTTCATCTTATCTTCAAATCTTTTCAGAGATATTGTGAATGTCAAGCCCAGAAATTCTTAGAGATCCATTTATATAACAGTAGCAGCAACCAAGGAAAGAAAAAATCAAGATGCAATGAAGTTCTTGATCCCATCTGGGCAAAGAGTACAAAGGGAATCATCACGTCTGCATGAAGAGAGTGATGGTGATAGAGTATTAACAGAAGAGTCAGAATCCCCAGAGTCAAATGCTGTGGGAACAAGTAAAAGCCACAGAAGGAAATGGAGGCTAAGGAGAAAGGCCCACAGTAAATATCTGCAGATGCTGTTGTTTGCAGTGGGGGCTGAACCAACAGGGGTGTAGTCATACACACACGTAGCACCTCACCAGTAGAAGAATATTCTTTTCAAGATCAAAAGTCAAGCAGCAATAAAATCCGTGTCAAAAAACATCAGCAGAGGAGGTTGTGCATGCTCACTCATGAACATCTGCACTAAGAAGCCACTTAAGTAACCATGCAACAGCATGGAAGAAACATCTGCAGCATGTAGACCACCAGCTGTGCAGTAATAATACTTTGAATATCCAGAGTGCCTTTTATCCAAATGCTGCAAAGCATTTTCCAAACAAATTAAGCTTCACAACACCACTGTGAGCTTCTTGTTTAATGGCAGGATTATTTCGTCCTGCTCTAAATGCCATTGCTGCCAGAATGAAAAGTAACACCTGCTTATCATCTCACAGCAAGTTACACTTTTCACCATGGTACATGACAAAAAGGGTGTGGTTAAGCTAAAGTGGAGGAAGACTTGAGGTGGTCAGAATCAAATGCTTAGAAAAGAAACTCAGACAAACATAGTATTAACACTCCCTCCTTTCCCCTCCTCCTTTACTTTTAATGCAAACTGTCACATTAATTTTTATGCTCACATGTGGTTAGTCTTTGGTCTTAATTTCTTATTGGAAAAAGAGAACTTCCACGGGTGTATACTTGTAGGGGTGTCTCCAGATGTGCTCAGAAGTACAGACAAATACCTTACTTGGTTGTGTATGCTCAATAAAATGTATTGCTGTGCATTGCAAATAGCTTTCCTTTGTACTCCTTCAGATCTGTTTTTATAAGGCATCTTGATGATTATATTACAGATCTCCCTTCCAAGGCAGCATGCCATATAGTAAGTCCTATAACAAACTTCTTGCTGCGTGTGCTTTCAACCCCACAGTGTACTCCATGTAAGCAGCATTCTAACCTGAATCTGCTGAGTTAGTGAGATATGACTATGTTTCTTAAGAACAAGAAGAAAAGCTGGGGAACACAACATATATCCAGTGAAGATAGGAAATCTTACAGACACCCCACTATGATTCCCTCTTTCTGCTTCTTAATACACCCACATTTTAATCCTGTTGAAATGTAAGTGGAGGAAGTGCTTTGATGGGGAAGTTGTGGCAGTGAAGCAGGCTGTTTCTTTATTAAATTAAGTTCAGTACTGGCAGGACAATGCCAGACAGGCTGTCCTGATAGCTAGACAAACATACATCTTTAAAACTTAAACTTTTTGAGGGCAGCAAGGAGACTCTAATATGTGATTGACACTAGCACTCTAGGATCTTAACACATGAGTAAGGCTTTTTGATGTTACAGTTAAAAAATAATATTAGCCAGGACTAGGACATGACTAATTGTATTTCTAAGAAATTGTTTGGGGTATTTGGATATTAGGCAAATAGCCCTAGCTTTGGCTAAGGATTATATTTTAAGCATTTCTACAATTATATTTTAAGCATCTCTGAGTTGGTCTCAGCTGGGTATGTGGTGGTTAACCTCAGGCCAACTTCTCCCTTCTCTTGAAAAGCTGGTTATAGGAGGACACAGCCTGGCTTGAGAAAAGAAGGCTCTTTTATGGTCAACATTTTCCAGAAACACTTGGTCTTGGTATGACTCCATGCCTGTTGAAGCCCAGGGTAAAATTCTGTTTGTCTGTAATGCCAGGTATGGTTGGCCAGCACCACCTGCTTCTGACGTCTCATCCTGCATGACCAGCTCTGAAAAAGTTCTCTCATGCTCACAAACTGACTTTTCTCCAGAAAGAGCTATTTCTTTTCTCTATGGACGCAATTGAATGTATGCGCCAAGTAGCTCACTATCCCGCCAGGACTGACTACTTCATTTCAAATAAACCATAAAATGGCATGTATTACTTGGGGAGAATAAAATGTTCCCTTTCAGTATGTACATTCATTAGTTTTTCTCTTGTATGCTGGTTTTGTCTGTTTGACTCACACAGGATTTTCCTTAGCCATATTTCAAAATGGTGAATTGAAGAATTAAGTCTTAAAAAATCCCTCATTTTCAATTCTATCACACAGAGGATAAGCAGTTCATCTACTTTTTTTATATATGATATTAAGCTGCCCACATAGTCTGACCCATTTAGAAGAACAGTAGTAAGGTGGGAGGTTCCTTATCAATGTTTGTTCCCAACATCAATTTCCATTTTGGTTTTTCAGGATCATAACATTTGAATTGTATTTTGCTTTCCAGTTCAGACAAGCCTCAGAGCTTAGAGGGTAACAAAGGTGAGACCTTAGCTGCACACCAGCTCCAACTCACCAGTTGAAATGATAGGACTGCATTGTTTCCACAAGACATGGAGAAGAACTGAAATCTCCAATCCCAGATCTGACATCTGTTCCAACTTAGTAACAAACTAAACTCCTTCTCCATCCCCCATATGCATATCGCCACATACGCACAATGGAACACTCAATTTTAAGAACATTTGCCTCTGGATCCACACTGGGTCACTTCTAGTTTCCAGAAACAACCATAAATCAGTTCAGTTTCACTAGAAAGAGTGAAGATTCACAGAGAGCCCCAGGCAAGAATCCCTACCCAACTTTCCTAACCCCAAACCTGGCTCTGCAGCAATACATTATATTTGTTTTCAGCAGTGGAATAATACCACATGTGATCACAGTCTCAGCAGCAACAATTTATGAGTCTGTTTCCCCTAACCCTTCTACATCTGGTCCTTCACAGAGCTAGTATCCATGTTCGGAAATCACTTGAAAACCACATCATCTCTCAACCCTGCTTTGAACCCCTGTTGTTTTAGAAATATGGTAGCAAGAGGAAAAAGAAGAGCTGTGAAAAACAGCAAGGTTGAACCACTGGGTGGGGACACTGGAGCCCAGGACTATGTGGCTGGGGTAAGCCCCTTGCTGCCCAGTTGTGGAGCAGCTTGGCCAAGCAGCACCAAAGCGCCAGGGTGAACACATTTTCCAGCTAGGCAGCCAGTTGGTTTGGGACACTCACCAGGAAGCTGCAGTGGTCTGATAGCTAACTAATCTCAGGCCTTGACTCAACTGCTTTCATAGTGATGCCAGATAAAGGAGTCCTCCAATCCCCTCCCTGCTTCTACTGCTCCTCCTCTTCTCAAGAAAGTGTTCTTCCCTTTACATCCAAACAAAATCCAAAAGCTAAGGAAATTTGAAATATAAAGCCGGCATGCTCCAAAGACTGCAAATTGCAAGGCATGGAGGGAGCTGGTCACACAAAAAAGCGTTGTGGTTTTGCACCATGAACTCCATGAGCCATTGTACCACTGGTGGGTTTTATGCCAGTCAGAAGCTGCAATGATAGCAAGCAGCCCTGAATGCTTGAGATCAGCAGATAGAGCCTCAGAAGCATTCCATGTTGTGTTTCCATATTTCATTTTACACACAAGTAAGTGGGCAATCTGGAGCCTCAAACCTTCATTCATGTGCTATTACAGTAAATATTTTTAAAGTCAGACTAGCTTGAAATGCCATTTCCCCCATCTGTTTCCTGCTAAGTTTGTGCATCTTGTATACTTTTTAACTTGTGAAATATCCTACATTTTTCACTTATAAAACACAGGCAAGATAAAAGCCCTAGCATTAAAATATCCTATTTAACAAGAAATGAAGGGAAGCAATGTTTTTTCACAGTATTAAAAATGATCCAGCTGTACAGGTGGGGAAAGACTCCAGCCCCTTTACATAGCTTCTTTTGAGGATACCACTTTGCTGCTAATTATTTATATAAATGTCCAATAACAGAGGGAAATCACCATCTCATTTAATTTGCATACTGCTCACTGAATGCAAACAGCTTTTAGCCCCAGGCTCAATTCAAACCAGAGGCAGTTGCTAAATTATGTGCATTGAGAGTCAGATCTACCATCTGTAGGATGCAAGCAGGAAATTATGCCAAGTCTTAAGTTTGTTCTTTCCAAGTTCATGGCAGTGGGCAGACCCAACCAAGGAACCTGCCCATTCCCCTCTGGGACCCACTTATGGGGAGGCACAGGAATGGTAACAATTTGGGAAGTGATTTGTCCCACATACTCACAAATCATGTCTTCAGCAGGGGAATGGCAGAGCTGGGGAATGGCAGAGCTGGCCCTGACACCACATTCTGATTTCCCCATTGCACTGTCTTGCAAGGTGTTTCATTGCTTTCAAATCTTTGCTTCAGACCACCTGAGTGAAGCAGACCATCTCTAACTTTTTATTTCTTCTTCCAGTGCATTCATGACGATGAACAAAATGAACAGATCACACTCTGTGACCAAAGAGCGATATGTAAATCACGTTTCTGGGGTACACATGCTTCCTAGAGCTTCCTCTGATGCTGCCTGAAGCACAGAAGATGTGTTAACTGGCCTTTCCCAAATCCCAGCCCTTTGCAGGGGGAAGCACAGCACACAGTCTGCTGCATCTGACTTCCAAAAGCAATGGGGAATATGCACAGAGGTGGAAGATGTCCTTGCCTCATCACTGTAATCATATTACTTGCCTAGTATTTATCAGATTTTACAGACATACACTCCCCTGGCCCAAGGTCTTGGCAGCATCATTTTAGATTAATCAGCCCTGAGCTATCCAGGTCAAAAAGAGGGTCATGAAGGGTGACATTCAAAACATAGCGTTTCTCTTGACAACAGAAGCAGCAAGTGCTATCCCGTAATATAATCTGAAATAAAACAGCACCACTTTTCCAGCAACTTTGTGAAAAATCTGTAAATTGACTAGACTTCATCAACCATGATGACAATACCAGCATCTAATTTCTTTTTCCTGTTTTCTGTGCAATAAAGTGATCCAGAGATGTTTTTCCATTCATGAGACAAAACAGGGAAATATCAGGTTAAAGGCTAAATAGAAGAACTTTGCTAAGAGCAATAATTCTTCCCCATTATAATTGCTTATAATTATTGTTAATATTATTGCATTACCAATCAAAAAACCTCTATTGTTTTATGCTGAAGAACTCACAGACCCTATGATCTACTGCACACAGTAGCACAGCACAGCAGTCTAGGGTAGGCTTTAAAAACACTTCCTTATTAATCTTAAATAGACATGTGATTTTCTGGCGTGGCCTCAAGCAAATCATCTCACCTGCAATGAGACAGATGAAAAATGTGCCATTAAGGTCTGACCTACAGCTGATGTAAGATGGACGAGACCGGCAGAAATTGTCCTGCCACAGGCTTGTACTGAGAGTAACCCCTGGAGCTCGTGAAACTGGCAATACATAGTCCTAGCTCTCTGCATATTCTCTCTTGCAAAGGGACAGTCCCTGTAAAAATATCCACTTACACAGCAGCAGTCAAAGTAAATTTCTCCATTTAGATATCCCCTTGACATTCTCAGTCACACTCATGGTCTTATCTCCAGGGAACTTCCAAAAGCTTCATATTCTGGTTGGAGTGCAAATTCCTACAACATGAAGTAAACAGCTCTGGCCCCTGGAGCAGCCCTTTTCCCAGAAACCTCCATAGGAAAACCCATGGCACTCTAAAAGACCACATGGCAGAATGGAATCTTTTCATTCTGAATCCACTTTTATTGCTGTTTCCAACCATCACAGGAATCACACAGCATGCAAGTCAGGAAATGCAGACACCAGAGATCAGCTAAGTGGCAAATATCTCTCACTTGCTAGATCAAGCGGCCAGCTGCTTCCCTCAGCACTGGACTCCCCTCCTACCTTCAGTTCACAATGACTCTGAAATCTGGTGCCAACCTCTCTGCTCCAGTCATCAAACTGAAAAAGGTGGCAAATCTAAACTTTATAGTCTGCTTCTTCAACTTGTCTTCCATGAAACACACTCTTCAGCTACACTCCCACTGACATTAGCAAAGCTGTTGAGTTGGAGACCTAAACGCAGAAGAGCAAGCCACTTCAGAAGCACATTCCTGGTCACTGCCCACTAACTGGGCACTGAAGAAAAAGTGAAAACTGCAGTGTTGAGCCAATGGATAAGACGCCAGGAAATTTCAAACTGCAACAAGCATGATGGCAAATGGAAACCATGACATAAAGTTCAGAAGAAGGTCACTGCTTCAAAATCTTTTTCTAAAGAGAGACTTTATCATGCTCCTTCTTTTGCAAGCATTCATCAATAAAGCTAGAGTACGAGAGACGCAGAAGAAGTGGGTTTATAAAAGAGAATAAAAATAAATTTTGAAGTACTTGTTGCCTGGATGGTTCAGGCACATATTTTCAGCCTCTGGTGCAATGGGTGCATGTGCAAAACTCTGCACTGATGAGCAGTGGTTTAAATGGCAGCCCATGTCCTGCACAACTGATAACCCACCTGCACCAAAAGGTCAGAGGAGACTCACTCATAGCACCTGACAACCAATTCTCTCTGATTTTGGAGGCTTTATCTTGCATACTGTCCTGGATTGCCAAGAAAATTGTATTCTATTTGCCATCTGTATGGTAGCTGTCTTCTGTTAAGAGGGCAGTTTTCCTTATCTCTTCCACAACC
>JAYDZK010000113.1:46572574-46589231 GCA_034509185.1 Euphonia xanthogaster | reverse complement strand
AAAGCTTTTCCTAGTAAATCAAATAGTGAATGTGACCAAGTGGGGAAAGCTGGGAGCACAGAGATCAGGCAGCTTCATCCACAACAATACAACTGTGACTCAGCTTGCTCTTACCTTTTAAGTCAGGCAATCCAAAGAACAGACAATTGTATTTACTGAGTGAGGGGTAAATAAACTCATGCCAACTAAAGAACAGAAAATATGTCTTTGTGGCTTAGACTTAAACCATTTTAAAAATTTAAAAAGTCTTAAATAATTCATTCAGACAAGGGTTCTAGATCCTCATCTGTCTTTCTTTTCTTCCAGGGCAGTACAGGCCATGCATGGAATTTTTTGTTAACACTCCCCTTTCAAACTCTCAACCCACAAACCACACCATCCAAGAGGCATTAGACATATTTAATATCCTTGCTTTAATAAAGTAATTTCCAAAATGTTTCTGGGAAGACACACTTCTGTGGACCACAAGCAATAGCAATTGAAGTCAGCCTTAACTTTACAACTGAGTTTGAAATCAGAGAGAGTTTACAAAAATGTTTTGAAGTCTCTTCCCCCTTTTTCTTCAGTCTCCAAAAGTACTTTTTCTCTAAGTTATCACAGGCCTGCCCGCCTTTCTCACTTTCGGATGCTCAGGTCTATTTGCTCAGGACCACCTTCTGGTTCTGGACTCAGAAAACCTCCCATAATATAAACTTGTATATTAATTCTTAACAAACATATCTCAACATATGTTCAAGTGCTACTGAAACTGGGCCCACTACCTGGTTTTTCTCACCACACAGTAACCTAGTACCTTCCTCCCCAGCAAGCCACACTTACCGGTAAAATGTGGTATAATCCACTGTTGAATGACAGCTCTGGAATTCCCACGCTTTGAGTTTCTGGCATTCCCGATGAGCTCGGAGTTTCACCCTGACTGTCCCGTGGCAGAGCTCGGGTAGGGGTTTCCTCTGTGGGCGGCTGCAGAACTCATTGGACTCCACACGCCAGGATTCAGCGAAGTCATCCACATCAAACTTAAAATTCCCATCCCCCCCAATCAGGTCATCTCGCTTGTGCCCATTGTAATTGCCACACAAACCACAGAGTTTGCCTTTCAGATGAGGTGCAGCCATGACTTCCACAAAACTGTCGCCATCCCACGAGATTTCCAAGCCTGATAAAAAGATAAGATAAAATGCACCAAAAAAAGAGAGAGAGAGAGAAGAAGAAATTGAGGATAAAAAACTTATGTTTGAGAAACAGTGTTAATGGGAACCTGAACAATGCCATTGTCTTAGTTCTGATAATGCTGTTAGATTTCTATATCCCATTAAGTGCCTCTGGCAAGTGCAGTGTTTCTTAAATTACAGTCATTAACAATACATGCATGCCTATCTCTTCTTATTTTTGTTCTTTCTTGCTAATGAATGAGGTTATCCTAAAAAATATGGAGCCAAGGCAGGATATCAATATCAAAGGAGGGCTCTTGCAAAATTCTGCAAATTGAATTTGCTATGGTAAATTTCTGTCAGATTTTGCAGGGGGCCGAGAATTTCAACAATTGTTACCCATTGCGCAGGTAGTGGTAATACAAAGATGTCTGTGACCCATGAGACTCCAGCTGTAACCCTATGGGAAACATCCTACTCTTGCCTACAAAGCTGACACTGATCACTCACTGGGGCGAATACAAGTTACCTTATTTTGTGGGAGTAAAAAGAATTAAAAATATTACAACAAAGATATATCAGATGGCAAAACTGATGTAAGAAAGCATTCTGGATTGGATTCAAACTGTTCGCTCAAAAGGCATTAAATACCAGCTTTTTGTCTGCAGAAGTTAGCAAAACTGAGAAATTTTGGTAAACATCTAACCTTCATTTAGTGGCTGGGATGTAAACCCTCTCCTACAATTTGCTTTACAGGAAGGTTTGGCACTTCTGGAACATCAAAATCAAAGTTACTTTTTGTGAGTGACATCCATTTTATCTATCTATACCCATCTAAAAGCTAGGTGTCTAGTTTAAGTCAGCTGTCTAGGCCCTTTGATGGAATAAAATAGGCAGTTCTGGATCACAACAGGATTGTCTAATGCAGAGGAAATCAACTACTTTCTGAATGTCCTTCTGTTCCAAGAGATACTCTAGAGGGGCCAGAGATCAGGTGGAGACTAAACTTCTAGTTTTTACCTGAGTGACTGTAAATCAAACGGATTCCATTCTTTGAGGAGTAAATAGGCAGCTCATAAGGGAAAATCATTTTGATATCATTTGGAATAAAAACAACACCAAGAAACATTGCTGCTTAACTTCTACCCAAAAATGGCCTTTCTTGTAATTACTTCCACTGTCTCCTGAATCCTTCTATGTCACATCTGCAGGAATTCTACATCTGAAGATCACAAATCATTTTACTGATATTAACTTATTCTCATAAAATACCTGTGACCAGCCATTAGTTAAGGATAAACACGGGATCCTGCTTTTCAACAGGATAATCCAGATTTTACCTTGTACCCCCTGCTTAGCCAAGAATACCAAAGAGCATCATTCTGTGGTGCAGGACCAGGGCTTCACTCCAGCTTTCTTCATTTGCTGTGTGTGCTGGCTTAGCACCACCCTTTCCCCTGGTAAATCAGTGCTTGTCACTGTGTGATCCAAATCCTGCCCTATCCTCATGCAAGTAATTAACATAGCAGTGACTCAGTTCAAAGCTGGAACCCTTCCTTCAGCAACACATCCCATTGTCTCCTATGACAATTCCTACCCGTGCTGCAGAGGAACAGGGTGAGGTTCAAGAGGAAATGATGGCTATAGAAGGGTGCGTCCACCTCAACATCCTGCCCCAGTGCTTGTGCAGGTTACACCATGTCTCCAAGAATTTTGGGAATTATTTACTCATCAAGGCTGTGAAGGTAATTCTGCATTACCTGTCACTGCAGTCTATTACACTGTTTTCTTACCACCATAGCTTAGCCATGGTAGCACAAATGTATCCTGAGCTAACTATGCCTGAAATCAGTTTCAAATTACCTCATAAACCCAGCATGGATGGGGCCACCGTCTCCTCCTCCAAAGGCACTTTACGCCCAGCCAACTGAGAAATTGTGCAAGACTACAACTGTTAATGAGGCCAGCACAGTGGCAAGGGGGACAGCTGCCTTTTAAGCTGCTTCATACATTATCATTGCTGGACAAATTCAAAATCCAGCTGTCTTTGCTTCTGACAACACTGAACAAAACAAAACACAGCTTGATTTGCAGACACAAGATTAATACTGCCGTGCTGGCATTTAGAAAATACTTGCCATTAACTTATAAACCAAGATTTCTTCAGACTTGAGAATCACATAAACTTTCTCAAAGTTTAAAGCATCAAGATCCAAATTCTCAGACAGTTCTTTTCAGAAAACAACTAAAGCTTTAAGGCTGCGTTCAAGTTTTTCCCCCAGAGAAGCTCCCTCAGAAGCTCCCTACTTTAAACAAAGTCAGAAAAGACTGGCTAAAGATTCTACCTTAAGTTTCCTTTTAAGACTATTTTTTTTTTTTCTTAAGACAAAACTTACTGACCCTCAGTGAAAATACATTAATTATGAAAAGTTAACTTGAAAATTTTTCTGAACATTTATGTCCTCTTTCCCTGAGTTAATTTACTTGTTACATGTTGCTTTTGTAGACCTGCAAAAGAAATGCAGGTATTCAGAAGAAAAATAACATGAAATTATGGCTTTTCTTCTCAGCATATAAAAATGCACATTTTTAAATTTAGAGATTCCTGCCTTGATTACTGGATTTCATTCAAGAGACTCACTGTGTAACTGCCACATGGATGTACTTTCCTCTAGCTGGTATGGCTTAATTACACTTTATTCTGCTGTTATTGCTCAGATGGAAGGGTAATTTCTGGCTTTGATGAAGAGCCTAAAGGTTTCTATCCATAACAGAGCTTATCCCTTTTTGGAGTAACAAGGAAGGGCATTTACCCCTACATGCATAATAATTTTGTTGGAGCCTGATCACACTGTGCAGTGTGTGCCTTTTGTTTGCTCACAAGCAGAAAGTCCAGTTAGTTTCTGTAAACCAGTAAGAGCTGTGACAAATGGGATTATGCTACAGAGCAGTGTTTGAAATGGTCTCGTTGGCAGGCAGAAACTGTTTGGAAGATTTTCCTGGTGCCTATACCCCCCCTTTCTTCCCCCTGCCCAAAATGAATGAGTTTCCCATTCACTTGGACAAGAATCAGAAACCAAGAGATGAGAAGCCAAAGGATGCAACATCTGTCCCATCTGGGGATGTGCAGAAAAGGAATATTCTCTGAATTACTTATTCATTTTTTCCAATGACTCCCTCTCTTTGAAGGATGCTTAACCAACTTGTTACTTGATTTTTTAACTTGGCACATTGTCTGCTCTACTCCATTAAAAAAAATTCTTCTGGATTTATGTATATCACACACTGAGTTACCTGTTACAGGACCTCTCATCAATTGTTCTGCATGATTTTCCTTGAGGTTTAAAGGCATCCTCAAGAACTGGCAAACAACTCTTCCCCAGACATTTAATGCCAAAGTAGCACAGAAAAAGTTCAGCAAAATGGCTTGGTGCAAAAAAAAGCACAGAAACAAGAACAACAAAATGCTTGTGCAATAGAGGAATAGGTAAGTACCACCAGCCCCATGTTACCTACCAAAGACTCTTGTCTTTCTAGCACACAAATTTGGATAAGGACTCAACAGATCTCAAGCACACCCATAGCTGCCAGTGTAGAGTGCAAGGACTGCTGCTGCATGGCATCCAGGACTACAGCTGGTGAGGAATTTAGCAACAAAACAGGTTTTCACTGGAAAATGCCAATTCATCAGAACTGAAATGCTTCAGGGAGACATATCGTATTCAATGAACTTCCAACACAGCACCGGCAAGGCTCCAAGCTGGTTTCCTGCCAGCTCGCCTGGTGGGCTGCCTGGAAGCCTGAATGATCAGGGTATGAAACTCCAACACTGCCTTGCCATGCACACTGCCCTGTAGCCAGGGACCACAAGACTTCCTGAATCTTTAGGCTTGTCTGTTTTATCTAAGGCTCAATTCCCAGCTCTGCAAAAGGAAAACCAAAATCCGTGGGAATGCTGGCTGAGCTGTAAGCACCAGGCCCTGCATTTCCCAGCCCAGTGTTACTTTGAATTTTACTTCTGGTGCAGCAGTTTTGCTTATTTTTCATTACTTCCTCTCTCTCTTTTTTCACCCTACACTGGGAAAGCATATATTTTTAAAAATCCATGTTTCTTTCTGAATCAGAAATTTCTCCAATTTTTTTCCCCTGGTACTCAGAACTTCTTCTGGAACAAAATGTTTGTCTTTAAATCAGTTCTACTCAGCACATTCTTCCTCTCTACAGCCTCTCTGCTGCTTGTCCTCTCCCAGCAAAATGGAGCCAGGTCATTCTGCTACTTCTCAGGCCTTATGTGCTGAAGAAAGTAGGACTTGGCCCATCATGATGTATTCAGCAAGAGAAACCTGATCCTGCTCCGTTAAGGGGAGGAATTATTTAGGCTATAATTTTCAGTGATTACACACTGTTTGGTATGCTGTCATATGCCATGTTTGCACTTCCTCTGCCAACACATGGACAAAGATGTGTGCAGTCATTTATTAGGCTTGCACCAGAGACAAATGGAATAGCAGCAGGATTAGCTGTCATTCATCTTCAGTTGAAAACCTTTCCTTGGCCTGTGGTTGGCTAATGAAATCCACATCGCCTGCATTCATGGTGTTCAGCTGGCTGCAAAGAAAAACCCTCAAATGCTTCTAATTAGAAGTTGTGAATAATGGTCAACTTGTGTGCATTTTACAGACAGCCACAAAAATCTGCATTGCCACTTTGAGGAATGAGCCCAGAGCTGGGATCCACATTATGCAGACTCACTTTTCCAGAGGCAATATGAACAGGTGTCTAAATTCTCAGCTCAACAGTGGGTGCTAGTGTCCCCCCATGAAAAAAAATTATGCTAGATAGTGAGTATGACTATGCATCATGCCTGTGACCACATCACTCCATAAGAAAGACTGGTTTCACTGCTTTCACATGGCATTTAATTGAATTAACAGTAAACAGTATCCTCACTGAAACAGTACTTCACTGTGTAAGAGAAATCTCTCAGGACTACAGTAGTACCTAACACATGCTAATGATAAAGTTTTAAACTTCCCCTCAGTATTTATCTATGCAAAGATACTATAGTTTCAGAACAGTTTATCAAAACAAAAGTAAGTCCTCCTACTTTTTAGCACTTTGACAATTTAGCATTTTGACAATTAATGTATTTTCTAAGACTCAAAAGACCTGAGAGAATGCTACTTCCCTTCCCAATTTCTAGAAATAAGGTAGAAATTTTACTTCTAGTGCAGCAGTTTTGCTTATTTTGCATTACTTCTTCCCTCTCCTACACTAGGAAAGCATATATTTTTTAAAAATCCTTCTGAAACAGAAATTTCTCCAATTTTTTTTCCCCCGGTGAAAAAGTTCTATAAAGTTTCTCATTTCTTCTTGCTTGTGGGGTTGTTCCTTGAAGACAACTTCTTGCTTGGGCACAAAGCAAGCCAAATAAGATGGCTGAAGATTAATAAGGTAATAAGATTACTGAACAGTAAATTAGGCCTTGCTTTTCAAACCAGTGCCTCCATTTTGCTGGATCACCCCAGTGAAATATTTCCATAATTTTACAAATTAAACTCATTCCAGCCATCTATAACTATGAATATATAATTGATCACCTTAAGTGCAAGATATGTTCAACTTTGAAAAACATGAATTTTATGTTTAAGAACTGATATTTTCTCTGTTCTTATCTGTAAGTATCAAAGGATACCGCGTATTGAGTTTTTATGGCAAGATTTTGGAAGGAGAGAGCTACAGGGGTGGCTTCTGTGAGAGGTTGCCAGAAACTTCTCCCATGTCCGACAGAGCCAATTGCAGCTGTCTCCGAGATGGACCAATTCCAGCTGGCTCCAAGATGGGCTTGGCCTTGGCAACAGTGGTAGCACCTCTGGGATAACATATTTAAGAAGGGGGAGAAAAGCCCTGTGCAACTGCAGTCAAAAGAGGAGGGAGAGTATAAGATAAACAATTCTGCAGTCAGCAGAGAAGGAGGGAAAGGAGGTACTGAAACAGATATTCCCCTGCAGCCCAGGGTGAGACAAGGCTGCCCTCCTGCAGCACATGGACGTCCATGCTGGAGTACCCAGGTCCTGCAGCACCTGGGTAACCCCACATTGGAGCAGATGGATGCCAGGAGACTGTGACCCCATGGGAAGCCATGAAGAGAGGAGCTCATCCTAGAGCATATTTGCTAGCAGGACTTGTGACCTCATGGGGAATACACATTGGAGTCTTTTCCTGGAGGGCTGCACCCTGTGGAAGGGACCTGCATTTTTGAAGTTTGTGAATAAATGCAGCCCATGGGAGGGACTCACATTGGAGAACTTTGCAGAGAACTGGCTTCTATGGAAGGGACCCCATTCTGGAGCAAGGAATGAGTGTGAGGAGTCTTCCCCCTGAGGAGGAAGAACTGGTGGATACAATATGTGTGATGGACTGACTGCAAATCCCATTCCAAATCCCCCTACACCACTCAGGGCACAAGGAGGTAGAGAGAATCAGGAGTAAAGTTAAGCTTTTGAAGAAGGGGATTTGGAGTGGGGAGGCTTTTGGAAGATTTTACTTCATTTCTCATTATCCTACCCTAATATTATTGGCAATAAATTAAACTGATTTCCCCAAATTGAGTCTATTTTTTCCCACAATGGTAATTGCTGAGTGATATCTACCAGTCCTTATCTTGAACCACAAGTCTTCCACTATATTTTCTCTTTCCTGTCCAGGTGAGGAGGGAAGTGATACAGTGGCTTTGGTGGGCATGCTTGGTTGATGTCCAGCCAGGGTCAACCCACCATACTCTCCATAAGCCACGTTTAAGTTACTGGAAGTGAAAGTCATGGCGCATTTGTCTGTTGGGCAGCTAATTATCAGCTCCAGAATGAAACACAGCTTAGCAATATCCTGCAGGCTTCAAACTCATAGCTGGGATTTCTGTCTGCTTGTAGGCTGCAGGAATTTTGAAAGCACTGTGCGTTTCTTTGATGTCTAAAAAGTTATAATGATATTTATTACTGCTATCATGTTTTTTACTGACTACTGTTCATGCTGAACTTCAGAAGTTCTTCAGAGAGAAAGAAGACACACACACAAACACATATACAGACACACACATACTTGTCTTACCTGCTTTGGTTGTCACTTTCAGCAAATAACCATCCAAATCGATGTGAAATTGCGGTGTCTCGCAAGGTAGTGAAATACGGGTCCCATTCCACTTCACTGTGAGGTGCTGCTGGAGGCTGATTGTGCTTCTGCCCAACACAAGGTCCACTGACTTTGTCCAGGAGAAAGAACGGGTCCGACGGGCATCGTTTTTTACCAGCACCTGAAAGGGCGAGGCAGAGGAGGAGCAGTCTTTCGTCAAAACGTACTGACATGTTCCCTGAAAGTTAAATGTCCGTCCATCAAAAGTGTTGTAGTGAGGATCTCCAAATACAGTGCAAACTCCAGGCTCTGCAGGTGAGTGAGAAACAAAAGCGCCATATCAATCAAGGTTGGAAAAAAGCAGTTGATAAGAACTTAGAGACCCTTGTCTCACCTAATCTGTCTGCTCTACAGGGTAGATTTTGACTGGTGCCCACAGGGATTAAATATATCTTTGAAAAACAAAAGCTTCATTGCTTTAGAAGTCTTTCCCAAAGTGGCTGGTAGCAAAGGCCAGTTCATCCCCGGGGCAGCATGGGAAGGCTGAACTGTAGCTTTGTCCCTTAAACATAACATAGAGTTTAGGTTATTACAATGCCTGTGAACTTTTTCAGCGACTCTCTGAAATTAAAAACCATCAGATCACTTTAGCAGGAGCTGGGTAAGTTCATATTTGACATATATTCGCTTATAAATATTGTACATTTATAAACTAGATGTGTTTACATGTTTTTTCCCCAAAATACATGTAGAACCAGCATCTTTTTTCAGTGTTAGAAGCTATTGCATATGCTGTTTATACACAGCTGACTTGTAGTAGTTATTGATATCACACTACCAACTAAAAGTCAGTAGTACATGACTAACATGATGCAATGACTGCCAAAGAGCATGGTGTCTCTACCAATCGTTTGCATCATTACAAATGGATGAAGATCTCTTACGGATGTCTGAAGCCATCTGACACTGGTCAGAGAACTCACAGCCCAAAGACAGAGCACTTCCATATTCATAGCAATGATGCTGAGTTACCCTGCAGCTACCCAGCAACTGATTGAATTGCCTCACCAAAGATAGCAGCAAATATATTTGCCTTGCTGCCTGCTGGTAAAACAATAGGTTCTAACCACATTGCTGGTATTCCTGGAAGAAGGAGTCTCAAGGCAGAGAAATGCATATTACTATTGCCAGCTGTATACCCATGGGCTAAGGCTGCTTTTGAAAGATGATGTCTGTTTAACTAACAACGGCTTGCTCGAAAAAACAGCTTAAAAAAAGCCAAATTCAAATCTACAAAAAAGAAGGAGACATGAATGTTATGGAGAAGGGGAAGGGTATTCCTCCCATGGAGTGCAATACAATTCTAACTACACAATACACCTTTCCCAATAGTTTTTACAGCCTAGGCAGAGTGCTATGCTAAAGTAACTGTAAACTTTCTGGCGTTTTTCTAGCTGTAAAGAGCTGTAAAGGAAACCTACATGGAGACACAGAAAATGGAGCTGAAGGAGGCCCCAGGAGACATTACCTTTTTTTTCTCCAGCTGCAATGAAGAATCACCTGCACCTATATTATTCCTGACAGATTAATCTAACCTGCCCATAAAGAGCAGTAATAACAGCAGCTCCATTGCCACCTCTGGCAACCTGTTGCAGTTTTGGTCTGTCCCTACCACAAAAAATGTCTTCCTAAAGCCTAATCTCACTTTCTCTTCACTGCATGGTGCAGAGCCATCACAGACCTGGTACCTGGGTGATTTGTACTTTACCCCTAATTGGCCACATGCATGTTTCTTTTGCTATGCCAGTAACACCTCTTGGCATCATTATTACTCCTCTTTACTGTGTCTGGACATAGGGACCAAAAGTTTCAATTTCTCAAGGACATCATATTGACAACTCTATCAGAAATCAAAATGGTCCATATTTGATCAACATCTCCAGAAAAAAGGCCTGACAGACTTTAAGCAGACCCTGAAAACCAAGAGATTAAGGCAAAAGAGTGCTTTTAACAATGTGCACTTCTGTGAGTTTTCTTTTCCTCACTGATACCAATGAGGATGTCAATTACTGCTTTCCAAAGTTCATTAAAAGATTAATTGATTCTCCATAAATTGGCAGGAACTATATGAATTTCAATTAATAACATCATTTTCACCAATAGGAAAAATAATCTATAGATTTTTGTATGGAGACCATCTGACTTTACCTGTTACTAAATCATACTAACATGTTTCTGATTTCCTTATGTATACATCTAAGTATCTGCACAATGAGTATTAAGATATATGTTATTAATAGCCCAGATTGTACTTAACTACTTCAACTACTGCACTTCAACTACTATTCCAGCTTTAATTTTTTCTTAAATTTAATGACAACTTTTACAAAAACTTTTATGAAAAAACATCAGCCAAACATCAGTGAAGATTCTAAGGAAAGATCTGATTTTCCTCTGTGTCTCAAAAGGCCAAGAATGTGGACATGTTATACACGTTTTCAACCAACCTATTGGGTGGAGGAGGCTGGTTCTTCACCTAAGCAAGTGACTAAAAGGCAAGACATGAGAGGAACAAACATAATTTAGAGATGTGCAAGTAAAATTGATAGTACCAATGGGATCCAAAGGAAATATTTATTTTTAATTTCTAATGTGCTATGCAGAGTAATGTTGTTTTATGTTATGTTACATCATGTCACGTCATATGTCAGTTTGATGCCGTGCAGTTAAAAATGTATTTTGGACTGGATAGCTGAAGGTCTGATCCAAACTTTGCTGTTTTCTTTAATAACCAAGGAAATGGAGGAGGGAAAATCCACCTAAAAACAGTCTGAATAATTGATTCTCTGATACCACTGTGTAAAACATTCTTGAAAGGTTTGCTAAAATTGTGGCGTTTAAAAATAAATCCACACCCTGTAAGAGTGTGTGTGATAACTCAGGCACTGCCAGTAAGAAAAACTGGTTGGCCTAGAAATAAACCTTAAATACTGGGTGTTACAAGACCATCAACATGAAAAGAATTCCTGCCATTTTTAGCTTTTGAGTTGTTGTTTATTTCCTTTTCGGACAGTTTCAATCACATCATATTTTATGGTTTGCTTCTTTTTCTTTTCTTTTTCCTTTTTCTTTTTCCTTCTTCTTTTTCTTTTTTTAATTTGTTATTGTTTTTCTTCTTTTTTATTTTCTTTCTTCTTTTCTTTTTCCCTTTTGAAACAAACCAACCTTTTTACTTGGCAATTTTTGAAATCCATTGGAAGCACTGATCTCTAGTTAGGATTGTGTGTGACTTTCTTCTCTGTTGGGGCATAACAGATGAAGAGGTGCTGCTGTATCACCAAAGTTATGTTCCCCAACCCTGGAGTATGAATTTTGCTAGCTTATGATAACAAGGCATAGGGTCGCAGGTGTAGATCTTACCCCTTTTTTCCCTACAGTAAATTGTTCCCAGCTTATTGCCAACACCCTGTGTGTCAGCTGTCTAAGGTAGAGCTAGAAAAGGGCTATTCTATACAATATTTCCCCCTGAGAGTCCCTCAACCTCCAACTACTTTCAGATTAGAGACTTTCTGAGCTAGATATGGTTTCTATTAATTTAGCAACCCTTGATAGAAATCATTTCTGTGATTTTTTTCCAGTCCAAAATTGTTTTTAGCATCTACAACATCCTTGAGCAAAGGAAATTAAGAATCATTGCCTCTTCCTCATTTTGAATGTGGCCTTTATGATCTTTAGTGTGTTCTTTTGCTTATCTAGATAGGCGCATGAATGCAAATTTACCCATTCCCTCTCTATCCTTGAAAAACATAGATCTTTCAAAAGAGGGCCCCAGAGCTATGTTTAGGAGGCTGTGATTTTCAAAACACCTCAGGCACTCAACTGTGATTAAACATTATTGAGAGCTGGATGCAAACACCCCTAAATCTCTTCTGGAAATCCTGCATGTTGCTCCCAAATCAATATTCAGACCTTCATAAAACTTTTGGGAGCTTGGCAGTTTTTACATTTGTTTTTCAAGCAACTAAATACGGACTTCACACTTTCACGTTTGACTAAAATATTAAACTATGTGTGTGATTAATGCAGTTTGCTCAGCTCCCACCTAAGGCTCTACAGCTCACTTGCCAACTAATAATAGTATTTAGGTGCTAAAAGTGAATACTACAGAACTGTTGGCATGTTTTCCTTGAATTTTCAAATCATGCTCCCAATTCAAATGAAATAGTGACTTTCATTAGAAAAAGCAGTGTTTTCGAAAACACATGTAGCTGTACAAAAAAGGAAGCTAAAAAAGCAACAGCATGGAAAAGAACACATTAGCATTTCCTAAGTTTCAACATACTCTCATAAAGAAAAAAAAATCACAACCTATTTGGCCAGTGTAGAGGGATAAAAGTCTGAAAGACCACTCATTTCTAGTAAGTAGTATGCTGAGTACAGGTAAGAACCACTTATTAAACTAAGTGGTTGCCAAAAAGAACCTTTCTGCCTTCCACCCAGTGCCTCCATTCCCCCAGACAGTATTTAGCCTTTTAAGAAAGGCAAAATATATATACTGCGTGGTGGAGGCCAGACAGACAGCACACACATCCTGGCCAGCTGAGAGCACGAGCATATTGGCTGGGCAATTAGCACACTTGTAGCACCAGACCAGCCACAGGATATATTGTCTCTAGCTGGGTTTATTGTTTGTTGGGACATAAAGGAAATGGGACACAAATCCATAGGAAACCGGGCTCTGTTAGCTCTGGTGCTCATGGAATAGCTTGTTTTGTTTTTTCATGAGATCAGAGCAGTCAATTGAAGTCCAAGATGTCCAGATGTCTGGTCACACTCTGCTGGGCTTGTAGGTAGTTATGAGTGGCCAAGAAAAATATACTTTAAATTATAACTAAAATTGGTCTGGACACTTTCTAAGTTAGGAGAGGGAGGAAAAAACACAAGTTTACCAGTGAAGGGTGTTCTGGTTGCAGATCTATAATTCAAAAATATCTCAGCTTCTTTAAAATAAAATGAAACTTTGAATGTAATTAGCCCATATGCTGAATTAAGCCCTAAATCAAACAGAACACATTATTAACCTCTAAAAACTAGCTACAGAACACGCATAATAGAATTTCATTAGGTTTTCTGTAAAAAATGCATATCCATAGAGGACTTTCCCCATAACTGCTGCATAGTGCAGCTTGATATAATACACATTACAAGGTGTGGTGTCAAAAACTCCACAGGAGTCTTTATGGTCTATTTCATAAATAAAATAGCTATTCCAATTTGTCCAAATACATATTTATACAGTAGACCATCACAGCTGAAATGGGAGGTAAATCATGAACAGTATTCCAGTATGAATAAACAATTGCAGTCTTTTTGTTGCTGTATTTCTTCACGGAAAGGAAATAACAGAAAAAACAGGGACCTATGTGGTCCTTCAGACCCACTTCCTGCTCATACAGGTACCCACAATGCATAATCTCACTTTTTTTCTTTTTCTTTTCTATTCTTTGAAAGTCAGTACTTTTTTCAGCAATTCTATAAAAACACATAAAAATGATGTTGGACCAAGTGAAAGTACCAACCTCTTACTCCTAAGGTGGGTCTAAATGCCCTTGAATTTGGTTTAGCTCTGTTGATCATTTTGTCAATTAAACAAGCTGTGGAATGATTTGTGATGAATGAAATTTTCTGTCCCAAAAGCAGCCTTTACTGCAAGATTAATCATGTGTACTGCACATGTAAACCTAGATGACTGCAGTCCACTTTGAAAAAACTTCATCCATAAAATCTCATAATGACTGGTGTAAGATTGTGCTAGGACTATTAATAATGATTTAAGTATGTATACATGATTTTTGTAACAAGTTTTCATCCTGTGTACTGTAATTTCAGCAAGGCCTACGAATTCTTCTTTGTTGAGAACAAAGATTTTACTTCCACTGCAAGTTCATATCTATGTCTGAAGTGGAGAGCAGTCTGTTAATGTTATTTGAACTCAGGTTTAGTTTTTTCTTATTTTTAATATGAAAACGACCTTGGTATAACATAGGATTACTAATTTATGGAATTGACGTCAGTGGTGATTTTTCTAAATCAAGACCAAAAGAGTACATTTCATTACATTTTTTACAGCAGCATAAACTAAACTGTTGAATTTTCCACTGGTATGACCACTGTGTTTAATTAGTGATAACTGTACGCCAGCCATGGAGCTTAAAAAGCAACATGCCAAAACTAACTATAGTTAACTTCAGCAACAGTAGACAAAAGAGACTCTCCAGCCCTTCAGGAGACGAGGTACTTTTTCTCTTTGCAACAAACTGCTTTGAAAATAATCCTTTGATTATTTTTTTTTCTCCAGTTTAAAGTGTATCCTTTCACAACGTGACTGGTTTTGACCCACTTCATAGAAGTTGGCTGCATTTAAACTGTACTCAAAGCTCCCCCATGTACAGCATGTTCTTGTACCTCCCTACGCTGTTTTTAGTTGGAAAATTAATATCGGCTGGAGCACCAGAAATGTTTGGTGTATTAGTATATGGAGACAGGATCAGGATCAACATGAGTGAGTGGGTGAGGGAAGGGGCTTTGTGGGAAGGGGCTGTGTGTACATCTTATCAGAAACTGTCTGAATTAGCAAAGTTTCCAGTTACTGTCAGATGATAGTTGTGATAAGATTTACAGTACTTCTTCTGCAAAGGTGGAATTAATTCTTTGCAAATGGCAAATGTTAAAATACCAGTGTTAAAAGAGCTAGTGGTAGCCACCACTGCTGTATGACACTGGGTATTTAAGCTCCTTGCCCACATTCTCTGTAAAAGCCAAGAATGACCTGTTAATCATGAAAGTTTGGAATCAGCTCTTCTCCAAGTACAGAATGGGTCCATTGTGAGATAACTGTAAAGAAAAGACCCCTCTGTTTCATGTGCAATGGTGGAGCATGGGACAGTGAGACAGGACGAGCCTCTAAGGTCAAGCACACGCAGTGCAACGCAGATAGGATCCTCAACACCCTTGATCCCTTACCATAGGGGAACAAGGCTGTTTATGCTTTGGGGAGACCTAATAGCAGGCTGCCAGTACATAGAAAGAGGTCACTGGGAAGATGGAGCCAGGCTCTTTACAGATCTGCATGGCCTGAGGACAAGCAATAATGATCTGGCCTTAATTTCACATGTTTGTACTCATGAGAATTCCCTTCTTATATCACCAAGAAGTTTTGAGATTTTAGGTAATCTGGCTCCTAGATAAGTTATTTTAACTTTGAAGAACTGTGATTTTTTTGCCTTCTTCTCCCATGAAACAATTATCACAAATCATTACTCTCTGACAGCATTTCTGAAGGAGTTACTGTACTCTCTTCTTTTGAACCTCCTACAGGAGAGGGTCTCCTGTGCTTTGACAAAATGGCTGGCCCCACTCTTTTCCTCCCCTCTCATGTTACAGAAGAACACGGGAAGAACACACGAGAAAGGTTAAATGAGACTGAAACAAAAAAAAAAAGAGGCAAGATAGAGATTGATAAATTCATGACACTATGGTATATTATATCTGAGCAAAGGTCTATGCGAATTTCTTCTCCTTTGAAACTGAGTTAACATGAAATCAACTGCTAGTCAGTGGAATCCTCTTTCACTTCTTCCTCTGCTCAGTATTATTTCAAGTGTTTCAGAGTGTGTTGTCCCTTTGATATATCTCATTTGATAATGAAGAATTGCAAGCTAGATGTATTTTATCCCAAGATACATGTTTCAAAATAATTGAGCCACAGAGTGAAAAAACAGATATTTAGGATATGTGATTGTGCAATTCAAGAGAACCCAGAACTGAGTTGAACAGCAAAACCATTTGATTTTAGACAAAAGAAGAGGAACATTTTCTCCTTTCAAAAGCCTTCCTATAGGTCATAAAACCCCATTTTAGCAGGCTGTCCCTATTTGGTAAAACACTTAAATATGTACTCAAGGAAATATGTAATGGTATCTTGTTAACTTCAGCTCTCCCTGTTGAGTTATATAGAACAAGCTTAAAGATAATTATTTGTGTAAGTCCTTTGCTGACTAGGAGGGTGATACTGCAATTTAATGATCATTCTTGAAGAGAGGAGTAAAGGGATAAGAATGTAAGAGTTTAACTAAGTATCATAAACAAAGAAGAATAGTTTTCTATTCTACTTTCCACTGCTGCCCCAGACTGTGTCTCAGATTTCTGCGCGCCTTTTTTTAACTCTCACAAATCATCTGCAAAAGTGTGATTATATATACACATAGCTGGACTGTTAGTTACAGGTGTAAAATGTACCCAAGTATTTAAAGTTATAACTCTATTCATTTTCTTGTTTAATTGCTTACAAATTTCACAGACCAACAATATCTTTCAAA
>JAYDZK010000113.1:46559669-46572474 GCA_034509185.1 Euphonia xanthogaster | reverse complement strand
ACCAACAATATCTTTCAAAATGCAGAACCTCAGATTTGAAAAGAATAGCATCATTTTGAAAAAGAAAATAAAAACAAAATACCCAGGCATTTTATTTTAAAATTACAGATTTATAGGAGGCAAAATCCATCGCTAAAAATAATCATTTGCCCTTCAGCTGCCTCTAAAAAGAAGGGAGAAAAGCAAGCATGCTTCTATATATTTATTTTCTCAGAAAGAATGAAAAATAATTTAAAGAATGTGAAGAAAGGACTTACTTTCAGTGCAAATCGGACAGCATCCTTTTCTGTTCAGGATTTTACCCTAATTGGGAGAAAGACAGGCTGTTTTAATGAGAGAGTTCTTGGAGCAATGACTGTGTCATCTTGTAAGACTGGATAAGCCTTTGAAAATAATTCAAGTTGTGTTTGAACTCAGTGCCCTGGTTACAAGTTCAAATATCAGGTGCTAAAAACAGACAGAGCTATTCAACGAGCTTCCTGGCAGTCTTATAAGAAATAAAATACTAAAAGGGTTCTCTGTTACCACTTTTCTCTACAGAGAGTGTGAGAGAATTTTGGACTTGCACAGATAGTTAAAGCAGTCACAAGATCACTACCTTTTCTCCCACCTTCCCAAGCTATATACCTTTCCGGCTTCATGGCAGGCAGGCAGGAAGGAAGAAAGGCAGAAGGCAGGAAGGAAGGAAGGCAGAAGGCAGGAAGTTAGGAAGGAACAAACAAACCTGTTCAATTTTATTTCTGGTTGTTCCTTATACAAGGCTGACTAGGCACAGGAGCATGCCTCTCTGTATGTACATTCATGTTCCTTTTCAGTCTTCGTCAGTTTAAAAGATGTTTTATCTGATTTTACTTAAATTACCTAGTTAATCAGCAAGCTAGCAGAGAAGCCTGAAAAATTTCAGACTGAACAATGTTTTTCCAAGCAAAAACTGGTGTTGGTTATAACAGAATGTGCAGTGATATTGGAGCTCACCCATATTCCCACACAGGGAATGAAGAGGTATATGGAACTGTGCTGCTCCCAGAACTGACCCTTTGCTCCAACAGCAGCTGAATACAGAGGAAGTCCCCTCTGTGTATCACTGCTCCTATTCCCACCAAGCAGGGGAACAAGGTGAGGACAGCAAGAGCAAGCAAATGGAGCTGTGTTGTCCTGCCCACTAAACAGCATAGAAAACTTGTGAAAACAGACAAAAAATTTGTGACAGGTCTATGCAAGGAGTGCAGAAGTGGGCACAGGCAGCCCTGCCTTGTTTTCTGCCTACAGTGCTGCCAAGCTTTGACAAAGTGCATGGGGAGGCATGAACTCCAAGTATCTTCTAGCAAACTGGAGTGGAGTATGTTCAATCCTGCTCTTGCTTGATGTATACGCATGGCATGAATGAATCCTTGGTCATGAATGCACTTGGGCACATCATCCACAGGGCAAGCTTGTCTTTGAATATGCAACTTCATGTGAACAGACTTGAGACACATCTGGACTTCAGAAAAGGGCTGAATCAGAGCTGCACTGGCAGAGTGAGCAGCACTTAAATGTTTGTGTGACTCCCAGGTCCCTGGGCAAAGAGAATAGCTGAGGACCAGGCTGCAACAGGGAGGCCTACCAAGCAGCTGCTAGAACAGAACCCCTTAAAGGTGGAACCCTTAAAACTACACAGAAAAACCACATAGAAATAGCAACACATATTTGTAGGGATGGAGACATGCAGCTGAATGCCACACACTGCACTACCCCGCCTTACCTCTCTGTTTCAATAAAAGAGCTGAAATCATCAGCCGAGCTGGAAGTGGCAAGAATTCAAGTGAAATTGAAATCTCCAAGGCAGCCTGCTGAGGCTGGTTACTTGAGCCACCATGTTGGCCTGAGATCCTGTTTTTGTCTTGTAGAATAAGGAAACCCATTATTGCTAACATGTGCTGCAAGAGTTTGTTAGCATTGAGGGCTCCCTTAGGAGTGGGCTAAGTGATGTGATCCCATTTTTCCCTATGAATATTTATAAGCAGACCACATTTGAGTCTATTTATTTTCAGGGATTTTTCTTCCTTTTTATGGGGTTTTCAATTTTGTGTCTGAGGTTTTTATTTTCTATTTTTTTTAAGGCAAGACTAATTGCTGGGGGAAAGGGGGTTGTTTGGTTGTGCAATAGCAACAGCTGTTGTTTTTTTGTGCCTCATTTGGCACTAGAGTAAAAACAGCAACTTTTTGTTTGCAATAATAACAGATGTGTATAACATTATATGCAGTCTGTTCTAGAGATGGAAGAACGTGTTCTGAATAAATTTTCAGCTCACTTGAAGTTCAAGGGTTCAAAATTTACCCACAGACTCGAACCCTGCAAATGTCTTCACCTGCCATGAATTTAATTCTATTAACTTTTGCACAGCCTTGGAGCTCAGAAAAGGTTATATGCTGTAAAATTCAGCAAGCTCTCTTCTAGCAGTACAAAAAGAGACATGTTCACGACCACTGATCATTACACCAGACTTAAGATGTTAGTGAGGAATGCAAAGGCATAAGGAGAGCGGGCACGGTGACAAATTATAAGGATGGGTAATCAGATAGGAGATGGCACAAGACAAGGAACAGACTAGAGCAGAGCTAGGGCAAGTAAATAGAGAATTCAGTAAGAAGAAGTCTAAAGGATCTCTGACAGTCTTGCCAAATGTTGAGATTGTTCCCTTTCTATAAAGTATTTAAGCATGTGTTTAAGTTTCAGCACACATGGAGGGCATACTAACTTCAGCAGAAATGGACACGTGCTTAATAGCTTTGCTGAATGGGGGTCAGTATGCACAGCACCTTGCAGGCTGGCACTCCAGGTAACTTGAGAGAGGAAATATCTGTGTGGAGTCAGTGGTCAGAAAGTAACAAAAAGAAACCACAAGCCACAAGGCTCACTAGAATGCCAAGGAGGACCAATCTTACTATAAACCTGAGAGGAGAAACTAAATTTGAAAAATATATTCCCTCCACAGCAGATGAAAAGAATCTAAGAAAGACATTTCCTGTAATGGCTGATATGGGGTTAAATGCTTCAAAAAGAAAAGAACAAAAGAATAGAAATTTTTGTCTAGCACTATCAAGAAAACTAAAGAAATGGCAAAAACATTCTTAGAAAATATGTGAGCCTGCAACCAATAGATTGAATAATACAAATGGTTGTGCAGTATTGGAAATTTCTGCAGAATTACCACTTTGAAACCCACACATTCAAGAAATAATTGGTCAAAATTTATTATTATAAATAAAATAAAATAAAATAAAATTCTACAACCAAAAAACCCACCCACAATATCATGCAAAGACTATTAAGATTGCATGGTAAAGCATTTAAGTCAAGGAATAATATTCTAAATTATTTTTGAATCTTCAGTCCTTTCACACTCAGTTGCCTGTATAATAATACACGTTTAATGAGATCATTTCATGTTGCCTGATACCTAAGGGACACTAAACCACATTTTATTCCACAGCAGTCTTCAACAGTCAGTTGAGACTGCTTACTGTCAAAAATATTGTGAAGAGAGAAAAGGAGTGGACACATCTACAGTTTGCAGAGACAGCAGCATAACTCTATGCATGACATTCAGACTGTCAGTATCAGAACCACAAATATATCTTTATCTTGAATAACGTGGTGTGTTTAAGTGATATTTATAGATTTATGACAGAAAGTCTCATCAAAGATAGTGGGGCAGAGATGAAAAGTAAAAGATTTAAATCAATTAGCATACATTATTTGCTTTAAAACTACTTGGTACCCACTTGGAATAGGAAAATAAATTTTACTCTAGAGTTTACATTCTTTCACCTACTTCTCCTTCCAGTTTAGCTTGGAAGAGCAGAAATGCAATGTGTACCTGTGGAGGAGGGTTGGTTTGCTTGCAGCTTGCATTTTAAGGTGGGGACGTGGCTGACTGGTTATATAGGGGGAATGGTGCTGCAGGGTAACAAAGCTGGTCTCTCCAGCCCTAAGGAACCAGACCTTGTTTGCAGAATCACCTCAGAGGTTGGGGCAGTTTAGGACTTCACATTAGCCTTGGAACAGGTTCTATTGCAGCATTGAATGAGTTCGTCAGTCTCACTTCTATGCTGCAACACTGTCAGTGGTGAATTTTTACCAACCACTATTTTCATTTTAGAAGCCACTTCAACTATTATCTCAATGCTTAAATTTATATATGGATACAGCTGAAGCGATGCACTTAACTGAAGATCTCTATTAAGTCATGTTACCTACTTGATCTCAGAAGCACCTTAAACATTTTAAATGCATCAGCACAAGGAAAATATAAATGCCGTGCAGTGTGTGTGAGACCTGAAGAGCCCAAACTCTCACTTCCTGCTTATACTGTGAATAGCATGAAGGCAGCACACTTGAATGCCATGTGCCATAAAACATTCCCAGAAGAACAGCTCCATTTTTTCACACTTCCTGACGTGTATGCAGCATCTTGTGTGAGGCCCATTAAGAGGAGAATTGCCCGCTGCAGTGAGTGCCAGAGTGACAGGAAAAGGACGTTCCCTCTTCTGAGGATCTTGAAGCCCACTGTCACACCAGAATGGGAAGTGCCAAGGTGCAGGCTCTTTATTATACCACCACTTCTGTCAAAAGTTTACACATATAAAATTTTACAAACTAGGAGTTTTTAATTTAAAAATTTATATTTAGGTGTCTGTGATTCACATTTTCCCCACTGGCTTCCAGGATCGAAAAGGAAACACTGAGAAGGTGTATTGCAACAACTTGGCTCTCTCTTCTACAGTTTTGCTCAAAGATCTGCCCCTACATGAGGTCCTGTTTAGAGCTCCATCTTGTGAAAGCTTGGGTCATAAGACCAAAATTATTTGTTGGTGTCAGGAATCCAAGAAACAAAGGCTGATTTTAGCTCAGGGTTTCAAGTAAAGCTAATTTTTGATGCCATTAAGTTACATAAAGCCAATTTTTGATGCCATTAAGTTACAATTACAGCATTCTTTGGGTTCACTTCAGACTTTCAAATAAAAAAAACCCAGGCCACAACCTTAGTGAAAGCAGCATGGTTCGGTTGAACTAATTTTCTTCAATTTGCCTAATTTACATTTTCAACCAAGTATTAAGCCTTATATGCACTGAGAAATGCAAATACAACAACATCCTGTGGCTTGCCTTAATGATATACACACTACTGAAATATTAACACAGTCACCTCACCACTCTATAAAATTATTAAATAAAAGTTAAAAATAACAGACACTTAGAGAAGGTTAAAGGAGAAGGAGAGGAGGAGCACAGAGTCTTCAGAGCAAGGACAGAGGCAGGAAGACCATATTCAGGATAACAGTAGCACATTTGGGGAATGCCAACCTAAATTAACATTCCAGATGATCCCTTCTTTCCAAACAGCACTCCCCACTGTCATGCACACACTTCCAAGAAACACTGGAAAAGATAATGCTGGAGCAAAAAAGAGAAGAAAGCACAGTTCTTTTAAAAAACTCACATGAGGACAGCTGCTGACTGGAATGCACTGTTTCTTGCGACACTCTGTCTTGCCTTTCACACAAGCACAGATGGTGCAGTTCACAGAGGACCACATCTCTCCATCCTGCAAGAGGGAACATGATATAGTATCAGCTGGGGTGGCAAAAGAAGCTATTTCAGCAATGTATCATTGCACAAGAAAGGATGATTTTCCCTGTTGGCATTGTGTCATTGTTTAGTCTAAATTATTTTGAGGTGTCTGTCCATGGCCATTTGGATTCAAGACAGAGATCAAATTCAGCCAGGTTTTCTTCCCTTCGGCCTTTTTGGTAAGAAATTCATTTTTCCAAAGCTAACCAAATCACATTCGCATTTTTTAACAGTGCCCTGATTATTTGCATTGTTTTCTCTCCAATAAGAGTCTGTGATCACACCTACCATAAATTTTCATTTAAGTTCACATAATTAGAAAAACCTGATACACTGGGTTGAGTGACGTCTTTAAGTTGTTGCACATGAAAATATTTGATAAGATGTCAGTAGACAGTGAATTTATTCCCATATGTAGTAGCATCATTTCAACATAGGGCAGCAATGGTCAAATAATTCTAATTTAGATTACTACACAGATATTTGATCTGCTAAACATCTGAAAATATTTAGAAAAGATACAGTGCTGAATCTCTCAAAAGCAGAGCAGGTAAGACAGCCTATGTATAGCTATGAAAATATGAAGTGCAGAGCATAATATGCCTCGTGGTCTTGTCCCCACTTGGGATGAATTGTTTGTGGAACTGCCCTGGCTCCTTTTTACATGGTGTTGCCTCTGCCAAGTGTGGTTCCTAAAACATTCTGTCTCACCCACTTACAGTCTAATGCTAGTCCACTTAGAGCCAAACTGTGCATGTTTTCTGTTTACAGGGCTGCTGGGAAGGAAGGGTGAGGATAGACCTGACAGGAACAGGCAGCTCAACAAGACAGCTGTGAATAATTATGTGCCCACCTCAACATGATGTTCTGACCAGAAACAAACTATATCTGAAATGCCAAGGAGCTTAACTTACACAGCTCAGCTTGCTTCATCAAAGGCTGTCTCTCTCCTATTTTTTGTTTCTAGGGCATGTTTCTATTGCCTGGTGTTTCTGATGTTCTTCTGTCTCAAATGACCGCTCACCAGGCATCTGCCAAGGTACCAGAATACATCACAGCTGATGCATGCAGCTGCCCTGAATTTACAGCTGGTTTTGCCCAGGAGTGCAAAAACACATTTGCTGTACCCATTCAACAGAGCTGCACTGAATTTACTTTTTTGCACACAAGACCAGAAATGGATGTACTGTCTCGTTATTTTTTCACACTCCATATAATATTAGTAATATAATAAAATCTTCACAAGAAGCAGAATATTTTAGTTGGGTGCCTAAGAAGTAGGCATTTGTTCGTGAAGCACAATGGCGCCAGTGTGAAAGTGCCAATCAGATGGAGCATAGTCTCAGAGTACAGTAGGTTCACATGTAATTTCCAGAATAAACACTTCTGCTATGTACACAAAAGATGGAATAAATGGGAAGCAATTCTGGCTGAGCAAACCAAGTATTCACACAGGACTTAACATTTGTTCTGATTCAAGGGTCTCTTAATTCACAGATGGCCCATGAGGTGACAGAATCTTTTTCTGACACAGTGTGAAAAAAAGCTGCACCACTTGGAAAAACAAATGGGGTCTCAAGAACAGCAGAAGTGTTCTGCAGGGAATCCCTTGTGATTTGAATACATTGGGTGAGAGTACAGTAGGTAACAGTTATTACATAGCTACCCCAGTATTAGATGTCAGGGGTGCTGTCCTTAGCAGAGATGTGAAATGTAGTAAATCAAGTAACTTTCAGCCAAAATGAACTTCACACAGCTCCTGTTGGCTCGGTTATGGAAAAGAATTTTTGGCTCAGCCGATAAAGCCTACATATCACTAAGAATATCTTCTCCATGAGTATCAGTGATTGTTTGGGAAAACAGAGCATTATTATCTCTCACTAAAAATGCATCAATTGTCATGAAATAGCAGATTGAACATCTACATATAGAGGGGGAGACTACATGTAACATTCAAGGAGGAACCAATTTTTAAATGTTGAGTATCAGCAGAATTTACACAAACTCAGAAAAAAATAAACAGATGGCAAATTATGCAGAGCTTTGCCTCTGAGTTGTTCCATCATCGATGAAGATGGTGAGGATTCTGCTAAAAACAAACCACAATACTAATTTACAGCAAACTCACGCTATTTTGGCTGTTAAAATAGCACCTACCCTTGAGCCACCCCTGAAACCTTACCTGGAAGATCTTATTGCCAAACTTGCATACTTTCACCTCCTCAGGAGAGATGTATGAGACACACTCCTTGCAGCAGTGGTCTTTGTTTTTATTGCATCCACCAGGAAGTAAGCACCTCTTCTTACATATCACTGTTGAATCCTGTGTACAAGGGTGAAAGGAACTCATAAAATCATCAACAAAATGTTTGTGCTCCTGTGTGTATATGTCTGCTTGCTCAGTCATTGCATCCACCTAAGCTACAGGCCAGCTGCTTTGAATAGGCCAGCTCAGAGAAAATAAATATTATTTATAGATATTATTAAAATATATATATTTATAGATATTTATTTATATTATAAATATTATTTAAAGGGACTCTTTCATGGTCTGTGAAGCTAAATCCCAGCTTCTAATTCTGTTGGCCTGCAAAATCTCACTGATTTGGTGGTACTTTCATTTTTTTGCCTTGGTAAAAAAGTGCAAGTTGTTGCAGACATGTTAGGGAACTAAATAAAAAATGCTGACCTTCAGCAGAAATATGGTAATTTATCATTTAGAAAGTCCTCTTCCATTCTAATGCAGTCTTAAAGAGGACCAGATAATCTGAGCAATTTTATTTTGCATCACACAGGGTGAGGCATCATGTCCCAGCTGAGGGAGCCAGTAACGTTTTAAACTTTCCTAGCACAACTGCAAGTGCTCTTCAGATCAGATTCTTTGAGACCACACAAGATGCCAAAGAACAGTATCAGGCTTACAATTCCACAACCCTACAAATTACTGCTAAGCCAGACAACCATCAGGACGCAATATCAAAGCACTATGGATTTACCTTGCATGTACATACTGTGCAGTTGTCATACATAAATGAGGAACCATTATCATACACGTTGCTGTGAAAGAGGCAGCTTCCAAATGGGAGGTCAAACACTTTCCTCTGTCCTGAATATAAATAAACAGTAACAGAAACAAAATGAGGTCGAAAATATGCCACATTGTCAACAAAAATAGTAGGGCTTATTGTCACCAGACCAAATTTATGTGCAGTGTGTCATTTGCTATGTGTTTCTACTTCAGTGTGAAAAAAATATGTACTTTTAACAGTTCACTATTCTTTTAGTACACATTAATCTCTACAAATTCTACTGTGGGATGGAATATAAATTATTTATAGCATGTTTATATAGGAAAAATTTTTCTTCTTCTCATCATAAAGTGCACAGTGCAACTAAAGGAGTAAAAAGTAAGCACTGCAAACTCTGAAGGTAGGTACACTTAAACTAGTTTAAACAGTCTTTAACTTAAAGCAATAACTTATCAAATAGAGCAGTCTTAACTTCTTTTAGCATATCTATGTCAGGGGTTCACAGCAGCCAAGCTAAATCAACTCAGTGACACTGATAAAAAAAAAATAAATCATAGGTGTTGTCCCATCTCATTAAGATAGTTTTTTGTACCATGTGTTCACACAAGGCTGCAAGAAATACAGGAATTTGCATCATTTATTAACAGAATGAAGGCAACACAAGATATTTAGTTTCCATAATCTGCAAACGATTTGGGTTCCGTGGGAGTGATGCAAGGGTTTGGGGCACTAAACAGGGAAGGCAGCACCAAAATCAAATCCTTCCTGAAGTCATGCAATCCTGCAAGCACTTTCAGACCCAAGTTACAACAGTTTTTATTCCTGTAAGCTTCTCTTATTCCTCAGCTTCTTTCCCAGTAAATTATTTTTAAAAAGAGAGCATTATAGTACATACATATGAGCTCTTCACAAAAACACTGTTCATAGCTTTCTAATTTTGAATTGCTCTTTACTTTTGGAGGAAGCCAACTAATAAGTTCTTTTATGAGTGGATGTCAATCTCCTACCTTATAATTTCTGAGGTCTAATGTTTAATAGGCATCAAATCCAAAGTAGGGAATGCCCACTCCAAGTACATACTAGAAGTACTAAGTACTAGGCCAATATTTTAGCTTTCAAACCATCGGGTCTTGGCACACTCTTAAGGTAGGTACACTTAAACCAGTTTAAACAGTCTTTAATTTTTTACGATGCTCTACATTTATCAAGAATTACTTTTTCAGTAATTCTTGATAAATGTAGAGCATCGTAAAAAAAGTTCCATTTTCGTCTCAGATATAAGTGAACAAAAGGATAAGCACACAGCAAACTCCATTGGATTTACCTTCAGTTTTTACAAATTGAATGTTAAACAAAATTTATTAAATAACTGCTTTTGTTCAGTTAGACACAATTTGAATATCACTCTCATGCAAATTAGCTACTTAGAATTAATCTGTGCTTGCACAGCCAGCCTTCCTTTCACTGGACGTGTGTCTTTCTCAAGAGGTTTAATTTCTCTTGCAGAACTGACATAAGGAATCAGTTGAGGATGCTCAGTAGCCCTAAAAGAAACTGCTCTACATCTATGCACTACTTGAGGGCAAAGCCATGCCATAGTCCTGCCTGTAACAACACTTCTGCTGCTCTCTGTGGGGCCAGGACTTCAATTGCAGAGCTTGTGTCAGCAAGTGAAAAAAAGTCCAATTCTCTCCCACACCCTATCGCCATGCCTTGCAAACCACTCAGCACAATTCTGGGTGGCCAACCCAGTTCAAATAGTTGGTTAAAAACCACTGTCAAAGGAGGCATCACTTTAAAAGATGTGGTGATGAAGATATTGGCTTAATGGTTGTCTTTGCTGGCTCATAACCACTAGTTAAACTAATAATTCAAGTCCCAGTAGAGTCCACAGCATTCTTCTAAGCTATGTATGCTGAATATCAGGAATTCAATTGCAGGGAGGTCTTCCACATGATACTTTAAAAACCATGCCTCAGCATCCCTGGAAACTTTTTTCTTTCCCAACTGCCATACAGTGTGTTACTCATCCCTTGGCTTTACCTCCCCACCAAAACTTTTAACACTTTCCTGTAAATAGACATAATCTATTCCCAGGTATATTAAATGCTTTATAGTAAAAACCGCATAAAATTAAATTCATTATTATTACTGAATTTGTTTACATTCTGAGGGAAAAAAAGAAATTGCAGAAAGATCCCCTTGAATGAGTTAAAAATTAAAGCTGCAGTTTGAATGCAGTTCGAGGAGGGGAAAGTTCAATCAGGAAAAGCATGGGGAGGAGAGGACAAGGGGAGTTTTCAGAAGGAAAGGAAAAATGTCCTCAGCCAAACAGAAGCTCAGCGTTTGGACTGTTCTCTCCATTTCATTCCTCTACTGCATTACTCTCTGGTACTGCGGTTGAATGTTCCAGGCAGACATTAATTTACCTGTAGCACTTCTCAATTAGCAAATAAATAAATTCAGGTTTGTTTCAAGCAGTCAAAAATGTTAAGCATTATCAGAACCCAAAACTCTATATAGTCCTGCTGGCTCCAAGGCCAGATATCTCTATATCCCTAACCTAGACCTGTTGAGAGATTTCAGATAAACATAAAATCAAAACTACAAAAAGTTGCCATTGAAGAACTGTGAGTAATTTGCTTTGAAATTTTTCCAAACCTAGTTATAACCCCACAGACCAAACTAAAGTCAATTTAATTGGTAGGATGCAAGCGCTCCTTGTCTATGAAATAGATAGAATATTAACCTGTGGGATCTGTGGACAAAGTAAGAACAAAACAAGTGCCTTATTTTGTCACTGCCTTGCTTGTCATGACCTGGAAGAACCAGTCCTTCTCAGAGGCCTATGACTCACACCTTTAAAAGGTGTTGGAAAGACATAATTGAAAATATTCCTGGATGACAGTGTGATTCCACCTTGAGTAGGCAATCCTGAGATGGACTCCTGGATCCATGGCCTCTCTGACAATAGTTTCCAAAAATGCAGAAGTTCAGAAGTTTCCTCTGACCTGTTCCTCAGAACTAAGAATGCAAATGCTCACTTAAGTGATTATATGAGATGATGAGGCCTTTTTCTTCTGGCAAACTCCAAAAAAGTGGAATGGCATTTCCTCCCACCTCAACCTCCTTTGTAGAATATACAATGAAGCTGGAAATCATCCCTGTATTTGTTCCTCTGAGCAAGGCAACTGGTCTATGTTCAAATGCTCTTCTGCAGCTGCTTGCTTAGTACCACCCACCACAACCCTAACACTGACCCTGAATACCTGCTCAAAATCTGTGGATTATAAACTCTGAGCAATAGAGTCTCTTTCAACTTCTGGAATTTACCAGCATTGTGAAATACTGGTCTAAAAGATGCTATGTACAAACATATTGTATTAATTACAAAATTCCTAGGGGAAAAAACCACTCACCTAAGCATTTGGGGCAACACTGTCCAGCAGGAATGTGACTGAGGTGCTGGGGACACGAAAGAATGGGGCAGACTTCTTGAATACACTGTGTCCTGCCACCCTGAAGGAAAACAGGCTTCATTAGGAAAAAATTAAAGCAAAATATCAAGTAAATGTGCGCACACACACACACATAAGCAGGCAACATGGTCTTCAAAACCCTTACCAAAGCCGTATTTGCCAACAGAAATTTCTGCTTGCATCAGGCATACAGGACATGTAAACTGTCCTTCAAGACTTTCTGTATTTCTTGCAGAGACCTTGGATTAGCCATATTTTTTCAATCTCTCAAACAACAAATGCAGTAATTGAAGAAACAGTGTCTTTCAATCTTATTTCTTGGTGTGGATATGATGATACCAGGAAAAATAAAATCATTATCCATTAACACTTCCGGATATTCCAAAAAGTTATTGAGAAATTCTTTTATATTACTCTTCATCTCCTGGGTTGTGCCCTTCTAGGCTTGTCTGGGACAGGGATTAAGTGCTGAAGCAAGATGAGAGCAGGTGTTCTTCCACTATGTCTGTGACCTCAGAAGCCAAAATCACTTAAGAAAGCACATTCTTGTTAGCCTCCAAGGCTAACTATGCAAAGCCAGAAGGTCTGCTTTGTTCAGAGGACTGAAAACCAAGTGGGTATATGAAATTTTGGGAAAGAATGAGGGGGAAAAAAAAAGGAAACCAAAAAGAAAGCAAACT
>JAYDZK010000113.1:46538573-46559569 GCA_034509185.1 Euphonia xanthogaster | reverse complement strand
GAAAGTTTGGGAAAGAAGGGGGGGGAAAAAAAAAAGAAAATAAAAAGAAAGCAAACTTAGACTGGTTATATCCTGGTGTATCAATGAATACCAAAAACAGAGGCAAAGACAAAAGCACAGAAAATATATCAAAGATTGAGTCAGTTAAAAGATATCTTATTTCTCATTCTGCTCTGTTGCCTGATTACTTCATCATGCCTTCAGAATACTGTGTTTAGCTCTAGACCCTCTACCAACATGTGCTCCGTATGCTTATGAGAGGCCCAGGTTGCCCAACTTTAAAAATCAGTCCACCTTTTTCTCAGCAAGAAAAGTCAGGTTTTTTTCATCTAGCTGTCTTGCCTTATTTATCACTCAGAGCTGCAGGCTCATCCCAGCAATAAGCTTTGCGTTCCTGATGCTGTGATTGAAGGCTTATGAACAGTATCCTCCAACCTACATGCTGAATGTAGGGGCTCCCTGGGGAGAGATGGGAAAAGCCATTCATTTTGAAGAGCTCTGTGCCTGAAATGATGACATACCACTCCACTCCTAATGGCCTCCGTGAATCAAGTAAAAGCTTTTACATATAGGCAGACCCACAGTTACCCAGAAAATAACATACTGACTGTACCTCCATTCTATAATAAGTTTTCAGGCATTGAAGTCTACCTGTCCCATGGGGCTACCAAAGCATCCTGAGTGCACATGGCTGAGGACTGCTCGTAATTCTTTCACTGCGGCATGCAGAAACACAGAGCTTATTGTAGACTGAAACGACTGCTCTAAATTAAGGGTCAGACCAGAAACTTGACAAAACTAAATTAATTCTTTAGTGATGTTCCTTAGTATGTTTAGGGAATAGCTCTGTGAGAAGAGACACAGGTGCAGAATGAAAGCAAAAAACAAAGAAGGGCTCTCTGAAGTAGTGCTGTGATTCACCCCAGGGAAAAAGGCTGCAAGAAGCCAAAGTTCAAACTTCGGTGACAATTCAGCAAAAGCGAAAGCAGGGCATGGATGTCTCAGCCAGACTGGTGACAGGATCAGGGATATATCCATGGAAGATAATGAGGAAAGGCTGAGGGAACTGGGACTGTTCAGCCTGGAGAAGAGAAGGATTCAAGGTGACCTAATTGCAGCCTTCAAGTACCAGAAGGGAGCCTGCAAAAAAGATGGAGAGGGAGTGTTTAGAAGAGCACTTAGCAATTCTTAGGAAAAGAAGAAATGGCTTTAAACTGAGAGTAGGCTTAGATTGGGTATTAGAAAGAAATTTTTCACAGAGAAAATGACAAGACACCGGAACAGGTTGCCAGGAGAAGTGGTGGGTACTCCATTCCTGAGAATTCAAGGCCAGATTGGATGGAGCACTGAGCAACCTGGTCTTGTGAAAGGTGACCCTGAACACAGGAGGGGGATTGTACCTAGATAATCTTTAAGGTGCCTTTCAACTCAAGCTATTCTAGGATGCTGTGAAGCTAAAGCAATAGTCCGACACATGGTGAGCATAGGCCTTTTCTCACAATCTTGCTGCTGCATTTCATACTCACATAAGCTGTGGCTCTGCAGAACTGCCATGGAGTTGTGCTTCTCTGATTCATTGAATCAAAACTCAGGATTAGCACAGTATTGAGAGCCTTTGTAGCCTCTTGCATATGTATCTTTATAAATACAAAATGCCATGGATAATGTAAAATATTTTCTCACTACAGCCTTTTGTATATAGCTCCTGCCTTACTTTTTGTACTGGCCCCTCTGCACAAAACTAAGACTAGTTCCACCTGTCTCTTCAACTCATTCCTACTCCTGCTTCCAGCTGGAATGCTGCCTTTTAACACCAAACTATTTTCTAACTTGCTGCTGTCCCAGATAGGCTCTCCCATGCTAATGCAAGTTCAAAAACAGTCTGAAACAAACCAACCCCTACCCTTTAAAGTAAGAATAATTCTACCTGCCCTACCAAACTTAGAGAAATAATTCATTGGGCACTCATTGAATGCTAGAACACACACAATATTTCTGCTTTCTTAAAAGCCTCAGTCATTGTAATTCAAGACTCACAAAGCGTTCAGAATACCTGCTTTCAAAGCAGCTGGTGCAGCCAGTGCTTTAAATTGCATAGAATATAGCTGAGTGGGAAAAAAAAGAGTGCAACAAAAGTTCAACAAAAAACCCAAAATCAATGGAAAAAATAACTCTGGAGAGGAAGAATGGATTTGGATGACCTAAGCTAGGATGGGAATTGCACAGTGAACACCTTTCTTCTTCCACTTCTCAATTGAATCTACAGCTTTTAGCTCACATTTCCTTGTACGATATCTCCCAGGCAGCCAGAATGCTCCAGGTCAGAAGCAACACCCTCCAGTTGATCCAGTAAAACCAAATCTGAATTGGAAGCCAGCACAGACCAATAAAGTACAAGTGACATCTGCTTCCTGTGAGAAATGCTATTCAAGATCTAGGCAAATAAATCCTTGAGCAATTGTTAACATGAAACTTGAATCAGAGGAGGCTGCTGCAGTTCACAGTCTTTTGGAGGTAACAGATTTTGTAGGAAATCTACTGTCTACAAAGAAAAGATTCACTTTCCACCTTGTAGACAAATAAAAACATTTTATCTCCTGCTGCCACCTCATATCTGCAAGACAAACCAAAAGGCTCTGAAGCATCAGCTCACCAGGTGGTGTGGACTGAGGTTTCGTCTTGTCTAAGCAGTTTTCTCAAGAGACAGAAGAGAGGGGGAGATGAAACAGCACTTTCTAATGCTCCCACGAGAGGTCCATCTTTGAGAAAGACAGATAACGAAACTTTCTTTAAATGAAAGCATGGGGCTGGTCCATCTAGCTATTCATTCACTTCTGCTCAGCTCCTAGCTCAATCATGCTATTTTGCTGTTCAATAAGGACACAAGTAACTTGGCAGTGTTGAGAGACACACCCATCCAGGATCCAGGCTATGACTGACTGCTGGACACACTGGATGGAGTACAAAATGCAATTTCTGGGTAGGCTACCCACATGCCTGGTGCACAGCATGTGTGCAGCCTGTGTGCTGGGGCAGACAGAGAAAAAAATGTCTGCAGAAAAAAGTCTGCAGGTTGGCAGTCTGTTGTAATTAATCCTCAAGAGCCTTGGGCTTCATCTACCATAAGGGCAAGAAAGTGATCACCACCAAAAATTTCTTCAGCAGATTTTGAAAGCACTCATGAAATCCCAGTAGGACAGAGATTTCCACACTCCCAATTTGTTTGCTACTGATAATGAGCATGTCTGAAGTTAATACTACTTTACATGCATGATTTTTAAGGTTAAAGGTTCACATCAATATTATCAAGAACCAGGTTTCTTGTGGGTATCTCATTTTTCTATTTGACTTTCAGGTTTCATCTCTGTGCTTTAGTGAACCTATAAATCATCTAAAAAAGATTCCTCCTTAGTTTTGCCCTATGTTCACTTTGCACTTGAAAGACTTCTCATTCTGTAACAGAAGTAAAATTTCCATTGATTTTGCAGAATATTTTGTCTAAGTGCTGACTGGCATGAGGATTCAGTGGATTGCAAACATTTATTCTTAACTTTCATTCTAGAAGAAGTGTGAAAGGTTTCATTTGCTACCAGTGAGCCTATCCTTACAGGAAAAGGAAAAAAAAATGAAATCAAAATAACATTTCTCTCAACTTTGGGATACATATTCCAGACATTAAGAGCAAGGTCAGACACACAGTGTGGACTCAGCAGGGTTGTCGTAAGAACTAAGACAGATGTTCAAGGCTGTCTCCAGCTATGAAGAAAGATTTTACACCACCAGCATGAAAAAAAACTTTAAAAGTTCAACAGGGTCACTTCTGCGCAAGTCTGCCCCATGCCAGTGGCCAGAGAAGCCAAATAAACACACAACTGTGTGACTGTTTGTCTTCAACTACTCTGCCCCTGTGCAAGTAACTACAGTCACCATGAACATAGTAAGAAACATTATCATCTCAGTGACAGCAAAGGCATAAAGGCAATAAATAGACATGTTCCAATAAAGAGACGGACATATTATTTGAGATTCCAATAAAAATGAGTATTACCATTGTGGAATTAAAAAAATATTGAGGCATTCCAGGACTCGTTTCATTACACCATATTGGCTGATGTGTGTAGGGCTTCCTAGGTGAACTGGACAGGCTTGCATACACCTGCTTTGACTACCTCCCAAACATGTAATAAAAACATAAGCCAGGTCAGCAACATGTACTATGCAAGCATCTCCAAAATGCCTCTGGAATCACATGCCCTGGAAACCCATGCCTTGACTTTACAATCAGATTACAGTCTCTGATGTACCACATAAGTAGACTTCAGGTACAAAACGGAGAGGATAGTGTACTTAGAATGTGGGTTTAATCTGGAAATTTAATCTGGAAAGGTGTCCTCTCCCAAATCAGATGAAAGGCACTCCACTTCTTGTAAGAATGCTGGTGCATCATGGGGTGGGACAGCCACTGGAAATAACTTCACCCCTACACAGTATTTCAGGGCCCCTGAAACAGCCATGTCATGCACAGTGAGAGTTCCCTGGAAGGGTCACAGGAGGAAGAAGGTTTTTAGGAAATGAACAAAGTAGCAATACAGTTCGCAGCATAAAAGCAATCAGCACATCAATCAGACAGACAAGCCAGAGCTTCCTACATCCCTGCAGCCTGATCTATTGTCTAGGTTAGCATTTTTAAAATGCCTCTGTAGAAAGCGTTGGATAAAATTCAGAATAGGGAGATCTTGAGCTTCAATTCAAAACAGCAGGTATTTATACTTCAGGTACTTATAATATATGTGCTAGATTTTTAAACTTTGGATTTAGATCTCAAACCATATTTTCTCTCCTATGGGAAGGCTTTAGAAAGTGGTCCTGGTGAGAGTCTAAAGTGGTGTCCTTGTCCTAAGAACTGCATGTGAACAAAATGCTCTACAGAGCTCACATATATGTTAATACCAGGTCATACAGATTGGTGTGGATATAAATAAATATTCTTAAATGGCTTTCAAATCATCTAAAATCTATACAGAGTAGAAATAGTAAAATAAAAGATTCTTGTGAATAAATTACTAAACCAACGCTGGGGCAAAGCAAAGGCACAATTCTTGAAATTATTTCAATTTTTAATCTCAGTCTGATGAAAATGCATTCCTTGACACAGCAAAAGAAGCATTAAAAATTTCAGCAATTTCTAGCAGGTTAAGTTTGACTTCCACCACCTCTCTTTCCATATGCACTCTCATGATACAACTTGTTAGGTGTACTGTCTGTGTCATCAACAAGCTACAATAACAAAAAAAGTCTGACTACTTGTCTTCAACTAATGTAAAAAACATGAATTGCACTGTGTCCTGTGGGAGGAGGTGGAAGACCAGGATATTTGCTGCCTAAGGTGAAAGGGACCATTCTGGAATATGAAATTATGGGTTGCACAGTAACTTTCTTTAAGGTATGCACAGGCAGAGACACTGGTCCTAAATTTCTGTTGCTGCTGGAACTGTAGAAGGGCTTCTTGGAGGAGGTCACAGAACTCTGCTCTCAGCTGGGGGACAGTGCAACCAGCACATGGCCACATTTCTCCATTCTAATAGCACTATGCAGAAGTGTTGCTGGGATGATATTGCATCTGGCTTCACAATCCAGCTGAAATCAAATTGCTGACCCAATAGCCTACTTGCAAAGTAACACAGCTGAACAGCCAGCAGCCCTCTCCCCTCTAGGGCTTCCACACTGAGCCCTTGGCTCTGTTCAAAGTGATGTTGTAAATAGCCCCCCTTCTCTTGAAAGCCCTGAAGGGTTTAATTGTGGTACATACTTTGTCCCTTTCAGGCTGATTCTTAAGGAAAGAAGGCTTATGCAGGTGGAAACCAGGGAAAACTGTAGTTTGTGAATCGCTGACCAGCTCTAGCCACAAATGATCAAGGGACTACTCTGAAAAAGGTATACAGAGACAAAACAGCAAAAATCAAACTGACAGTACAATCTCAAGGACATTAAGTTCCTACAAGTTTTTTTTTTCAAAGCCAGACTGCTGCAGAGAGTAGAGAGCCCCCAGTTTCTTTCTTAGCATGAACTCCAGAAAGCATCCTACAGTGTTAGGCAGCAGCTGGTCTTCCAGCCAGCATCTCCCAGATCTTCTGCCTTTCATTCAGTGCTTGTGTCATGGAAAAAAAACGCAGATTTTTGCACACAGGACAGATCAAGTGCCACACATCTATAGAAATAAATCTTTGCTGCTTCAGCTCTTCTGGAAATATAATCTATTTCTAGGTTAACAGGAACAGTGGTACATAAGACAGGTCTGTGTCTCATAGCTAATGCACTTTTCCCATTAGATGAGGCATTTTTCTTTATACCATTCCCGTGTTGGTTTTTACTCCCAGTACCTACAAGGATTCATGATACCTGTGTTCCAGACTGGCCATCAACTATCCTAAGTGCTGGATGCTTTCAGATGTAGCCCATGTATTTGTTCTGCTGTGAGAGCCATTATTTTATTGATCCTTCTCCTGGACATTCCTGGACAGCTGACACTTTTTCCAGGATTAGATCTGTTTCTCTCAACAAATGTCTCCTGCAAGCAGAATTAATGTATCCCACAAATTATTCTCTTTCATTAGGTGGTTTTTAATGTCTCTGAAGTTTCATTCAGGAGGCAGAGCTTCCAGAAATGTAATATATTCCTTCTTCTGCTAGTTGATAGTGAGTTAAGAAAAAAAATTTAAAAAAAACCCAGAAACAGTATCTCTCAAAAATTCAGAGATGGCTGGATTCACACTGCACCACAAATACCTTTGTGGATTGTTTAATTGTCCCAGGCACTATCTCCAACAACAGATCAACACTTTTCATATTTTTTTCCCAGTGAGAGACCATCTAAAAAGTTACTTTAATTTTTCTCAAATTTACCAACTACACTTAATGCCTTAATGCTACATAGCAGGTTAGTTCTTGCTTTCAGCATACAGATGACTGGCCAGCATCTCAAATCCAGCTTTTCCTCTAGTCTGAATTCTTTCACATCATCTCCACCCCTTGCTGCCATTTCATTCACTTACTAATCCAACTCTTCCTTGCTGCAGGCCTCTTTAAACTGATTGCTGTCACTGTGCCTTTTAAAGTCCATGCTGGGTAATAGTATCAAAAGGCTTTAGACTTCTGAAATTAAAAATAGCTCATTATTAATAGGCATCTACATAACAGTAATGCCACAACCACCAGTACCACAGCCCCTATCCTCCACATACCTTGGCATTTTCTATGAACCAGACATCTTTATACAGGCTATGCTTCCCCCTCTAATCTCCCTGCCAATTGCTGCACAGGGCACACTCAAATAGAGCCAAGGTTGGAGGTTAAAATATATACACCAGATGGAAGAAGTGAATTTTAAGGCAAGATGTAGGCAAGCACTGCCCCAAAGGTCCTACAACACACTGGGGGTCTTTCCACTGATTTTCAGTCCACTTTGGATGACAGCACTTTGAACAAAAGTCCCAGAAGTTGTATAGGCAATGATGAAAAATGAGCCCAGGTAACCACTTAGGCAGGAATGGGCCAGGAAGGCAGCTGCACACTGCAGAAAGGGGGCTCTTCGCCACCTTGGGGGAAAAGAGCTGCAGCTTTGTGGGGACAGCAGATGGGAAGCAAAGACATTGGCAAGGAAACAATTCTGGCACACCACTGCAGAAAGGAGTTCAGCTATTCATGATTAATTTAGCTGTTGCACCAGAGGTCTCCAGTGACTATGGAAGCTTTGCTGTGAGTCACATGATTATTTATTTCTCTTCTAAAAAGAACTGTTTCTATGAAAAATTGCAATAAAACATGCTAAGCTGGAAACTGTCTGTGGCCAGAAAAACTATTAAAAACCACTAACAAGCTTCTTCATCTTATTCATGTCCTATTCCAGATAATAAGAAAGTTAGGGTTAAATCCAAGGGACTTTCTTAACTTCAGTTATTAGAAGCAGAGCAGTAGCTCTGTAAAACAGGTCCTGGCTTCTTGCAGCCATGACTTTTCCCCTGAATCAGTTGGAGCCTGCTTTGTTTTCATTGGCATCAAGAACACATGAAGTACAGTCCAGTGAGTGTACAGTTGTGTATACACCACCAGTGCATTTGCATAAGGTTTCAAAGTCCTAACTCAATGCCTGCAAAATGATAGCCACTGCCACAATGTATTTATATTAAGATCATTTGCTTTTCATAAGATAAACTTGCACAAAAGGCTTTTTTCTTCTTTTTTTGGCTTCTTTTTCTACAGCATAAGCTTTGTGATAGTACCTCACAAGCTTTTCTCACTACATCCTACAGTAAATGGTACTCCTATAAACCCCACACTTTGGCAACTATTGACGACACCCTTCACCCCCACTTTCCAGCTCCCACATTTCGGCGCAGTACTGACCTCCCTTCTGAGAGCAGCATTTCCTTCTGAACAGCTTTTTCACAGAGATACAGTTATTAAATCCCTCCAGTGTCCCCAGTGTGTTCCTTGCACACACAGAATACTAGTACCATTGTGACCCTGAGAAAGGTGACAGTTCTGACTCTCACTTCATCATCATTCTTTAAAATACTTGGTCACAACCAGAAACTCTACAGATGTATCCACACAGCTTTGCCTTAGAGCATTAGATTTAAATAATTCCCCTTAAGTTATCTGCAGGAATAAATTGCAAGACTTGAATGAATTAAATCTCCAAATGCCCAAATTCTGACATCTGGCATTTAGATACAAAGTAAAGACGTTCTATTCAGCAGATGATTTCTTGTAGACAATATGAACATCACTTCATTGAATGGTTTGAAACTTCAGGTTTTGGGATGCAAATGAGTAAAACCAATTAGGGTTGTTCTTGGAAGAGCAAAAACCGCACAATTTAGAAGCAGGTACCTACACACCTTAACTTTGAAAAGTTGTTACTAGGTCAAAACTTACCAGAATAGTTCACATCAAATCACTGTTCCATTCACAAGCAAAGAGAACAAATCTCCTTCTGTGATTCAGGGCAGTGAAGTATTGGGAAGGTTGAGACTTAATCCTTCACCAGTTATTTCTACAATTTTTTTAATGACCTTGCCTCAAGGTCTGATGATAAAGCACACTGGTATCTGTAGAACATCTATGGTGAAATAAATCATACTGTCATGGTAGTAGTAAGGATACTACTTCTGGCTTTTTACAGGACCTTTACACATGCATCTAGACTCCTTGAATGTTATGCTCCATGTATACTGGTGAGGTAACCTCAGGAAATATAGGATTACATACACACTGCTTCCTTAATGCATCCATCAAAGGTTTTCATTAGCAGGAGATCCTGTTTGTCCTAGGCACTTAGCAAAGTGAGTTAAAAACACACTTTAAAATGTTTTGTGAGAAAGAGGTAAACTGCAAGAGAAAGTGGTAAACTGCAGCTCATTCAGAGGATTTCTTGGAAAATAAAATTTTAGGAAAATTAGGCTACTTTTATGAAACCAGTAGGTTATGAAACTGTTCCTACAGTGAAATAGTCACAGGGATAGCTTCAACCTACCCAAAATGGTATAGGATTAGACTCATTGTCAGCCAGTAGCACCTATCTATAGCAATATTTGTGATACCACTGTGCATAATTCCATTGCTTTGTACTACACAGAGCTGTCCGTCCCCAGAGATGTGACTTGGCTGTAATCCAGAGTAGGGCACGCTCTGGCTAGGGATCAAGGTAAAGTAACATGTTTTAGTCTTAAACACAAGCCTGAGCAAGAGGTGCTGAGGAATCTGCAGTTCTCCACAAATAGCCTTGGGAAGCATTCTGATTAGGAATCATTTACAAGTCAGAGTTCCTTTGCCACTTCCTCTTTCCTCCAGGGGTAATGACTTAGAGAAGTACCAGCAGCAAATGCTGACATTTCCCAGTCCTGGCTAGCAAGATTGATAGAAGAATAACAGGTTTGGATTTTTTTTTCTCATTCTTAGCTTGCAAGCAATCTGCATATTCATGAGGAGAGGGTGGATGAAACCCTAAGATATCTATTAGTCTTTTACACCCCACCATGACACCCATTCAGACATTCCAAGACTTTGCTTCCTATTTTTTCACAATAAAGTTCATATTTGGGTATTGCTGTTCTTTATGGATGGGATCCTGTTGCTAATTAACAGCTTCTCATTGGCAACCTTTGCCATTTGTAAAAGACTGATGCCCAGATGGCAATTTTCTCAGGGACACCTTTGGCATGGTGAAGTCTCTACAGCAATATGGTGCCATTTAGGCATTTCTAGCACACCAGACTTGGCTGTATTTTGCGCAGGCCAGCTCTTTTGGCACCTGCCTATAGGCCTGCTGTTCTTCTTTATCTGGGTCAGCCCCATTACAGCAAGCTAACCAGCTTGGAACTTACCTCCTAGCCAAGCTCACATGGCATTCCCAAAGTGGATGGCCACACCAAAATTCTTTGCAAGGTGACAGCACATGACCAACTTTGTTCAAAAACATGGACAGAATAGGTGGAAACACTTGTGCCTACCTTTCCAATAATGCCCTGCTAACCAAAGCACTTCAAAATAGAAGGACAGAGCAGTTAAAAATAAAAAGAACCATATGAACCATGAGGCGGTCTAGAAAGGAGTATGTTTCCAGAACTGAGTGAAAGGGGTAGGTACCCAAGAAGAATTTTTCACATCTGGGACTTCTCACACAGGAAGATCTTTCTGCATTTTACATTACAGAAAATACTTATATTAACACCAAGAAAGGAGGTCACACCACGTGCAATTGGAAATGCAAATTACAACACAATCTTATACTTGGCTTACTGCTTCATCATCAAAAACCATTATTAGTCCCTCAAAGACACAGTAAGCAAGCAAATAAAATCTGGGTTTGTTTGCAAGTGTAGGTGTCTCCTTGGCCTCGTTAAGTCTCCTTTGTACCTGTCTAATGATGTAAAATAGTCTTAAAATCAGTGTAAAGTAACTCATTAAAGACTCTCATAGGAAACAGAAACACACATTTTTATGTGCAGGATTAGTTGAAGTACTAGAAAAAGGTATGTTAATTGGCCAAGAAAAGACATTTGAAAAAAATGTGATTTTTTAATATTGCAACCATCATCCATAAGCAGAGATCTTTGATCGTTTACTTCTCCAAAAGCTCCTGTCTTTTTTTCCCTACTCTTGATTTTATTTAACATGCTCGTGAGATTGCAGGACAGAATCCAGAACTCTCTTCTCAGCAAGTTTTCACCATTTGCAGTGCTCGCAGTTGCACACACTTTCAGTTATTAACCTTCCCTCTACTCATGCAGGGTGGCTCCCTGATTATGTGAAAAAGTGTCATTTGAAATTATTCTACAGCAGAGAATAGCTACACACACCAAACTATTACTGTAAGTTAACATTAATGGCCGCTATACCTTCCAAAATGATACAATATTTTCTTACTATTTAAAAAACAGCCCCATCATATAAAACAGCTGCCATGTTTATTTAGATAAGTGCTCCTCCACTCTTATAAAGTGGAGACTGATGACAGATGCGTCTTTAAGGCGAAAAATATTAATTCTAGAAATGTCAGCATCTGCTTCTTTTCAGCCTAGCCTTACAGATTCACACATCATTTTTCATCTACAATGAGAGTTTCTTTTTTTTTTTGTACAGAGAATCTGAAAACATGGGTGTAAATTACTGATCCCAGGGCCTGACACTTTTATTAGCACGTCACTGGTGCTACATGCGTTAGGTCTGATTAGACATAGAGAGCATTTTCCACTGCCCATTCCCCATGCAATGAGGAAGGCTTGCACTTCACTGACAGGAATTTCCCACCTGACTGTTCCATTTCTGTGAATTGGTATTTGCTAGTTAGAAGATGCAGTGCAAAAATACTGTATGTAGTTCCTGGAGATACTGGAGATTTAAGATATTAAAAAAACAGGACAAAACAAACAAAAAGACTCAAATCAAAACAAATTAAAACCCCCACACAGCTAAACTTTCTACTGAATTCAAGGAGTCCAGCCTTCTGACCCACCCAGCTACCATTCTATAATTCATTTGCATGTATTTAGTACAGTAATTGCTGTTCTTTTAATCATTTACAGAGTACTGGTAGTAGATACAGCAGATGAAGCCCTAAACCTTACTCACTACAAATACACAGAGAACGCTTCCTACACCACAGAAGAGCTCTGCAGTACTCACATTGCCTCCCACAGAAATGCATTCCGATAGAAAACATCACTCAAGGATAATTCTGTACAATCAAACCATGAACAGACACACGAACAAACAGCAATTAGAAGGTGTCTGCTAACCATCAGCAACTCAAGATAAACCATCTTACAATTAGTGACCAGTTGGAACAAATTAAAGCTTCTGCAAGAATGGACCACACTGGCTAAAAAGTCCCCCTGGGCAAAATCCACCTACATGTCACTAACCTGTGCCACATCATTGCCAGTGACTATCCAAGACATTCTCATAGCACTTGCAGACATGCCAAAGGATTTACCACTGAAGATCCATACCTTCCTGGCACAGCAGCAAGCAGCCAGGTGTTCTATTCAACTGCACAAAAAATGCCTCTTTTAAATAATCAAAAGCTGTCCTACCCTAACTGGTAGCTGCTCTCCACAGCCAGATATTTTTAATTCAGACGACGCTCAGGTTATTATCCTAAACATTTCAGTGACAGTAAAACCTCTCCAGCATGGTTGCAGAGAAAGGTGCTGACAAATCTCTATATTTCAACAATGTGAGCTGGCTAGAGATGAGACATCGCTTCTGGCTTGCCTGCAGGACACACTGACCTCTCAGCATGGCAGTGTGCCGAGGCAATACATCTCAGAAAGAGCAGATCATGAGCTGAAAACTTGAGGCTGCCCACATCCACTATAGGGGCACTTTGTACAAAGCGCTATCACTAAATTACTTAACAAAATATTCCCAGTTTTCCTTGGAGTGGGGCAGTGCAGATCTTCTGTAAGAGTAAGTAATTTATTTACATAGGTACAAACAATGTGCTGCAGGCTTCAAGCATAAGCAAAGAAGCTTAAAGACCAAGTTCTTGCCTGGGCAGTCTTATTATCAAAATAGGTAACACAAAGCCAGGGAACAAATGGGAAGCAGCTTAACAAAACTGCAACTGTGACTGTCCTGTAAGCTTTGTGATCTCTTTGTTTGCTTACAAGCTTTCTGCAATTTATCCTGCTTTTGCTTCTTGGCAAAAACATATTTTTACAGATGGCGCTAAAAATAGCAATGATAGAAACAGAAGACTGAAGAAACTAAGAGTTGCCAAGTGAGGTCTGCATGAGGTCTCTGCAATTCTGTGTCCAAATTAAACTGATTCTACAGCAGCCTTTGCTAATGGCTTTCTATTTTGCTATTTTCTGTGGGCGACAAGCACTTTTTCCATTGGCTACACTTAATATCCCTGAACTCTTAATTATTAGGATTGATCATGCATATAATGTAAAAGAAAAGTTATTCTGACTGACATTAAGTTTGTATTTTTTCAGCAACACCAGGGGAGTCTGACTGGCAACACCATTTTGTTTGCAGTTCAAAGACTCTGCAGGGACTTAGTTTTCAAAATATTTTTATGATTTCTTTAGGAGAAAATGTTTTTTCTCTCATGCATTTTCAGATTGCTGAAAAAAGGTCAGTTTGAACTTTTTGCAAGTGTGAGCACAGCTCTGCCAAATCCTATACAATTGCAAGCCCTGGTTAGTATTGAGAAAACAGGATTAGACAAAAAGGTCATTTTCAACTTTGAGACTTTCCTTTCTCTCAAGACCTCTGTAAAAATCAATAAGGTTGTTTAGATAGTAACTTGTAAGCACAAACAGTCTGCCCCAGCACTAATTAAGACCTATGCAAAGAGAAAAAAATCCAAAATCTATTTTGAAATCTACTCTGTTTTTCAAGGAAAGATGCCCACTGTGTCCCAGGTGTTCTTGAGGCAGCATAAGCAAGAGAGGTGTCTTAGGAGAGGCAGCACAGGGCTCTTGATTTGGCACAGGCATGACACATCTCATTCCTTACACATGCAGGAAGTAGAAACAACAAAATAAGGATGAAGGGAAATTCCTACCAGGACCATCCCTCAAAATACTGTCTATTCTTTCCATGTCATTTAAGTAAATGTATGGACCAGAAGCAAGAGAATTGCCATTAAAGTGAAGACACAGATGACAATGCATCACTCTAGATAACAGCACTACAATTTGCATATGAGATCTTCCCCCTCAACTCACTTGTTTCAAACAATCGGCTGCAACCAAAATAAAGGGATTATTTAGCAATTTCATCCTCTACTCAAATGTGAAACACTTGCTTAGGAAGGGCTCCTCTTCAAAGCTAAATGAAATCTTCTCTGTATTATCCCTCCTATCCATAGCCCTCTCAAACTTTCTTAATTAATTTTACTGCTGGTTTCAAAGAGCACTCTGAGTTGGCTCAAATCCCTTTGGATTGCATATCAGCATTAGAAACGGGAGATGTATCACTATTCTCTCTTTTTCTTTTTCCTCCCTTCTTTCTAAGAGGAAGCAAGGAAGGGTAATCAGTCACGTTATAACTCTAGAGAATGAGGCCATTATTGCATCTGAGGCAAACTCTGGACTCCTCATGTAATTTTTACACACACTTCTAACTTGTTAGATAGTAACTGTGCTCTTCCTTTTTCCTTTTTTTTTCTTTGCTTTTATTCTGGCAAATCCTAACAGTCAGTCTATTCCATAATAATCTCATTAAATCAAGATAGGTCTGAATTATGCTTCTTTTTTCTTCCTTTTTTCCTGCTTTACATGACTTCAGCACCAATTTTAATGCCATGATGCTGGTCTCTTCCCTCTCTAAGCTGGAGCAAGCCCCAGCTGAGTCCTCTCTCCCTGATGCCACAACAGACCTTGTTTGCTTTCACTCAGCTGCTTGTTGCCCAGGAGTCAAGTAAGGCAAGATGGCTAGACAGCTTCAGGGAGGTGGCCAGAATCTCTAAGTTTAGTTAGAAATATGCTTTCCTGGTACACAGCAGAATTCTTTCGAGAGCCTCCAAATGTCTATAGTAATGAACCACGAGGTGGTAAAGCTGGTAACCTTGCCCACTCTTTTCCAGGAGGCACCTATCCACTGTGCTGGAAGGGAGGCTGAGTGTAGATGAGTTTGGATCATGCTTTGCTCAGGTAAGAACTCACAATGTCAAACACTGCAAGCAAAATCAGCCTCTCCATGGGCCCACCACTACAAGGTCCTCCACACTCAGTGCTGGGCCAGCTTAGGATTCTCATTCCAGTTTTGCTTTGAGTAAAGGAAGTAAGGAAAAAGAACTGAATTTTAATCTTACAGAGAAACCTAAAAATAGGAAATAAATTGGAGAAGCCCTGAGTGAAATGCATTACCTAAACAAAGCCTCCTACAATTCAAAAATGTAAGGCCCATGAAGATGGTATAAAACATTTACCTCATTCCTGACCAACATGAGAGAAGGGATAAGGAGAAATAAGAGTTGCAGTTGTGATTCTAAGACCACGAGTTGATGGTTGTCTTCCAGATCTGAACATTGCCAGCTGGATGCTATCCCATCCATTTGCCAAGTCTATGAGCTTTAGAAAAAAGTGGTCATGTTATCTCAAGCCACCTATACCAGCTGCTTGAGCTTCTGCAGCTGATTTTGCCTGGAGCCCATTCAGCAAGTGCTTTCTGGCTCCCTTCCACTGGCAGAACTCAGGAGACACGAACATATGCAAGATGGGAATATCGAGCATCTGGGTATGGTAACATTTTAACCAGCACAGCTGCCAGCAAAGTGAACATCTGTCTGTTGCCCAGGTCTCCTTTCACAAAGAAAAATGCTCTCTCCCACAGGCTCATCTGCATACTATACAAGTATCTGCTCCCTCACTAAGACCTTGGCCATAAGTTGTTTGTCCACAGTGTAAATTAGGCCATGCAATGGTTTGTGTTACCATAGCTAGATTCCTTTGTATATCAATAGCTAACTTGAGTACATTGCAGCATCAAGCACACTAACTCTTTTTTATTGCAAGTTTCGTGCAAATGAGCCAGAAAAGGACGTGAGAGGAAACAACACCTAGGAGAATATTCTGTACGACTTTTTAGCATAACCAGTACTGTATATATGTTGGATAATAATAATGTGATTACCACAAACTACTTCTTTCCGAAAGAACACAACACCTGGTTTGGTTCTTAAAGCTTAAAGTTGTTTTCCACCCAGTAATTAAGTAAGCTATCAAGCAGCTGTCCTATACACAGCCAAAGCCATTGCTTACAAACTGTCTGGGGCCCACTCTGAAGCACAGTGGAAGATCTGGAAGCTTCTTAGACATAGCAAACCATGTCATGTACACCCTGCATCATGCAAGGGAAGCACTACCACAACTGAATCATGTTGGCTAAGACACAGAGAATTCTAGAATTTGGAAATTCAAACCCCTAGAGCAGATCTTAAGTGTGATGTCAATCCCACCTGAGAATGTGAACCGTGTTACAGAAAGAGCAGTGTCAGGTGGAAGGGGAATACCATCCAGTGCTTATCATGAATCCTTCTGGCCTGGAAATACCCTATTCTCATGCCTCCCAGGCACTGCTGGCTTCACCCAGCATGAAATCACCACTAACACTGCCTGTGTCTCACAGAAGTTTATTTCGCTCCAAGGTGCAATCAATTCTTATTTTACTCCAACTCACACATTCCTACTGGCGATGCCTTTGGGCTCTCCTAGTCTCATGACATCAACGAGAGAGTCTATTGCACTCATTAGCCAACAAAGTTTTCAAACAACTGTATCTGGGGAGGGAATTCCTGCCCGAGAACATAAGAAGCCACTTCTTCTCTCTGGCTGCTTCACTATGACCTCTATCAAATCCCATTCAGCTTCCCAAGTAAATGCACTTCTGCCTGTTCACCTCCTGCCTCCCCTCCAGCTCAGTACAGCACAGCTCGGAGCATCTCTCAGTTCCCTTTCCACCACTGCAAATTACACAGAAATTGTGTGCTTTCTACCAGCAGAGAAAGACGAACACATTTATGCTGTTTTTTCCATGCTTGGCTAAATGCACCTCTGCCATTGTTCCTAATGGTCTGATTTGCAGGAGGAGCAGCAGGGAAAAAAAGGTAACCATTCCTTCACCAAATTCTTCAGTATAATGATTTGTTCTTCTAATACATTTCCTGTGTTTTTGAGAATTTTCCATATTTCAGAAGAAGGTAAATAAATCCTGCAACTCACATGAGTGTTCTATTTTTGACAGTTCTCAAGGGTATCAGATTAATGGACAATGTTCAGTACGATGAAAATACTGTGCAAGAAAAGGGAAAAGCCATGCTTCCTGGGAAAATGCATAGAGACAAAGTGCTCCAGCTTGAAATGTATTTTGCTGCTCTCCTGCTGGCTCTTTGCCTGCCTTCATGTGGGGAGAAAGGATAAGGTGTGAAGCCAGATCAAGCTTCCTCTTTTGTCTCCAACAGGACAAGCCACAACTAAGGAAAGAGCACTGTGAATAGGTCCTGCATACAGATGCTTTTCAAGAAAGCAGGACAGGCAGTCCCAGTGGAAGGTGAGCTCATTCTTAAGTTTGGCTGGCCAAATGCCCATTTTCCCCAGAAGTGTTACCAGTCCAGGGATATAGCTGTAGCTGAGTCATACGGACCTTCCCCACTTCCCAAAATCTTTCATCATTAGAGCTATCACTGAAGTAACACAAAATCATTTATCCCATTTGTAAAAGCTACAAATAATGTGTTCTGTCACCCACAGTTAAACTCAAAGTTCATATAGAACTTTTAATCCTGCTCCTTCAATTGCTCTGCTCAGAGGATGCAAGCTCCCAGAACTTGTCATGTTTGTCCAGTTTTCATTTGTAGCTATTTAATGGTAGTCCAACATCTGTATGTCACATTCTCTCTTTAAAAGCATAAGTGCTTTTCAAAGCATGCCATATGCCAGAGTTTTCTCAGTTATTGCTAGTTACTGGAATGCACTTCTTCCTCTCCTTGTTCCTGGAATGTCATCTCTGTAGGCGACCCAGGAAGGTGCTCACCGCTACGCTCTGGCCACACTGCACTAGCTCATTGGAAAGCTAGTAGTTATTAAGAGCATCCTAATATCTCAGTTAAAGGGACACCACTGCACAGTAAATATGTGCCACATCAGTCAGAAGCAACCTTACCAGCAAGAGAAAACAAGGGTTAAGAAACTGTGTGTACTGAAAGCACAGGCTATACCAGTAGTGGAGCAAAATAAAAAAACAAAACCCTAAATGCATGATTAAACATTTAATAAATAACAAATTACCTCCTTCATCTGCCCCATTGTTTCAGGCACCTTTTCAACTTCTAAATCAAGCCAGTCCCTCTCCTCATCCTGAAGAGAGCCTGTGGCTTCTGCTGCATGAGACAGCACTGGACTCCTCCTGTCTACCTTCCACTGTGCTCTCTCAGGGGAGTGGGATGGCTTAGAGCCAAACCCTTGGCATTTCCTCAGACTATATCCAACCCTAAAATGCCTTTGACCCTCTGACTTCTGCTTACTGCATGATGGGGCTCTGTGTAATGTTTCAGGGATGAAGTCAACCTGGCCTACCCAAGGTTCTGTAATTGACAGTTTTACTATGCTTTTTAATCACCATATTCCTGGCCTCAGCATCTCTTACAGTCATCTGAAGAAGCAGTGATAAAACTTGATATATTGTATTAGGAAGAATATTAAATTAACACCTGCTTATAGGAAGTGCTGGAGACAAGACACATGCCCAGATGAACCATTCTTCTGCCTCAATCTGTGCATCCTTATGTCTGAACAAGCAAACAGAGGATTCAGATACACAAAGCACCTAAACAGGCTATTGTAGCAGCAGGCACAATGGAAAGATCTTAGAGAACACAAAGACACTCGCTAAGTAGCTGAGATACTTCTTTTTAAATATTCAATTGCGAGTGAATTGGGGATGACTCAAAATAAACAATCTTCTTGTCTCCCTCTGAAAAGTCAAGCATGTGGCAGCCAGAGCTGCCCCCAGAGGAATTCATGTGGGTGCTTCTTCCCAGGATTGGCAAGGCATTCTCTACTAGAGTAAAAAGGAGAGAAAGGAAAGGGGAAAAGGAAAAAAGTCTACATTTTATTCTACATGTCTGCTACACCATCCCCAGGCCCTTCACTTCAGAGATGAAGGAAATAAAATGTGAATGGGAATTACTAGAGCATAGACTATTTCTCCTTCTAAATTTTAACAGTACTTTGGACAGGCACTCCTAATTACTTACTTCATGGGGTGGACCTTCCTGCTAACTCACCTGAGAGAACAAGAGGAGTAAGTGCCTTCTGGCACTGCTTCCCATTAGATCTAAAAGAGGAAAGCCCATCACCAAGAAACTATTTTCTGTTTTCCAGGTGGTTACAAATGCCTCCAATCCCTTAAATCCTTCCCAGGCTTGGGAAAATGGAAGTATTATCAAGTTTAAGGTTAGTAGTAGTTTAAATTTGCCCCCTAGATGGTGACTTCAGTGTAGATGTGAATGCTGACACACCCACTGACCAGCCATCACCTCCTAAGTCTAGCCCTCTGCCCAGGAACCCGCTCATCCCATGCTGGTTTTAGCTTCCTTCCCTGCCTGGACACACCTTACCCATCAAATTAGCCCAAGAAAATGTATGTCAAGTGTGGATAACCCTGCAGCAAAGCTGTTGCATCCTGTTAACATCCTCTGCAGGGAGGCAGAGAGGCTGCAGCTGCCCCTTGGGTGTCTGCATGTGTGGAAAGGCATTTCAGAGCTCTTTACACATTGTGAGTTAATGACTGGTGATTTCATTTATCTTCATTCTGATAATAAATAACAACTCCAACTTAGCACTTGCAGCTGACTAGCCTCCCACTCAATACTGTCTTTCTCCTCAGCAGAGCACAACTGTTCAGGTTTAATTCCTTTGTATCCTCCTATAATTCTAATTAGGCTGAAAACCAAAAGCTTTAAGTTAATGCTTGCTGTTCCAGTATTGCCAGTTTTTAATGCATATGCAAAAGTTTCTTTCAAAAACTGCACTGTCAGTGCAGAAATCAAATCTAACAATTTTACTGTTCTGACCTGAGTTTCATTACCAGAGAAATGATGACAGGGAGAGGCGAAAGCATAGAACAGGAGCACTCGTAAAAGGCCTCACCACCAAAATACACACACAGGAACACCACCAGCTGGGAAGTCAGCTCATACAGAAAAAAAGGGTCAAGCACTTTCAGGTTCTAGGGAATTATATTTAAATCAAGGTTTCACTGCATGCTGGAATCTCTGAATATGGCTCCTATTAAACGGCTGTTATTAATTGCCCAGTTAGTCATAGTTGGCCATTTCTCTGCTTAGGAGCTGCTGAACCCGAGGGCAGCCCACCAGGCTGTGGTAGCCCTTCACAGTGCATTTCTACTGGTACGTGATTGTCACAAGGGGTAACTACTCCTTCTTTATCACTCTGCATGTAATATGCCCTTCCGCAGCTCCCTGTGCTGCTGGCAAAGGCCAGCGCCCCCGGGCCGGGCTGCGTGGCAAGCCAGGCTCAGCCTCTCTACACCCCACACAGACGGCCCAGGGCTCCACCGGGCCCAGGGGGATAATCTGGTGTCCGTTCCCCCTCTCTGCTGTCTCCCTGCTGCTTGCTTATGGATCTCAGCACACCCTGGTGCGATGTGTGCCCTGGCTCGGGCTGAGCCACCAAGGCGTGCCTGAGGTGACCCTGCCAAGTCCCTGCGGGATCAACATCACTCATCTTAGCGGGCCACTCTTCACCCAACAGGCTTCACCTCTCTGACCTCCTTCTCGCTTTACGGCTCCTGGTCTTTTTCACAAAATCTGCCAACACAAGCAGGTTTCCATGTTGTTTTGTGAGGCGGCCCCTTGGAAACGCGCCGGGACTGAGGAGCGGAGCTGTTTCCTCCCGCGGCCGCCAGGTGGCGCTGGGCAACAGCGCCGAGACCCCGCGCGCCCCGCGGGGCCGCGC
>JAYDZK010000113.1:46487058-46515974 GCA_034509185.1 Euphonia xanthogaster | reverse complement strand
GAAAAGGAAAAAAAAAAAACCAAACAAAAAAAAAAAAAAAAAAACAAAAAACAAAAAAAAAAAAAACTCCCAATAATTCTCAAAAGTTAGCAAGGACAGAAAATGCAAAATTGCATATGAGAAGTGAAAGAAAATTCTGAACATATTTTCTTTGTTGTGAAAAAATTCCCACCAACTTTGTCTTTGAACATCCATAGAAGATTAAGATTCTTAAGATAAGAGAGTAGAATATGGCACACAATTTTAGAAATGCAAACTTTATGCAGTCCTGAGCCAATAATACCACTTCTTCAGAGTGCAAATAACTTGCTAGTCAATGTGTAGAGAGCTCTATATGTAAGTGACAGGTCTCCATCCAACTAAATAAGATAATGCTGCCAAATCTATTTCTATAATCTCAGTGATCTCATAGGTTTTCATTAAATTAAAACGAGAGATGAAAAGTGACCTATTTATCCTATGCAAAAGTAATAAGAGGGCTTAAGTTTTTAGTATTTTCAAAATGAATAGCATGCTAGAGGTGCGTGGTATGTTTTACAAACTACACAAAATATCTGTCAAAAGAATAATCTTACTGAAAACTTTTCCCATTAGACTGAGTCACCTGCATTCTCCTTGCAGCAGGGAGCCATAATCATGGGCCCACATTTCTCTGTTCCAGGCTTTTCACAAACACACAGCAAAAGTGAGCTTTGCCCCACCGACTTTACAATTGAGGTCCTATGGACCAAAAGTCAAGAGCAGTGTTAAAACAAATGGCTAGTCTGGAGGATTTAAATCTTAAATCCCAATTTAAATCTTAGACCTCATTACAGCCTACAATTTCCTCACAAGGGGAAGCAGAGGGGCAGGGGGGGCAGGCACAGGTCTCTTTTCTGTGGTGACCAGTGACAGGACCTGAGGGAATGAGGGTGTTTCAGGGGAGGTTCTGGCTGAATATTAGGAAAAGGTTCTTCACCCAGAGGCTGGTTGGGAACTGGAATAGGCTCCCCAGGGAAGTGGTCACAGCACTAAGCCTGACAGAGTTCAAGAAGCATTTGGACAATGTTCTCATGCACATTCTTATCCTGTGCAGGGCCTGGAGTCAGAATTTGATGATCCTTGAGGGATCTTTCCAACTCAGGATATTCTGTGATTCTGTGACAAAGCAAAGCCAAACCTTTCCATATGCTACTTTCCAGCACAGTGAATTTTCTGATTGCAAAAGTTGTACTAGCTCCTTACTTTTTCTGTTTATTACAAAATATGAAAAAAAAGAAGTGCTATAAATTATCTAAGTAGCACACAAATACCCACATGGAAGCAAGGGACTTATGCTCAGCACACAACCATTTGCAGGAGAAGTTCTCTACCAACAATTCTGTTTCTCCTGTATGCAAAGCTCTGAATTGGAGAGTTCAGGTGGCTGCACTGCTGCAGGTACCATCGGAATAGTTTGGGTTGCAAGGGACCTTTAAAGGTCATCTAGTCCAACCCCCCTGCAATGGGCAAGGAATGTCCTCGTGCTCCTCATGATAGAATAAAATGCACTGGCCGAGATGTCACAAATGACTCATGAGTGGTGGTTTTCTTCCTAAACAAGCCTGCTCTGGAACATGCCCTTTGGTCTTAATGTTACCCTCCTGATGTTGCACTCAGATGACAGCAGCCATTCATTCATTCACTCACTCATTCATTCATTTCTTCACAAGGCAGGAAGATGTGAAGCTATCAAAGAGAGCTGGCAAGAGCCTTTAAGGCTTGATTAAGCTCTCCCAGGCTTTGGGAACAAAGCCAAGAAAAAAAGTCATCAGGTTCTGATGTCTTTCCTTGGTAACATTTTGTTCATGTTTAGATGAAATGCAACTAGTAAAGAAAAAAAAAAAAGGCAAAAAATCCCTGTTTCCCTTTTCCTGCTTGCATTCCCCATGGGCACTCTGGCAGCTTGACAAAATAGTAACTGAGAAGAAGTGCTGCAGGGCCAAGTCCCTGCTGCAGCTGAGCTTTGTGTGGGGAGTGCTGGGGAGCTGCTGGGACACCGAAGGGAGCAGCTGAAGCACTGCACAGCCAGCCTGGTGTTTGCAGCCTTCATTCCCCAGCTACCCCCCATGGGACGCTCGTTTTAGACCTGGCACAGAACTGAGCAGGATCTTCAGCAATGTTCAGAGTGGTGGGAGAGCAAGCAGCCTCCCTGGGGTAGAGGTGGTTCCATCAGCCTCTTCCCCTGGAACCAGAACAACCCAGGGACAGAGTGTGGTGTCAAGACTGTGGGAGTTAAATGGTTGCATATTTTGCTTTTCCTTACAGAAGGTGCAGAAAAACTTACTCAGAAATTTCACATCTACTTTGAAAATCCAGTCCTTGAAAGTTTTTTTTCTTTGAATTATGACATTTAATGTTCTTCTTGCATTTTAAGCACATAGAACCTGCCATCTTAGACCAGACCAAGAACGCTTCTAGTCAATAATCTTCTGTTTTATAGCAGCTACTATGAGACACCTTGGGAAGTGTGAAAAATACAGACCAAGGTCCATAGCTCTCCTTTAGCCTCCAAAAGGGCAGAAATAAGCAGCCTGTCTGACTCAGAGGGAAAACAGGGCATTTTGGTTTGTACCTTGCTCCTTTCCTAACAAATTCAGCGTTCAATTTTCCCCCTGGAGAACTGCTGAGGGTTGAGTTGATTGTGCCACAGAAGTATCTTCTATAACACACAGAAACAGTTGCCATTCAGTTATCGTCAACTCAGAGCCCAGTATTGTATTTGTAAAGTTAGGACTGTTTTGTCTTCTGGGCATCCATTTATTCCCATCCACATTAACTTCCCTTGCTGCTTTGTCATCAGTTGTTCAGTGCCCTGAGAACCTTTTGCAGCTCCACACAGGCCATCCTCTTGCTTTGCTATGCTACAGAGATCAGGGCACCAGCAGCAAACTTCCTGTCCCTCTTCACCCCTTTTCTAGGTCATTTCCGAGCACTTTGGGAAATTGAGAGCTTTGCAAGGATATGCTGGCAACATTTATTTACTATGAAAACAACCCCACACTAGATACTTATTTGCTGATGAGAAGAATATCTCTAAAAACTCAGGGCTGCTTCCTTTCTTCAGCAGTTTCCTTGTGAGGGATCTTGTTGGATGCCTATTAGTGGGATCTCTCCATCCATTGATACATTCAAAGGACTCTAGCTAACCTATGCCTCTTCTATTTCAAGTATCCATGTGCCTCCTGATTCTGTTTTTGAATAGTTTCTATTAATTATCCCATTAGAGATGTCAAGTATACCAGTCTGCAGATGCCAGGCTCAAGCCTATCAATAATGTTCTGACGGGACCCACCCAAATTCAGGATAAACAGAAAATCTTAAAAGGAGTCTGAATTAAAATACTATTTGAATTAAAATATTGTTTGCTCAGCTTTGAAACATTCATTCTTTTCATTTTGCATTCATGCATGCACATATGCATATGTATGTATGTAGAATTTTCAGACCATTGAAACATCTCATTTTGAAAATGAAAAATCAAACTCCATCCTAATCCAGCTGACACTTTTCCTACAAAGCTGGTATTAAACATGGTTTGACAAAAGAAATAAATTACATGTAATTTATGTAAAATCTGTAATTTCAAATTCTTATTGTTTCAGTAATGGTTTAATTTTTTTTCCAGTTCACTTCCTTCTCTTTTAAGTGTCATGTTTCTAGACAAATCCTCAAATTGGGGCTTGCAAAACTTATTCCAAAGCTGCAGCACAGAAGCAAATCATAAGCACAGCATCTAACACACCTCTGCAACCTTCCAGGAAAAATACACATCCATTATGCCTCTTCCATCTAAATTTCAGCGTAATCTGTTTTCCTGAATTTGTATTTCCTCTGGGAAGGCAAGAAATGCTTTTATTTCCCAACAATTTATCCTACCCTATCTCCCTCTCAATCGCACACAATCACTGGTGGAGAATTAAAAATGACAGAGGAAAAATAAAATAAAGCTGTTTGAATTTGACATTCTGCACCTCGTTGATTATGGAAGCAGTCCCTCAGCAAAATTATTGGTTTAGAGCATATTACTTACTGTAGCAATATTAAAAAAAAAAAGGACTACTTTTCAACTTCATCTTCTTGCATATTTTTCATGTGGTTAAACATAGCAGATACATGCCATGCATGCTTACACTTTTTTTTAAATCATTATTAGATCACTATCTCATTTTAAACAGCTTGGAATATACAATGTCGGTCAATAAATAAATGTATAATGTTCAGATTGTTGCTTATTTGGCTTTCATAAAAAATGTCCACAATATTATTGTTTTAATCAGGAAATGTTTAATAAAATGAATAACATTTGCTTGGTTTGTTTCCTTTGCAGGGGAGGAATAGGAATAGCCTTGGATAATTACCCTGCTCTTTATTACTCAGAAGTTTTATTCTTATTCTGTCCAACCACATAAGAAGTTAAAGAGATTCTTACTGACCGGTGACTACTAGCAGATTGATGCTGACCTAAAATATTTCTGATAAAATTATACCTCTTAAAGAATTGACAACATAGCAATGGAGAATAAAGATGTATTTCTAAAGGACAGTTGCTGTGCAAGGATTAATAATTGCAGGACAAATATGTCAATTTATGTATTTCCCTCAGCTTTGTAAACATATGTATTTCAATTATGGTTACCTTTTCCAGCCTCTGGTGACAGCCAAGTCCCAGCTGAGAAGCTGCAAGTTTAGTCCTATCTTTGGCAACCTAAACGTGCACTGATAACTTTTTAAAAGGAGGGAAAGCAACAGGAAGGGAATGGCACCTTTGCAACGCTCACAGCAAGCTCCTCTCTGCTTAATGACGAGAGCACAGTCCTTGGAGAGCACTGGACACTTCTCCCTTTTGCACGTCACTTCCTTATTCTGGAAAAAAAAAAAAAAGACAAAAGCTATTGCAAGCAAACCAAACCCAAGGCTACCATTTCTTGCAATTCAGAAAATAAAGTGTGGGGCCAGCAGCCTGCTCTTTTGCTTCAGGAGAGGTCGTTGTGATTCAATACGTCTTTCTTCTCTTGAAGGATCACAGTAGAAAACAGTCTTTGAATAATCCAGGAGCCCAAGTAAATGGTGTTTAAACCCCAATTAGACAGTAATGCATAACTGCTGCCCAGTCTCGTACAGAAAATGCGCTGCACTGAGGAAATCCATGTTACTTAAATGAACAACTACCTACATAATGTGCTTGTTAAAATATCCTCAGGGTCTTGAGGAGCTACCCCATGAACTGCACAGCTTAGGAATCACTTCTCACTGTGACAGAAAGACAAACAGCAGAGTAAAAGGCAGTAACCTCAGAGAAAACAAAATTCTGCCACTGCAGAAAATCAATTTTGCTTAGAGGTTCTTTGAAAGAGGCTACTGTGTACTATACCAGGCAAGATGATAAATGTAATTCATCTTTCTCCCCAAAATGTTGAGAATCAATGAAACACCATGAGCAGACAGAATCACTGTACATTACAGTGTCATCTTGCTATGGCAAAAAGCCAGGGATTTCACAAGGCCAAAGAGCACATTGACCACATTAAGAAATGTCAATAGAGGATATGCAACAGCAGGCAGCAGAAATATTCCATTTATTGCTGACCTTGCCCCAGTGGTGTCCACCCTTTTGGTTATCGCTGCCATTAAATAGGTGCAGAAAACAAATACTTGGGGCATTTCTTTTAGTAAAATTTTGCTATTTCAAATTCCTTACTTAAAGTAGCCCTCTGAAGTGACCTCCACCTATAATTAGTAGCTCAGTTCATTAGGTGACACAGGTGTCCATCTAGTACATGCCAGTACCCACCTCACCCAATCTTATGACTTAATTAGAGACCAAAAAAATCAAAGGGCTAGAAAAATGTAAATCATAAAACTCAAGAAAAAGAAGCTGTGCTTTCCAGTCTTTTTACTTTGCTCCCTGTGGCCTTATTCAAGGTGCCTGTGAAGAATAACACGCAGCTTTTATTACACTCCAGCCCTTTGTTTAAAATCAGAGGTTTATTTACTTCAAAGTCACTGCCTGATCTGATGGGAGCTATAAAGGCACTTCAGTCTTATCAGTGTAAATGAGGACTCACTCTCACCAAGACAGTGTGAAATCAGCAAATGAGAATCAGGCCCTAAAGCACAGCTGCCACAACACAAGCAATTACTGTAAAAAGCCAGGTCACTGCAGTGCTGGCTGTTCTGCATCACTCCAGCACTGCAGAGCAACCATAAATGCAATTTAGCCAGCAGGTTAAGCTGACCTTATGGCTGGTCTGTAGCTCTGGACTGGCACAAAGCAGCCACAGCACAGAATTGCAAGTGGTTCAATGTCTCTTTTAAAGTGCTCAGTGGAATCTTGATTCCCTTTGCAGGAACATGGTGCCCCATCAAGTCTGCTAAAGGGCAGCAGAATCAAACTTGCCAACTCAACTACAGTCTGTATCTTAAAGAGTTCTGCTAAGACCTGATTCTCTCTAATGAGTTTGCTTAAGGAAAGGTTTAATAAGCCTATCAGCCCCACTACCTTTATCTGTGGGAAAGTCTTCTGCCTGGTGAAAGTGGGTGTGAAGGAGGGGCAAAACCCAGTTTAGAGTTTGTTCCTGTGGAGAACATGGCTCATCCAGCTGCAGCATGCATTGTGCACCTCTGAGAGGTGCACAGTGCCCTTCAGAACCAACCTGGCTGGGCTGGGTGTGTGTAAGGGGGGGCCAGTGGGCAGCTACTCATTGGACTCCCTCTTCAAAGAACAACATTATTGTTGCAGATGGCAGCAAGAGGGACAAAAAAAAAAAAAAAAAAAAAAACAGAGCTCTAGGGTTTTTTTAATTCCCTGGTTCCCAGAGGACTCCTGGGGCAAATTCCTCATGCAGCCCAGCTTTCCAGGCAATTTCTTCCCCGACTGCTGTCTGCCTCCTTCTGCCCTCAGGTACATCCTGACATGGTATCTTCCTGTTGGCAATGCAAGGAGTTCCTAAGGATGACCCCAGCACAGGTATTTCAAACAGGAGATACCTGCTAGTTACTGTTCCCAGTAGAAGCCTCCTGTTTCCCCCATATTGCTAAAGTCTGAAAAATTCTCTCCAATTACTGAGCCACCCCAGGGGGCCAGTCAAATTCAGGTCTTGCTCTTCTTTCCTTATCACCAGCAAAGCTGCTGGTTTAGCAGGTTTTTTGGGAGGGAAGGTTTTGGAATTCATGTGCAGATGCCAAGGGCTGTTTTGCATTAAGCAGCTATTCCACATGAAGAATATTAGTGGCCCACAGTTCAGTGACAGGACCTGAAGGGTCCTTCCCCCTAGGAGGATGTCTTAAGCAGTAGGCTACAGATTCACACGTCCTTTCTCTATCTCAGTAGGCTTTGAACTGTTTGCTGTTCAGTGGCCTGGCTTCAGCAGAAAGGGGCTTGTTCTTCGTGCCCCCACAAGTCACTGGTTCCTACAGCAAGGGCACTTGTGGGGAAAGCAGGAGATGAGTCATTGAATTGCCTCTGGATGTGCAGGGCAGCAAATCTGGATCACTGACTCAAAGCTCAGTTATTACAGCACAGTGCTGAAAGGTAGGGAGGAGGTGCCACACTCATCACCCACTGCACTTCTTTGTTGTTGGTTTTCTTAGTTTGGTTTTTCTTTTGGAGTTTTTATTTATTTATTTACTTATTTTGTTTCTTTTGTTTGGGAAGGTTTTTTTTCCCCAAATTAAAATGGAAGGTTAGCTCTGTCCCTTGCAGGAGAAGCTCCTCCTGCCTTAAAGGACAGTTCCATGTATCCCAGGTAAATAGAGCCAATCTTTGCCAGCACAAAAGAGAAGAGGAGCTAAGCACTAAAACAGGGTAGGATTTGCAAAGCTGATGTTCATCCTCTCTAGCTTGATAGAGGTAAGGCCCAGATGGCTCCAAAAAAGGCTGTTTCACACGTCATCCCAAGCTGCCTAACTCTCTGCCATCAGGGCCAGGCTGCTCTTCCAGGGTGTGAGGTACAGCATCACTCAGGATTGCAGCCCCACCACTCCTTGTGGGGTCTTTTGGTGAAAAAAACATACAGTAGAGCCACAATTGCAACACATTTCTGCCCTGGCATTGTCCTCATGGCAAAATCCCTCTTGAAGTAAGAAGAGATTAATGTAACTCCAGGGAAGTGCATCCTCCTACTGCTTCTACTACTATTATTACTATTATCCCAAAATTATTTCTAAAAAGTCCTCCTGTTTTATCTCAGTGTTGTATCTTGTGGAAAACAAGGTCAGCAGATGTGAAGGAAAGGGTTAATTTACCATGCTGATCCATCACAGGCCTGCAGCAGATAAAGCAGGGCTGGTAAATCATTGTTTAGTCTATTGCAGTCAGGCATTATCCAGTGCAGATCTCCTGGGTCCACTGGGTGTAAAAGTACAAAAATAAAACAAAAGAGTAATTGTCATCTGGAGGCTGGGTTTTTCCCTTCACCCAGTTGCCCAAAACACTGCTCTTAATGTCTACTGTCCATCTGCTTGTTTCAGTTCTGCTGCCTCCTCCCCTCCTGTTTCACAAGGGCAAAGTGGAGGCTGAGAGCAAATGGGACTTAAGCAACAAATCCTTTCCTCCCAGTTATGTCCCCTCCTCCCCCCAGTAATCATAACATTTCATTACTTGTCCCAGCCATGCATTTAGAAAGTGGCTAAGTAGCTGCATGCAGGAGAGCTGTGTTACCAAGCCTCCATCTGGGCTGTCAACAGTGTCTCTGAATCTGTTGAAAGCTCTCAGATACTTTGAATTTTGCTGTTCTTAAGAGAAAACTTCTTAGACGGCAACAGTCAGAAGCCAACAGTTAGGGGAGGGTAGGGGATTTTTTTTCCCTTTTGTTTAAAGGACATGCACTCTGGCACCAAGAAGTGCGGAAGAGACACATGGCCCATAAATACAAAAACTGTTTGCTAAGTCAGAAAGCTGGGAGTCAGTCAAATCCATAATAGGATCCCAAGATTCATAATAAATAACTTTTAATTACAGTCCTGCACAATAGTTATTTTAAACAGATGGTTTATAGATTCACATCTGGGATTATTTTTTTTTTTTAATTTAGTGCTCAGGCACACACACAGAAAGGGAGAGAACCTCAGCTAAGGTTTCTATTAGTGTTGGAAAAACGGGTATTTTTTTAAAAGAGGTCAGGCTGATCCAGAACAATGCTGCCGCATCTGACGCAACTCCCCAGTCAGTGCTCAGCTCAGCAAAGGGCTCACGCTGGAATCCCAGACTCCCCTGTAAAGGAAAATTTAGGGAAGTGCTGGAGGGTCACCCTGGACTCCTCACTGCGCTCACCAAGCCCAGCTGTGGACAACTCGTGTTTTAATGCATCTGGGGAAAAGATCACAAACTTTGTTGGGTGTCTATGTTTCTCCCCTCTCCCACACTTTTCCAATGAGAACCAAGGATCTCCTTAACTAGGCATGCAGAGGTGATGTCAAATTCCCACACAAGAGAGATACACTAACCAGACCCAATATCACTGCTACTGCTTCATGTTACCTTTACTACAACCTCCTCTCAACACAATTTGTTCAGCTTTTACATGCACCTCATATTTTTACCTTCCATCAAAGAACCCCACACAAAACAGCCCATTCTGGCAACAAATTATATCAAACTAACAGCCTTAAACTCATATGGTACAGCTAAATAAAATGCCAACATGAAAAGGAAAGAAAAAAACCCCACACACTAAAAAGGAGTCTGAATATTTGGCAGAGATCTTGGAGAGGATATGTGCCAAACCACAGCTTGGAAGCCACAGCCAACTTTCTACAGGGTTCCCCACTGGACTCCTGCCGGCTCACAGCAGCCACCAGGAGGATGGCTCTTTTCAACCTGGATCTGGCTTCAAGAGGAAAAAAAAAAAAAAAAAGAAAAAGAAAGAAAAAGAGGAGTCTGCTTCGTTTATTCAGAACTGTACCAAGGAGTGCTTCCATCAATGGTATCCTGAGCCCACTCTTGTGCTGTAACAGCTGGCTGCAGAAGACATTGAAGATGTGATTTCTCAGGGGAGCAGATGTCCACAGTGATGGTCTGGGGTTGTTTTTCTTTCTTTCTTTTTATGTATTGAAAATGCTTTTAGGAAGCTTGCATTGCATTTCTAATACCCCGAGGTTATTAATTATTTATACTGAATGGGAAAAATGTTACTTAAACTTTCATTTAACCAAAAAAATGCTGTGGAGAGAAAAATAATAAAAGCAAGGGACAGAGATTAGGTAGGAATACCAACTACCATTAATGACTAATCCTGAAAACACTCATTTTTTACCACTATTCATCATAGTCCTGCTGGTAATTCTGACAGGACTCCTCACCAAGTAGCTCAGGGTGTCCTTAAGTTTCTGCTAGGAGAAGGCTGTGGGATCACCCATGAAAACAATAATGATTTTCAAACAATGGCAAAAGTTGCCCCGGAGGAATATGGGATGAAATACACAAATACACACATGTGGCCTTAGGAGAAGAAAGAGCCATTTAAAATTAATGGAACAAGTGTATTCAATTCACATGGGCGGCCTCTCCACCACAAGGCAAAGGGCAGGCTCCAACGCCGGCTCCTGCCACATGCCGTGGTCCCCATGTTCTTAGGCCACACTGCTGGGCTCTCTGCCAGGTGTTGCACACAGCCAGAGCATCCTCTCAAGCACACAAGAAGCCACAGTCACACCACACAGGCCACGGGAGCAAAGGTCTGGGCCAGCACTGGCCACAGGCTCTGTCCCTCAGCAAAGCTTGGGAGCACCCAAGCCTGTGCCTGCACCTATGTTTACATGCAAGCAACCCCGATGTTGGGCCAGCTTGAACTCAAGAACAGGCTCAAACACATGCTTAACTCATGGTCTAGACAAAACCTGAGGCTCTTTCTGAAAATAGTACCTTTTCTTCTTTGGCACTCCTGCCTGGAACTCTGTCTCAGGCCCGATTTACAAACCTCCCTTGTACTGGCAGAGTTGATGCAAGCAAGAGATCCCTGCTAAAACTGTGGGACTGCTGTCTTCCATGAGCATTTCTTCTACCTGAGCAAGAGCCACACCATTAGGCTTCAGGGAGGAGACACCACTCCTCAAGGAGAAATGTCTGCAGACCCTTTGAATCACTGTCAAGGGAGATGAGGATACGGTCACATTTCCCTTATTCCCTTCCAATCATCCACTGGGGTTTCTTTCTCTCGCAAAACAAATTTTGTGGGTACAGTAAAAAAATGGTTTAGCACACTAGATGCATTTCTAAATTCAAGGTGGAAAAAATATTTCCCTATGAAACGATGTTTGTTCTCAGGAAAATGGTAGCATTCTCTCCACATAACCCTACAAACACCAAGGTATATGCTTCACCAAGAGAGAGAAACGTCCCGTTATTTTAAGCACATACAATTGTCATGGGACAATCCTGTGAGCTTCACTCAGGAATGAAGCTCACAGGAATGAAGTCAAACAAACACTTCAGTACCTTCAGCATTAGGTCCTTGCCTGTGACAGAACATGACTGTGATTTCAGCACGATTTACATTAGATACATATGACAGTATTTTAGTTCAGTTCACAGTCTCTCATTCCTTTTTGAGCAGAGCACTGGGTAGCCTTCGATTTTCCCCCTCATTCCTGTAATCTCTTTAGCTTATCTGGCCTCTCAGGGTGAGCAGGGAGGAGGCTGCAGCCTTCCCTGTGGTGATGCTCAGCCAGCATCAACCATCCCCTTTCATAATTCGAGCTCTGCCTGCTCCCTAGGAAAGATGATTAAAACAAAGGCCCTGCTGAAAGATGACACCAAATTTCACTTCAAATGGGTATTCCCCACTGCTGTGAGGAAGACGTAAGTATGTGCAAGTGATTCAGGACAAATCACTCACAACCCCTTAGAGACTGAACAGATTTTTTTGTTTTTTCCACTGTGCTTAATGATGTACACCAGCACAAGGAAAGTGACCTTGGTGGCCTGCTGAAATCCCAACACTCCCTGACAGCAGCCCTGTGCATCAGTATTTGGTGAAAAGAAAGCACCATCTCTTCCTCCTATATTTGCTGGCATTAATACTAAGGCTACAGCTAGGGTCAGGGTCCCAGAACATCCAACATTTTGCAGCACATCCCTGCTCCAGTGAGCTTTGGGACAAGGTAGACATGGCCAGACAGAATTACTGTAACTGCAGATTGAGTCAGTGAGAAAGCCAGAGCAGGATCCACACCGTGTCAGTCTCCCTGTCTCCACCTCAACCTCCAAGTGCAGCTTCACATTAAAGTTCTTCAGCTGCACAGTTATAGGCAACACTCTTTACCTGTCAGCAGAATAGCATGGCAGTCTTCTAGCAAAAGAGACAGCACCTTCACAAGTTCCCAGCAGTTCATACTGTAGTAAAAAAAAAATACCCATAGTAATCCAGGAGCCAGATTTCAAGGAAGGGTTATATACAGGGATTCTTGTGGGAGACCACACCTTCACATTTCATGAGATGTACACTTTTAAGATTCGCATCTTTTTCTGTGAACTTTAATTCACAGGATTATGTTTCTACTTTTTCAATGAAGAGGTTGAATCAATTATCTATTACTTAAATCTGATGACAATACCTAAGAAAAAGGTAATCACAGGCAATACCTATTGATTTGAAGCTCCAGCTGCAAGCCTGTATCCATGCTGCTGTAAAAGGTCTCTGACCCAGCCCTGTGAGTTTATGATCTACCCCTTGCTGGATGTTCTCAGCTACTCAGGTCAGTCAGAAAAGCCTGCTGGATGATTACTACCCAACCCATTCTCAGCTAAATGGGTGATGCTGAAGGCATGGTCCAGCCTAGTCCCAGTCTGGTTTACCCTGACAGAAGCTGGTGGAGAATTCATTCTCCCAGAGGAGTGACAGACAGTGGAGGACCATAAAAGCTTCCACTACCTGAGCTTGAGCCACCAAACACAGCTGAAGTCAGCAGATGTGGAACAGCATTGCTGTCCTGAGTGTATCCTGGAACATACTGGTCCCCCTTAAGTGCCATAGGATGGCTTGGAGAAGGAGAAGTCTGCCAAGAAAATTGTTCTAAAAACACCCTGAATAAATTCTACTCCTAAAAATCGTTGAAGATGACACTCATGAATTATCTAGCTGATTTCATAGAAGGCAAAGCATATTACACCAATGGTTTAAAATAAATTATTAAATCATTTGAATTCAAAATTTTAGATCAAGCCATGGAGTCATGTTGTGGCTCATCTCAAAAATTAGCCCAGCCCATCAAAAGAGTGTCCTAAAAATATTCTGCTTTACTTTCTTTACTAATGTTATCCCAGTACTATACACTGCTATTTCCTGGTAGATATTGTGAATGAGAGCTAAACAAAGCCATTAAAACAATAAAAGGGACATCAAAATCAAAGCACATCAAAATCAAGTATATCAGTTCAGAATTCCTGGTTTTGATAACTAAGTTTTCTAGTAGAGAATAAATACTGACCAATAGTATTTTTTCTTCTAATGTTGTGAATTAAAATTTCATTTGACATTTATTAAAAATAAATACATTGCTTTTTAAATAAGTATCATTTCATCACAATTTTATAGGCCAAATCTACAAATATATTATCCAAACAATAGTTATCTGTCATTGCATCTTCATTACCTTCTCTGTCTGAAGCCTGCTTACTCAGTCTTTACACTGGAGATTTCAGCAGTGGCAAATGCTCTAGTTTTGGGCTTCAGTCTGTTCTAAAATCTTTGAACAAAGCAGCCCTTGAGGCCATGTACTTCTTAAAGACTTTAAAAAGCCCAATGGGCCTCCTAACTTACTCTGCAACAAGTCATATCCCATGAAGAAACTCACTCCTGTACAACACAAAAACAGGGCTAGATTAAAGAAAAAGAAAGAAAAAGAGCAGGGTCCCCTGCTGCTCTGTCTGGCCAGAATCATGTCTTTTACTGCCCATATCCTCTAAAGAAACGATGCTCTCATGATATATTACCCTAATACATCACCAAGTGACAGTTTTCTCATGATACTGTATCCTCAAAGATGTGATGCATGCCAGAAGCAGCAACAGGAGATCTCAGCTGGGGGAGAGAAAGGGGAGGGGGTTTTATTTTCTTTCAAATATTTAAGCTACACTTTGGGGTTTTCTAATGTTATTTTGAGAGGAAGATCCCTGTCAATCGTAGCTTCATAATCCAGAGGACTCCTAGAAGTTTTGCAGTACAGCTTTTAAACCAGAAAGCACCAAAAAAACAGTCTCTTCATTTAATTGAAGCAAGTTTTGAAACAGGACCAAAACGCTTGAGGAACAACAACCAAATAAAAATAGTAGCCCAAAAGAAAGAAGCAACGAGAGTCTGTTTTCTATTATGAAATTATTTAGGCAAAAGGCCTCCAGACACTGCTGCTTTAATGAACTTGCAAAGAAACTGAGAACTGACCCTGAATTTGTTTTCTTACGTGATCTTGCCTCTGCTACGCAGTGGTTTTAGAAAATAAAAAAAAAAGGTTATTCACAGCAGAGTCTGCAGAGAGAAGGCACAGCCTTCAACTTGTCAGTCAGCATAGAGAAGAGTGGGAAGAGACAAGGAAAAGGAACGTTTCAGGCAGGACCCCCCAGAGGCAAAAGCTTTCAGGGTCTTTTAATGCTGCCTTCAACTCGCAAAGCCGCATTCATTTTTGCTGCAACTGCTGCTTGGCTGCTAGTAAAATCTTGTAGGGGTTGTGGTAATCCTGGGTCATGGGCAACTCACAGCAGGCATCACCCTCAAGATGTCTTCATCCAGCTGCTGCCAGCAAAGGAAGGCTCAAGGTCTTGGGAGAATCAGTCAGAAAAGCTTATGACACTGTGATGTTTAATTTGACACCTCTCACTGCTGGGTGTTTCTACTTCTTATCTACTGAAACTTCTTTGCTTCCATCAGATGCAAAGAAGAAAGGTAGAATAAGCTTTCCATTGTTGTCATTAATCACACTGCCAAATTAAGTAAGATTGTGACTTTCAAAACTTCAGCCAACACTGTAGCTAATAGGAGAAAAAGCATATGCTGACTTGCGGACTAAGCAAAAGCGATATGGAAGTCATTGAGAAGAAACTAAAAGCCAAAGCTGTCAATGTCACTTTCACAGTCCTTGAGCTGACTTTGACCATATTTTGTGGCCTGGCCATGGCTGCTTTTGGGTGAGATGTAACAGCCCTCAATCACAGCAGTGATCACTTAGCCACATAACAATACCACTGCAGTCAATGAAACCACCCATGAGAGCTCAGAGCTTTGAGTCAAGCTCTTCAGTGCAGACACATGCACAATGACCTATGCTCCGGGTAGACCCTGTTAATTAAACACTTATTTTTAAATGCTGCTCTGGAAAAAATTTGCTGTCCAAAATAAGAAACTCATCTTACACAACCACTTTCTTCTTGAAAAATCCAGTGGTTAAAACATGTTTTTGCATAATCATAGCCCTGCAGGGACAGTTCTCACTTCTGAAAAGCAAATTCCCTTCTTTCTGTTTTGCACATGTACAAACAAACAGATTCTGGTATGTCCAAAGCTTGCAAATCTCAACTATAATAATACATTGAATAGAAGCCATACAAGCAGGTTTTCTTCCTCGGCCTGTGTTCCCTTCACTCTTTCCTTTCCCTTGCCCCACTCGCACTGCGGGAAGTAAAAAAAATACCTGTTTCTGACAAGTAAATGGAGCTGACATTAGAGTGAAGCTCGAAGGTGAACAGGGTATGCACAAGTCATTTGTCATCTTGACAAAGTGAGATTTGGTCACCAGTGGGACACTTGAAAGACATCTGAACAGTTGGCCTTGACCACCAGCATTTCTTACAGCTTATAAAGGGGCCCATGGGACCAAGAACACAACCTGCTTTTGGAAGTGAGTCCTGCAGTGGTACCTCTTGATAGATGTAAAGGCAGTGTGATATATCAGGTGCTATTAAGATCTTTGCTAGCAGGTTCTATTTACATAAGTATGGAGTGTAGATAGCATCTTGTTAACCCAATTAATGAGACTCAAATGTCAGGAAACAGATTATGCCTGGCTCAAAGTCCACAGTGCTCTGAAGGCAGATAGACATGATTTCACTGTGTGGGACAGCACTGTTCTCTTTGAGCGAGAACTCAGGCAGCAATCCTTCTATCTGGACAGTGAGGGGAGGCAGAAAGATGATCTGAAATCCAAAAGTTTCACACCTTTAGCACAAGAAGGGCTCTTTATGATGAGAGATTCAAGTGTCATGTGAAACAGAGAACCTGCGACTGAACTGAGGAAAACTAAAACAGTATCCACTTGAGGTCTTGGAAACTTAATTTTTTATTAACTGTACCTTCTTCTGCAATTAGAGAAAGTCCTTGTTGCCAAGTCACAGCCAGGTCTGGATCAGAAGAGAAACACCGTTTCATCCAGCCTGTCCACACTGCTGCGTTTTACATGGGCAATTGAAATGTACTTCTCTACCCTAGAGAAGAGGGGGAAATTTCCTGACCAAGATGAGATCACTAATCTCTTCATCAGTGACTCTCAACATACTGCTTTATACAATAAACTGCTGTTCTCCCCCAGCCCACAACTCTTAAGCTGTACGATACAGAAGCAGATGCTCCTGTCACCCAGGTCAGAGCAGTGAACCCTGAATGGCACAGCATGAGGTGCTTGGCCCCAAAACAGAGCGGGGAGGGTTTAGGGAAAGGCCTTGTACTCAGCAACTGCTGCCAGCTCTCTGCTCGGCATGACAGCTGTAAGGAATTCCTCTTCAGAGCTGTCTTCTCAATGGAGGAAGACAGAAAGCATGGGCTGCCTGGGCCAGCAGCCCAACCTCAGCACCACTCAGCAGGTTAACTTAAATCCTCTGATGGGAACAGTACCTCATGGGCACAGACACAAGTTGTCTACAAACACACAGGAGTCGTATTAATTCTCCAGAAAACACTTCAAATCCTTCTAAACCTCTGGTTCCAGAGCCACACATAGCTTTCCTGAAGTCACATTGCATCCACATCCTCTCCTGCCCACAGTCCTTGTGCCCACTGAACAGGCTTGGAGCTGCCTGCTCATCTCTCCAAAAGGCTTCCTTTCCAGCAAAACTCCCTTTTCTGATACACGATTTGCTTCCTTTTCCCCTTTTTTGGCTTCTACCTTTTTATGTTTCTTTTTATGTGGACTGGTTTAATTATTTCAAAAAAAAACCCCAATGATATCAAAGATACTCCTTTTATATTAAAACGATTATACAAAGCTTTAGGCAGCAAATATGTATGCCTCCCGTAACAAGTGCATTAAACCATTCAAATTTGTTCCTATCATAGCCTCAAGTTCTAGATATTTTATAAACTTCAGCTTCAGACTGATCTTTGGGTCAAATGATTTTTGCTTGGGGATTGAAAACCTTGCCAAATTAAATTGAACATACACAGCCATTTTCTCAGAAGCCATACAAATTGCAGACTTCTTCAGTTTCTTCTGCAAATTCATGTTAAACAAGTTCTGGTTCAGTATCAGTGCATTCTGCGGCATCTCAAATGTCTGCATCAACAATTTCTTCCAGAAATGCTTCATGTCTATAGCTCGTGGACAGATTATGCCTCAAACATGCATCTGTTAAGAAGGTTCTTTACACTACCAGACCCCCAACATTTTAAGGTGCAGCAATTTTAATTTTCCAGCATTTTTTATCCACTGCGCTTACAAACATCCACCAAGACTTGGTTTATAGGCTAAAGAACTTGCATGTTTTGCATTTTTTTCTGCCAAAATAATTTCATTCATTTATTTGAATCAAAAGGATTCTCCAGATTGAATCACCAGGCTAGCTATCTCCAGGACTGTTTGGTTAGAAGGGTAAAGTGCTACATATGAAAATTATCATCTGTGCACTGTCATATACAGAAAAAAATATTCTCTGTAACAAGCAAATGTTCAACAGCCTCCCTGTAGCAGGACAGCCTTCTGGTTTATCACTCTTTTATATCTTAGAGGCAATCCTTCAGCTAACAGCCTTATCTCAAAGCCAGCCACCCTCCTGGCTCCTTCCTGCCCCAGTTCTTTCTAGGTGACACAACCTCGAGATGTTTCACTAACTGGCACAATCAGATCATAATCATTATGTAGCCCTAGAGCAATCATTAATTAGCTCTTCTCCATCTCTCAAACTATACCTCAACTGTACATCCAGACATAAAAAAGAACAAGGAGACAATCTCAGGACAACCAAGGTCTGTTATTCTTCACCCACTAAAAAAATCTCAAGACAAAACAGAAAAACAAATGCAAAAAATATGAGTCTAGCTGGCCATCAGAACACACTTCAATGATTCCAAGCCTTGGGAAACTCTCATTTCCTGTTGAAGCCATTTAGGATAACTGAACATAAACATGTCAGGAGCAAGTGAAAAAAAAAATCAAACCCCGAACAAGGAAACATAATCCAAAACACATAGACTTCTAACCTATGAGCTGTCAGAAATCTGATTTTCCTGACCAGGGCTATGCAACATCTTTGCTTGCATCCCCCTGGTTATGGAGGAGTGCAAGGTCCTGCTGCCATGCCTCAAGCAAGATGTTTAGCCAGGAAAGAGGATTTGAGGCATACCATTGCCTGATGGGGAGAGGGGCAGCTGCTCCTGCAGCCAGCAGAGGAGCCTGGGGTTACACTGAGCACACCTGAGCTGCCCAGGGCTGAGCAATGCCTGGTTTTCAGTGTGAAGCAGAAATGGCACTCTTCAACTTCTCAAGTCTTACAGGAAGTTTCAATACTGTGTGCTGCGGTTCGCACATACTTTAGGCTGCATTGCTACCAGGTGACCGACTGCCAATGCCCAGGGTGAACTACACTGTCTCTGGAGCAAAGTGCAGTGCAACCCGGTCAGCAGAGCTCTGAGATGGCCTCACTCAACCTCTAACACTGAAGCTTAGTGCAAAGGTTTACTTAAAACAGGGATTCAAAATAACTGGGACAGCATTTTGTCTGGGAAAACATCAGGTCTTTGGTATCATTTTTTCTACATGGCATTTCATCACATCCCTATCCTTAGCACTCACAAGAATATCTCAACTCTAATGCTGTTTCACAGCACTGCCTTTTGCCATAGCACTTCCCAGCACACACTGAAAAACCTGGGATACACTACAGAAAATTCAAACTTTAGCCAGGAGGTTGATGTGTAGAATGGACGACAAGTAAAAAGCATGTAAATCATAGACAATGCATGAGGACAAGTTATTTTCTCAGCAAGGTGGTGATACACAGTCCTATTTTGACACCAGATTATGGGTGACTATCTAGAGCAAGTGGATTCTAGACATGAGGAAAACAGAAAGGAAAATCCAGGAAAATACTCTAATAAATAAATGGAGAGACAGACAAAAAGTATATGAAATTCGGGTGTCAGCACACAAGGTTTCCTTCTGAGCTTCTGAGGATGATAAGTGATGAGATCCATGTTGTACTTGGGTCCAGAGCCCAGCACTTGATTCAGGTGGATGCAAAACACTTCACAGAGCTCAACAGGCCAAACAGTCAGACTAGGAAATTTTTAGCTGTATCTTAATGCATAAGATGAAGAGGCCAAGAGGCCTCAGAGGAAGTAATCACACCAGTTATTAGGTACACTATAAGCAAGTACCAGTATGATAGTCATGTTAATAGTAGTAATACAGGTAAAAGCTTTTATATAATATTGGGGTTTTTTCTTCACAATGGCCTTTTATTTGGCCATAAGCTCAATATAAAGAGGTTGCATTTTCATTTGATTTTTTTGGTTTTTTTTTAATATTTTACTTCCCTCAAAATTTTCTATTAAATCATGATGGGGAAATAAAACCAGATATTTGATGGGGAAAAAATATCTCTTTTTTATACAGCAGCACAAAGCAGAGCAGCAGAAGGACTGACACTGTGAGCCATTCATGGACAGAACCATAATTCTTAAAAGGACCATTAACAACTCAATGGAAGAAACTTGAAAGCTAATAAAAACTATATACAGGTAACTGTATGCTTTTTAAATGCCATTTTGATATTGGACCAGCTCTTTAATAATGTTTTTCTTATTGGCAATAAAAAAGTGTTTTAACTTAGACTGATCCATTTTGCGCTTATTGTAGATGCATTCCAAAGACATTTGCAAGTTATATTACATTTTTCCATTTAGTTTACAGCATTTTTCTGCCCTTCATACTTTTCCATATATTATGTATACATATTCTTTTGTATTTGAGATATCTGATCCTTTAATTACACCAAAAACAATCTCATTTTCATACATGATGGATTGGATCTTCATCATCCTTACAGTGACATATCACCAGCTCCCTTCCAGGAGGGTTTTGCCAAGACCTATAATCAGTTCAGCACTGTGTGCATATGTGTATTTGCTCAGTGCAGCTGCCTATGTTAGAAATGTGCAAGTAGTGAACTCTTCACTAGCCCATGTGGTCTGAGAACAACATGAAATAGCTTCTTCCAGCCTGCAGATTTGCAGAAAGGCATCATCATAAGCTGTTACACATGGCTGTGTATCACATCCCCAGAATAATTGTCACGACAAAGCAGAGTGCTCTGAAGGCCGACATACCTGTGCAGGGATGTGCCACAGTCTGAGGCAGCTCTTGGATATGAAGTGCAGAAAGTGGACATCAAAAGGTCCACAGATGGCACAGACACAACAAACAGTGCTATACAATCCATGCTCATTCCCCAGAGGAGGAAATCAGATGAGATGTTGCATGTGGTACTACTTGACCAGGGTGGGCATACCTGTAATGGAACTAAACTGACTTGAACATCCCTCAAAACTGCTGACGGAAATTCTAAGGATCAAGCCAGAGTAACCATCCTCTACCACAGACAGTTTGTCAGGCAGGTCAAACTCTTGTTTCACAGATGTTTTGCATGAATTAAGAACAAGTACAGGTGAACCTTCCAGAATCATCCTCCAGAAGAGTTTACCAAAGCAATCACAATCCACCTCTGGGTCTTGATCCAAGTCACCTCTCTCTTGCAAGACCTCCTTCATATATACATATATATACATATTCATACAAACATTTCTTTCATTTCTATGACAAAGCACATATGGGACACCCTGCTGCACCAGACATGGCGTTATGTCTGGTTTTTGTTTTCAGGGTTTGCTTTTTGGGGTGGGGGGTGTTGGGGTTTTTTTTTATTTAAGAGATTGCATATACATCTGTATTTGGGGGAAAAAAACTAATAAAACTTTCATCATGTTGGAGCATGTTTGTATTTCAGGAACCCTTCATGCACCGATCAAAAAAGCATTCTCTTTTGGAGTAATATGAGGGTGAAAACCATCAGTACACTACTGTATCATAGGCTTTTTTGTCTCTCTGTTTATTATTTTTGTGGGTGAAGAGAAAGCTGATTGTATTATACAGTAATAAAGACCAAGAATATCTAAATTGAAAGAAGATGCAGTCTTGGTAGACTCTGTAGCTGATGTACATAAACTATTGAAATTAAATTAAATAAAATAGGTATGAAAGAATTGTTTGATGATTTTTTGTTTGGTTTTTAATATGCACTACTCCACTAAAAGTCATCTGGGCTGCATTATACCTTGAAGCAACAACAATTGAATCCTCATGTACTAAAACACTGCTATCTTCACTGAACATGTGTCAAACACTTGCTCTCAGGCTAGCTACGTGCTTTTGACTTGTGCACTGTGCCACAGAAATCAGCTCTGCTATAGGTAAAGAACCCCAGCACATCTAGTAGCTGTTTTGCTTTAGTCTGCAATGAAGACATGGTTTTTAGGATTGGGCTTCTTCTTGGCTGGAGGTGTGTGCAGGCATGGGGGAACAAATGTCGAAGTTATTTCTTCAGTTTTTTTGTTTGGTTGCACTTGGTTTCACCAATTTATTAGTTCAAGCTAGGCAGAACACTAGGTCTTACAATGACAAATTTAACATAATTTTTTATGAGCAAAGGTCAAATTCTACACTGCTCATTTGGATTTAAAAGAGGAAATTTAAACTACAGAATGATGTTTCATGCTGAATAAAACTTATGGCAATCAAAGCTCTGATTTCTAGTTTCCTGGGCTCCTGTCTCCAAACGTTTCTCAGATTTCCAACACTTGGTTATCCTTTCTGGCTCACATTTATTTCCTTCTGGTCTGGATTTAAGTGATAAAAGGTTGAGACATATGATTACCACTCCTCAGGTGCAAATGGTAAGTTTGAGGCATAAGCATGAGGGAAGGGGGGAGGAGAAAAGGTGGGGAAAACGGCTCTACTTTAGATGTGGTTTGTCAAGATTACTACTGGCTTTTATCAGCTATTTCTTGACACAATTCACTTTGTTCTAAACTATTTTGGGGAAAAAATAATAAAACACCTTTTCTCCCCACAAAAACAATACAAAAACTCAAATCATTCATTCTCTTCAAAAAAATTCTAGAAGCCCTTGCAATGGCAAGGCCAGCATTAGCTGAGGTACGCTTATCTATTTCCTTGCAGTTCCTCACTTCTACCCTGTCCCTTTCAGCTGGCATTTTTGGTATGTTCATTTTGAAATTACACACACAACTGGCCAATGGATACATTATTCTTGGATCCCTGCTTGCTTCTGGCGAGGTGTTCAGGGTCCATGGAGACGATGACAAATGAGCATGAAATGACATGGCTCTCCACACCACTGCTGGCACCACCACCTGTCATCGTTGTCATTGCTGAGCTCATCTCACCTTCAAAAAACTCAGCACTCAGAACTTTAACTCGGGCTAAGTTAATTTTGTGGTCTTTTTACATTCTCGCCCTATAATTATACACAGGTTCTCATTTCACCTATTTCCGACAGACTGCAGCATTTTTATGTCCTTTCCACGTGTATGTTGAAGCATGTATTTCTTGAAAGCAAATGCCATAATATCAGTTGTGAGCCTACTTCTATTTTGAGTGCTAGATACCTTCCAGCCAAAAGGCTGTACCAACAAAAACTCTGCTGAATTTCATCATTTACCGTACTTGTACCAGATCTGAACTTAAATATTCCATGCCTGTTTTAAATGCTGACAGTCAAATAAAAGAAATCTAATCAAAAATTCCCTTAATAGTCTGTTAATAGCATTTCCCACTCACATTTCAAAATCCTCAATATACGAAAAGTCCCAGACTTACCAAAATGGGCTAGGCTTTTGTATTTATAAAGCCTTGTTTGGTTCTACTAACAGAAATTTACTTATGCCTTCACTACCTACAGCCCAAAACTTACACATATAACAGAGAAAGATCTGAAATTGCCATACACAACATGTTTGGGCTTCTCAAACTGCACAAAATGTGCAAAATGTTCCTATGGATTTAAAAAAAAAAATCATTTTTCCACGGATGTGGGAGGATAATTTTAGAAGATAGTTTTGCATTAGGTAGTGTAGCTATAATTGTTTGCAGTCTTAAAGCATTTAATAACTGGAATCAATTTCTCAAAGTGAATCAATATAACTCCATTATGAATACCATCAAGATTATGTATTTTTACCTATAATCATCATTACCAATTCAGACTAGTTCCCTAAAACGCAAATTTTTTCATTCATCTTCATAACCCACAGTTTAACTACTTTGATTTTCAGAAGCCAGTAAGACTTAAGATGTTTTTACTGTTGACCATTAAGCATGACATAATGTCACAATCATATGTTCTCCAACGTTTTTTGTACTGTCAGGGGCCACACCATTATCTGAAATAATAGTTTTCCTTTTTTGGACAATTTTTCTTCATAAGGTTGGTTAACTTACTGCCCATCTCATCCAGCATTTCCTTTCAGTGTTTACCTTCATCTGACACCCAGCTTGGTGCAGCTGAGAGCATTTCCCATCCTTTCATCAGAAAACTCTTTAGCTATAAACACAGTTGCAATGGGATGCTCAGCCATGGCACAATCAGAAAAACAATTTTCCAGTGTGACTTCTGTGAATCTGTTTTACCCATCAGCTTTAAGAATTTTCTCCAGTGTCTGTGTTTAATGGCATATAAGGTGAAAGCATTTGAAAGCAGGTACTTTCAGTTGCTTTCAGCCTTCTTTGCCCTTTTTCAGTATCTCAAATCCTATGGAAAACAAGGCTGCATGTTTTATTTCCAGAGGCAGTGCTTCTCCGAGGAGATGCAGAGCCACAAGACATTCAGAGTGGAAGTGGGCAGAGCACCAGAGCACTCTGGCTCTAACAGCATTTTGCAGACAGTGACAGCAACAGCAAGGCGTAAAGCATACTTCCCCAAACCTCTGGATCATGAAGACAGCTTTAATTTGTCTTTTGCCCATCCACACCTCAGAAGAAGCTCAGGAGAACAGACACACCAAAAACCTGGCACCTGTGCAGCCTGCCTGTTGCCAGAGAGACACGAAAGAAAATAAGTACGTTCAGATTGTGACTGCGTCACCCACATCCACTTGTAAAGTGGAAGTGCATGAAGTAAAAAGCAATGTCTTTGTAGTCAAACCATTAGACCAGGAGTTAGGAGACCTGAGCTTTCATCAGTCCTACAAGAAATTCCTTGTGGATAAACCACATTCTGTTCTTTGACTTTGATGTTTTTCTCTAAAAGGACAAAAACAAAATGGCCATTTGTTGCAGTCAGCTGTAAAAGTTCTTTGGAGATCAAATTCACTCATTCTTATGCTGTTGCTGAAGTGTGGTAATTGTAAAAGTTCACATTGAAACTATTGTCTTAGAGGTATTAAAAATTACCAATTTTATGGCATTGTTAAGACTATTTAGTAGAGACATATAAATTATGAATTTGGGAACTCGAGATTTTACCCACAGAGGCTTATTCAGCTGGTAGTTTTTGCATGCAGAGCATCACAGTGTTTATGTACACACACACCTACACACCCTTAATCTTACCTGTTTCCTTCTATTAACAGCATCAGAGCTGTCAGCACTCCAACACATTTCCTTTTGACAAGCAGGTCCATCCAAAGCAGAACTATCTCACTGTGGGAGCGATGCCTTCTCTATTAGAAAGCATTAGCTATAGTTCAGAAGTGAATGGCTTACCACACACCATATATGAAACCTCCAGCACATGACCCTTCTGTATCACCTAAGCTTCTCTTTCCACATGTTAGAGCAAGTGCTCAAGAATGAGCAAATCTGGTTTGGTAGCTAAACTTGGCTATCTCTAGGACATTCCCACCAACATCCCTCTTGTATTCAAGATTCAGGAGTTTGTATTAACAATTAAATTCTAAAACAAGAGATAGAAGCTTTCACCAAAGAAGTGTCCACATACAGCATCCGTGCTCTATCTGCTATGTTTCTGCTCATGTTCCTACCATGAAAATCAGTCCAGCCTGTCTCTGCTACTCAATGAGAAAGGAAAACTTTTGGTTTTGGTCTTCCTGCCAAGACTTTCCAGTGGTGTAAAAGGAATTGATTTTGTAATTGCTCTTTGCAGGTTTCATTTCATTATTGCAACTTACTTATTATCCATGAGCTTCCAATGTTTACCACATTTGCTCCTGGAGCACTACCTGTTGCTTTACCCTCCAAAATTATTTAGCCTATTAAGAGAATGCCAGAGATCATTTTGCTTGCGCTGCCTCTCGTTTCCTCTTACTAGGATGTACCCATATGCTCCACAGGACAGTCTGCAAAGTTCTGTCAAACACTTGATGATACAGTTCCTGCATTTCAGTTCTGTGTCCTCTGGTTTGTAAGATGGACTAAGTCCTGGAAGGGGGTTAATAGAATCATAGAATGGTTTGGATTAGAGGGACCCCAAAGATCACCTAGTTCCAAACCCCTCACCATGGACAGGGATGCCACCCATTAGATCAGGTTGTTCAGGACCCCCGTCCCTGGCCTTGGATACTGACAGGGATGGGGCATCCAGAGTTATTTAGATATTCATCTTCATCCCAGAGCTGTTCAGATTTCCGTAACTTGTGTTGTTATTTATGGCAGCCTGTGGTCATGGAAATGCATCACCACTAAGGAAGACATGCCATAATCCAGTCTGCAATTCCAGTGACTCTTTTTACTGATGTTTTTAATATAGGTGCCCTCTGTTGAATTTTCTGTCATCTCCTAAACAGCAATTGTTTCCTTTCTGTAACAGCTGATCAAGCTCTCTTTTTAATTCCTCACTTCTTATGGTATGAATTTCCATAAGGTTTGGCCTTGAAGAGTATGATCACTCTTCCAGAAAAAGTTCCTCACTAAATTGTTATTAAACAATCACTATTTCTAGTTGAATGTAAGGCAATCTGGTTTTCTATTCCCTCCTGGTCACAAATCACCCCATTTTTTCTTTTGTTTCCTCTTTCCCTAGACCTCTTAAAATTGATCTTTTCCCTTGTGGCAAGCCTAAACAAAGATTTCAGCAACGGGCAGTCCAATAAGTCAATGCTTTGGATGTCGCACAGCACTAAAGCCAGTATCTCCGGACTGGTTTCCATCTCCTCTACCAAGTCTCCCAGCTTCCAACTCAAGAAACAGAGATTGCATTTATCCTTTGGCAGAAATAAAACTGAGTGCAGCCAGGGCAGGTAACTGCAGTAACTCACTAGGCATCTGTGCGCTTAATAAAACATAGTGTTCTCCTGGCACGGAAAGGAGCCAAATGCCCTCAGCTGCCATTTCACTAAAGTAAGCCCTGCAAACCACAGGGATTTAGAGTTCTTACATCCAATGCTTTTTGCAGTTCTTCATGCTTGCACACTAAAAGGGTGCTCATTGATTTAATAAAGCCAAGGTCTAGAGAGATCTATAAATACAAGTGTTTTACCCTCATGCATTATTGCCCTGATGCCCAACACTGAACTTCTGCTCTTTCACAGATAAATTGCTTCCTCGCTGGTTAACACCAGCTTCCATTAGCAAAAGTGGTGGCAGACATATTTGGGAAGGCGATCCATGATAAAACACAGCTTCATCTCTCTTTTTGTTTTCCCTTTGATTTCTTTGCTCGCCACATCCCATGCTCCTCTTTTTCCCATCCGACTCTGCTCAAAAGAAATCAATAGGGTATTCTTTATCAATATTACCTAAAAAGTTATCAATGATCTCACCTAAAGTCCATTGAACTCAGTGCAGTGTCAGATATCAACCTTGAGGGGTTCAAGATGATCTTGATCCTTCAGTTGCCAAAACTGCCTTCTAAAAGGCAGTCTGAAACAATTCTTTACATCTTTTATAGGCTTACAATAATAATAATAGCAATAATATTAGGGGGAGAGGGTGTGTTGATATTTCAGTCCTAAAGTTGAACAAGTTCTGTACATTCAGCTACTCTGTAAATTCCAAAATGTAAAACACAGGGCTTTCTAGCCTATACTTTTCTTTGCATTCAACAGTAAATTAAGGTTTATGGCTTTTATTTAAAAATATCATAGGAAGTTTTATTTAGAATTACTGTTTTACAATAACTCCTAGGCCTTGGCTTGTCCAACTGAACTGCTCCTAAAAATGCTTAACTCTGAAACAGAACAAGGAAGCAGAATGTTTCTCCCCAAAATGTGTATCAGCTAACAACACCATTAACTGCTGAACTCCCAGCACAGCAGGCAAAGCACTCTGATGAAAGCATCACTTGTCTTTTCGCTGTCACATTATTACAGCACACACAGCCAAGTTGCTGCCTTCACCTTGCACCCTTGTGGAGCTCCTTACCCACACTGGGATTGTTACAGGGACCAGGTAAGAGCTCAGAGCAGCAGCATTTACAAACCTTACCTTTCCTTTTTTTTTTGCAGAGCTACAAGCAAAGCGGTCTGGGTGCACTCCCAACTCTGTGAAAGTTCTCCCCACAAATTCAAAGAAATGATTGCCAGATCATGCATTGGGTTACTCTCAATTAGCTCAGCTCTGAGATAACCTTGTGTTACATAAAGGCAACAGAGTCACCCAAGATTTGATTATCTGAAACATTCCCCTCTCTGTGCAGTTACATTTAGTACACGTCTGGATGTTCTTACTAGCTGAAATACACACTTACCAGGCAAACACACATTATGCAAGGGTTGTCTGTGATAAAAGGTATCTGCAAAATTTCCCCTTCATTTTCACATTTTGCTACCGATCCTGAAATAGAAATAAAATTTTTAAAATACTAGCATATTTCATTTCACCCTGACAGTTTTGGAAACTATCCTCATCACACTCATGTTTAACTCTTGCTCCATTCCTAGCCCTTGATTTTAAACCCTGTAGTAATTTGCCCAATTTAATCAGGCAAGGACGTTCAGCATTTCTGCAAGATTCTAAAGAGAGCAGGGAAATGAGTGGCCTTTTATTGCTGCACAAACCTAGACTTTCTTTGTGCCCCAGTTATAGCAAAGAAGGACGCTTTTTCTTCTCTCGGATGACGTGTGGAGAATAACGAGTACTCCATGCAAAGCAGGATACGTCTATAACGATAGATCCAGAGCTCACTGAAATCAGCAGAAAGCTGTCCATTGCACTCTGAGGACCTGGACCAGCACAAGCCCTAAACCAAGCATCCTTTTAATGCACGGCAACCACTTGGCAAATGAGTCAAAATTAGCAAGCTGACTGTCAAACGGAATCAAATTAGGAAAGCCTTTACGGCCCTAATGCTGATTAGTCGGTATTCTGTCATGCTGGAATCACTCCTCAAAGTCTAATGGCTCCTCGCTTGCGCTAGAATTTGATTCTGTTTCACTCCATGCCCCAGATCTCAGGAAGATAAAACCCTCGAGGGGAAACAGGGAGAATGGGGCGGGGGAAGAAAAGGAACAAGAAAACCTTTTTTGAAGGTGAGAGAGGCACGGTTGTTGTGCTCACCTGCCCCAGCCCACGCGGGTACACCTCGGGCCGCCCTTCCCGCGCAATGCCACCCGGCGCAGGTGGGCCCCGCGCAGCCCGCGCCCCGCCGTACCTGTGAGCAGGGAGGAGGCCGGCGCCCCGGGCAGGCACAGGACGCCCAGCAGGACGGCGGCGGAGGCCGGGGA
>JAYDZK010000113.1:46466595-46486961 GCA_034509185.1 Euphonia xanthogaster | reverse complement strand
CCGTCGGGTGGCGGAGCCCGCCCACCCGCGGCACGCCCGCCCCAGCACCGACCCCCGGCGCCGGGCAGCGGCGGGGGGGTGGGGAGCAGGACGGGAGACCGCGGCCCGCCGGGGAGTCCCACCCCACGGCGGCACCGGGGGAGGGGACTGTGGGTGCGGGGAAAGCAGCTGTCAGCGCCTGCCCCTCGGCCCCGCACCCCCTCTTTCCATCACCCCCCTCCCTTGTCCGCATCCCTTCTTATACCTTCCTCTCCCCATAGTCCCTCCTCCGGCACCCCCCGGCCCCCATGCCTCCCTCCCCCCCCGGCGCACACACGCACAGACAGGCTGCCAGCCCCAGACCCCGTTCCCCTGCCGGGAGATGCCCGGCCACTCCCTCCCTGGCCCCGCCGAGCACCTCCCGGCCCGGCAGCGGCGTCGGGGGGCTGCGCCCGCGGCCGCTCTGCGGGAGGGGCGGGGAGGAAAGGGAGAGGATCGAGGACAAGAGGAGGAAAGAAGGAGAGAAGGAAAAGGTAGAAGAGGAGAAGCAGGGGAGGAAACGCGAATCCTCGGACAGGGCCGGGGTACCTGAGCAGAGCGCGGCGGCTCCGGCTGCCTCCGGCGGGCTCGTCCCCCTCTTGTGTCAGCGCCCTTCGTGCTGCGGGCAGGTTTTGCCAGCCGCCAGAGAGCGGTGAGAAGGAAGGAGGGAAAGAAGGAAGGAAGGAAGGAAGGAAGGGAGGGAGGGAGGGAGCGAGGAGTCGGAGGCTGTCCGCCGGAGCTCCGCAGAGCGGCTCCGCTCCCCGGCTGCCCGCCCGGCCGGGGCCGCCGGTCTCCCTCGCCTCCCTCTCCCGCCGCAGCTCCCCGGAGCCGGCCGCTCCCCTAAGTGGCTCCTCCGGCCCTCCACGCCCGGCTCCGGGGCTGCTTGTCCCCCTCGGGGAGCCCGGAGCTCGGCACGGTGTGGGTTCGGCCGAGGGGCTGGGGAGCAGCCGGGGGCAGCTCCCGGGCCGCGCTGTCCCTCCCCGAGCCCGGCCGCCGAGCGGGTCCCTCGGCCCGTCGCTCCCCGGTGAAACCTTTGCAGCTCCTCCTTAACACTTGCCATTTGCAGGTCCACGCTTTGCTATCCCAGGTGCAAACACGGGCAATGTTAGCGATAGACATCCCCGACACCCAGCGTTTGCGCTCACAAGTAGGAGCGGGGTCTGGGCGGGATGACACTCGTGGCGTGTGGCAGGAGACTCTTCTGTGGCAGATCTTCCCGAGCCTGTTTTACAAATCGATTTCTTTCAAACTCCGATGTTGCACTTGGGGAAATGAACACTGTCTGAAATTTACTCCTCTGACAACAAGCTGAAAAATGCTTTCATATTTCTACACGTTTTGATTTTATTTCTTTGGGGGCTGCATGTGAGCTGTGATTTCCAAAATGCTTACAAATAGTGGAAAATCAGGTGCATGGCAGGCTGGTGTATACAGGACTGCTTCAAATACATTTTACTTTCCAAGACAAGTTGATTTGCAAGTTCATTTTGAGAGTAAAACCCAAAAGCCAACACCTCTGAAAGTCTACACCTTGGCTCTAAAAAGCAAGATTTAAACACAACTTGTCACCTACCTTTAGGGTAGAAAGTAAAAGTCCTAAAACAGCTGAAATTGCACCTATGGAAGGGACTGCAGAAAACTGATACCGATCACCTTCTGGACATCACTATCAAAATCCCTGTCCCTGAGGAAGGGAAACCTACTTTTTTTCTTCCAACCTCAAGCTGTACAGGTTGAAGCTGCATAGGAACAAAGAATAATTTAGATGCCATTATAAGGGTTTTATATTCCCTAAAAATACAAGTGAAGCCCAAAACTTTCTCCATGCTGTGTAGAATACATTATAAACTCAGTATATAAGTATAAAGCATGTAACCTGGAAATATTTTTTTTTCTGGGAAATATCATTTTTACATTTCCATGCATTTTAAACAAAGATAAGCCTGTAGAGGTACGTAGTATTACGCAGTACTCCAAAATGGATTTTCACACATCCAGATGTTTTTTCCATTGGAAAGATGTACTGAATCTTCTGGTAAACTGGCCTTTTCTTACTTCTCTATCTGTAATCAGTGGTTACATTTCCCTTTTCTAATTACAGCGCAGCCACAGCCCTTCTAAAGCAGCAGCCATTGGAAAAATAAATCTACCCTGATAATTTCTTAAGTGACAACTACCACAGGAGAGTACTTATATTATCAAATGCGTCGAATCTTCTCTTTATGCTGGTCTAAAATTCATTAAATATTAACATCTGCCGGTGTGAGAAACACACAAATCACAATGAGGGCATCAAATAACAATCCAGGCATCCAAGTAACAGCAGGGAACATGCTAAAATAGTCTGGAAAATGCAAAGAGGAAAGTTCTTTACAAAATGAAGACAGGAGGTGACAACAACTGTGCATCACACTCAGTCCCTGTCATAATTCATTCACTCAAGACAAATACTTCATGAAATCATACTAAAGCAGAGCAGTCACAAAGCAATATGTACAGATTTGTGACGTGATTTTCCTTTTTCCATGGAAAGAAACCATTGTCTTCATCAGTAAAGCACCTTCAACACACTGATTAGGCCTGAAACTTACCTCTGAACATGTGCAGCATGAAAACATTGTCCATGGGGTGAGCTCGCTCCATCTGTGCATCTTCTGTTGCAGCAGCAGTGCTGAGGAGAGGAATTTGCTCGTCTTCCTTGCTTGGAGCACCTCCTGAAAAGGGACTTTAGATCTTCCTGTACCATGGCTACTCCACACCTCACTGCCTATTGCTGTCCAGTGGAAGAGCCTGCTGAGGACTAGTGCTGCTTCTGAGTCTCCCTGGTTCCCTATCTCCTCTGTCATCGGGGAAGAGGGGAGATGAGAGAGACGCTCATCCTTAGCAGCAACCTTTGTTGCTTCCTTGATATTGATAATGATGACATATCACAGGGGAAGATCACTCATTTAAATCTCTCATGAAGTAAAACCCAGCCTGGGAGGGAAATATGCCATCTTAATCCTCCCCCACCTTAGTTTCACCCACTCAGCGCTACAGGTTTGTCTTGGCTTTTTATCTCTCCCTTACCCACTCTGCCAAGCCTGCCTTATCAGGGATCAGCATCCTTTTTCATTGTAATGTTAAGTTTCAAGGTGGATTGGTTATTTTTCTTTTCCTTTTGTATCCCTGTTTAAAGAGGTACTTATTTTTCCAAGCAACATTCAAAGCTGCAGTCATTTTAGCAAAATCAGAGGGTCACACTGAAAAACGGTGTCCTGCTATCAGATACATACAGAGATTTTGTGCTATGCTAGCAGTTAAAACAGAAGTCATGTCATCAGACCACTTACCTCTTTTGTATAAGCATTGCATGGTATCAGCTGTTATTGAAAGGATATGTTCATTAGTTCTATTTAGTGGTCGGCCTTGGCTCTTCCAGCTGATGGAGCAGTAGCTGTTCACAATTACCACTTTGTGCGTAGCTCAGCTCCTTCTCCAGGGATGCTTTCCCAGTGGTCAGCCATAAAAGAATGTAATGCTCACCCAGCACCCACCCTAAAAGAAAAACAAAGCTTTATGGTTAACAACAGCAACAGTGAAGGAGACAGTGATCACATTCACATTTCTCTTCATGATTTTTTTTGCAAGTCAAAACGCTAGGAGGCCCGTTCTTCATGGGCTAGGGAATTCTTCCAGAAGTGGCAGAAGGCAGCCGTGAGTCATTAGAATTAGCATGTATTTTCTTTTTTCTTTTTCTTTCGGGAAGTCACTTTTCTAGGTCTTGGGCGTATGTTGTCCTAGAGCTTCCCTATCATGCGAGAAAGAGTGCAATAAACATGCTGCATGCACATCAACACTGCAGGTGTCCCTGCTTTTATTACTTTTATGTTGTTATACATTATTCTAATACAGTTTCTTTGTGTTTATGAGACTCTTAGCATAAAGAAGAAAATATGACCCAGATATACACTGTCTTGAAGGCTCTGTATATTGGCACAACTTGCTGCTTCCAGTTCTGGCTTGCTAAAAAACTATGCATTTACAATGTAGTGAATGTGGTTTGCATATCCGATCAAGCTTACACATTTCTATTGTTATTAACTTGCAAAAGATAAGGAACTCTCCCATCCAGTAACTTACACCATCAAAACAAAGGTCGGGCGAACACATTTGCTGTAGTTGGAGGCATGGGTCTGATAAGCGTCAGTCCTAAAAATTCTTGCAGAAAGACCTATAATTTGGGAAAGTGTTTTATTATCATGGTGCATAGGCACACAGAAATTGAGAAGCTCAGTAGTAACCCTTAGGATTGTGATGAAGACACAGCACTTTCCTGCAGGAGAGCAGCTGGGAGTTTGCAGTTCGTTCCTCAGTACTGAGTGGGCTGCAGCCTTTGAAATGTTGTTGCATGTTCATTCATTTCAGTGCTGTATTAGAGTTAAGAGTATCTGCCAGTGTGGACATCATACAGTATTTCTTGCATGCCACTTCTCCTCTAGGAGATGATGTTAATAAACCTCGAGAGTGGCCTGATTATGTCAAAGAGGTGCTCCTGACAAAGCTCCCCTTCTGCAAAATATTCAGGAAACTTAAATGGATGCAAGCAAGGTCTGGAGACCACACCAACAGGTTTTAAAACTGTAACAGAATTGAAAATCACATATGGTCAAAGTCTTTAAATAAAAGCAAAGTACAAGAAGTATCTAAAATTTGCAGTGAGATTTACTTGCATAAATGTTTATAAATTTTATCAAACAACTCATAATTTTGACAGTTTTCCATAAACCCCTGGAACATGCAAAGCATTTAATTTATTTGTCACAAGATAAAGATAACGAGCAACATTTTAAAAGTTTATTAACATAAAATGTCCTGGCACAGTCATACTTACATACTTCTATTGTTTAAATTATATTTTCTAAGAACAAAAAAAAAAAGAAAAAAAAACTTACGAAAGGGAGCTTCTGATTGCAAAAGCATTTAAAATTATCCTCATTATTTGTATTCATGGAAAAGCAAACCAACCAAACAGCATAAACTAAACTGGATACAAGCACCAGCCGTACCTCAAACTGAAAAATGCTTGTGTGCAGAAGAAAATATGGCTCCAATATGGAGACAATAGACTGCTGAAATAGTCCATATCAAATATGCTAAAACAACAACAAAAGAAGTAAATTACAGCAGAAATGCTGAGGCCATCCCAGTGATGAGATTCCCAGCAGAAGCTGTTCCAGAGGCCTCAGGCCAAGCAGAGTAAAGCAGCGTATGCTGGTACTCCTTTCTGTTATTTCACTGCCTTAAATAGCTTGCCTTCCAGAGATAATAAAAATTATTTCACGTGAGTTATGTGGGTTTTTGTTACATTTACCCTTAAACATCTGCTGTGTCTGATAAAGGATAAGAGCTAATGAAATCACATGAAGAGTGGCATACATGGAGTACTGCTTTGTTTCCAATTTGTGAGACAAACCAAACCCTGCATTTTGCCTGCCTGTTCTACCAGCTGATGAGTGCACAGACAAGGAGTACTCAAGAAACATTTTTTAAAATGGAAGATTGGTTGGTTGATTGACTAATTGATTGATTGCAGATGAGGCTGGACCCTGTCTGTACTAGACAGGTTCTTTATCCCACCGCCTGCCCCTGCAAAAGACAAAATATGTTCATTGTGACAGTAGACAGTTCCTTCCAGCCAGGGTCCAGTTGAGAAGCAGCCGCCTCTCCCCGGCACAGAAAGGCAAAGGCTTGCATTTTTGCTAAAATACAAGTCTGCATGGCACAAATGCTGTAAGAGCATCACTTCACCCCCTAAGAGTGTACCCCCTGAGTCCATTCCTCTTACTGCTGATCTCCTTCACAGCAGAATTACTTCCAGGACTGCTTTTTCTTTTGAACGACAACCAAACGCTTATAAACTCAGCGGTGAGGTTCGAGGAACGAAATACATGGACTCGGAGCCTCGTCTCCTTCCCACGGGTGCCCTCATTCGCACCCAAGCCGGGCAGGGGAGGCTCGGTGCGTTTCCAGCCGCCCGCGGGGGAAGGAAGCGCGGCGGGCCGGGCGCTGTGCGGCGTCGCCGGCGGCAGGTGGCGCAGTTGGGAGCGCCGAGCCCAGGGCGGGATGAGCCGGAGCCGCTCCCGGGATGGTCCCGAGCCACGGGTCCGCCTGGAGCGAGCGAGAGAATCCGTGTGTCACCATGTCTCGATCCCACCTACACGAGCGAAGTGCTCTCTTGGTTTATTCTCGGAACGTGGCTTTTCTTTTAACTCTTCTGGCAGGACATTCGCTTTTGCTGTCCCTGCGACACACCTTATTCTATCCGGAAACAAATGAGTTTTGAAAAGAACCCCTATTTATTGCTGTTTTCCAAATACAAAGACTAATCAATTTACTGATTACCCTTATCTTCAGTATATTGGCTATACAGTGTTACAGCTGGTACAGGTAAGAAATCCTCCTTACCCTATCTTCTTGGCTTCTGACTGAAGTGAAGCACACTCAATTAAACAATAATCCCTGATCAGTCCTGCTGACGGACTGTACCGCACATACAGAAAGCAATGATCCGACAATCGTAAGCAGCCTCGTAAAGCCCCATCAATCAGGATATGTCCAAATAATGCAACTGAGCAAACTGGGGTAATCCTGCACTGATCTGCTGAAATTTCTGCAAGTTATGCAGCTTCATAATGAGTAACATAATCATTATTAAAGAAGCAATACTGTAAGATTTAATAATTATACTGAGCTGCCCACCACTCTTACTGGCTTAATTAAACTCTGGACATTCTGCATACACTTAAACCAAGTAGATGCACGCACACACAAACAAAAAGACAGAAATAAGAAAGTATACTAGCAACAAAGCAGAAATTCATTAAAAATGCATTTCATTTTACTACTGATTTACCCAGGTCAGATTAGTCTCAGACCTTCACCAAAAAGAAAACACAGAGCCACTTGGGCAAGAGAAAAAAATGTACTTCCAGAAGGCAGTGTAATTCATCTACCTGCCTCTCAACTATCTAAGGCTCTTTCAAAAGATGAGAGCAACATTAAATGTGCCAGAGGTGGGCTTTTGGTGTCATTACACAAATCTGCAGGGAGTTTTTGCCAAATCCCCAAGTTTTCTAACAGTAGCATACCTCCAAATACATCATTTAGAAGCATGAGGTGAACAGAGACAGGGAATAGTGTTTACTTTGGGAAAGTATCAGTCACATGTCTTGTATATATTAGCAGGTTAAACCCAGGAGAGGCAGCTGAATTACTTGTGACCAAAGAAAACAATTAATCAACAGTTTTAAGGCTTCACAGAATTTTAAATATGTATTTACACGTGGTATACACTATTTATTTTAGGTATCTTTAAACCTAGCCTCTGAAGTCTGAAGTTGGCAGCTGGCAGGTCTTCCAAGATAGAAAACATCTTCTGAGAGGCTGATGATAAACTATTTTCAGACAGAAATGAATTTCTGGCTTAGGGGTTCTGGACTTTTAATTCAGCTAACTTGAAAAACACTGAGCTGCCTCTTTACCAAGTTACTTTAAATTCTAATAAGTTTTAATATTGCAATATATTATTTTAATATTGATCTAATTATCATCATTATTCTTATGTTTGGATTAAATTGAAGTCAGTCTATATGGCTGTAGGGTAGCTTGTATTAGTATGGAAGTCAGATAATAAATAAGACTGCTATTATTAAACAGAGAATATTATGCTGCTGAAAGTATTTTGGAAACTGCTCACCATGCTAATAGGCCACATAATTTAGACCTTTTCCCTGGAAACATTCACACATTAGAGTAGTCCCAATGAGGTCAGTGTGAATAATCCCATCATGGGCAGAAGGTGCTCTCCTGCAGGCACTTTTGGCAGCAGGTGTCCATAGGAAGCCAAGATAACTCCATTCAAAAGTGGGGTGACTGCAGCATCAGGGTGCCCCTGTGTTCAAGGTTCATTTTGTGTTGGATTACCCAAGAAACGGGTCTCTTCTTCCATGGGAGCTGCACTTCCTAAAGCCAAGAGTAGACGTTTGGGTCCATGGCAGCAGTGAGTGCTGTGCAGCCAGCCAGCCACACCTCTGGCCTGAGGATACATGATCATGGTCCAGAAGCCACTGAGGACACTCCACCCCATTTAGTTATACCTCACATTCCAACTGGCAACAGACCTAAAATAATCCACAAACTCAGCTCAGCAGCTGTTTGCACCTAGGATCTTCCCTGGGACAAAGTGGTTTAATGGAAACCAGGAAAAAAAAAAACCAAAAGTCCAACTGGAAACCTCTGGAGAAAAGATGTGTGATTGCTCCATGCTAACAGACTACACCATGCAAGCTGCATGGCTTGGCTGCCCACTGGCATCACTTGGATGGCTTGAGTGGGACAGCTGGAAGATGAAGAATCCCAACCTTTCCCTAGAGATCACCCAGGATGACATTTCTAAACTTTCGCAATTACTTTCTTAGATGGATTTGTTTTGAAGTAGGTGTTTACTTTCATAAATGCTCCTATGAAGAAAGAAAAATGTCAAATAACAAATTACAGAATTGAGGGTTTCTCCATCCCACAGTAGAGCTGCTTTCAATTGCTGCCATGCCAGCAGTAATGAAAACAACTAGGCTTCTTAAAAGACCATTTCTGCGCATTTGTATTTTTAAAAAAATCAACCTCATGATCCAAATGATGATGACTTCTCATCTGAGCATTTCACAAAATGACAATGCAAGCCATCTATTAGAGAAAGTAATTCTGTGAGCACTAGCCAGCGCTCACAACAATTCCATGATTTGCCTTTGGATCCACTCCAGCTAAATGAATAGACAGCACATTTCCCAAAATGCAAGAATTTTGCTGCCATGAAGCCCACTGAGGACAACAATCAAGCCTCAGCTTTGTAATGACAGGATTTAAAAAAATGGCCATTTAATTTAAAATAGTCTGTGGTTTGTAAAGCTGTTTCTGCAGAGCACACAGAGGATGAAATGCACACGCTTTCACAGGCTTTCAGCTGCTGGCCCAAGTGCAAAGAAAGATTAAGGCAAGACAGCTTGAATTTACATGATGCAAACTAGAAGAATCAAGAAGAAAAGATGGCTCTGAAAACTATATTTTGTCCTAGAAGAGGGATAATACAAACTAAGTAGTTTTTTTACAGCTAGCAAGATCCAGCCAGATTGCAAAGGTATGAGCATGGGAGCAGCCAAACAATAGCTCTATTCTCCCACAACCAGTGTCTCCAAATCTGGAGTCTCACTTTCTGGGTTCCCACACTAAGCCACAGGCCTCAAGTTTAATTAAAAAATGAGTGCAATCCAAAAAATTATTGGTTAGCTTTGATAATGCAGGCCTTAGCAAGGGAAAGGACAGGGACTGAACCAAACCTAGCAGTGTGGTACAGTAACCCTACAATATTCCCATGGGCACACAGTGAAGATGAAGAGAGGTGTGGAAAACTGTAAGGAAAGGCAAAAATCTCTAATACCAGCTTATGAGTATTTGCTAAGCACCACTCTGTGATATAGTTTACAATGGGTGGAAAATACATAAAGGGGAGCCAGAATACACCTCTGACATGAACTGGGTGAAGGCATGGAGCTGCAGGAATCTGTGGTGAGTTTTAAGGGATGCTGGCACAACCTCTGCTGGAGTTGTGTGCTGGAGCAGGAGACTTACCCTTGAGAAGTAAAACTGAGCATTCCCATTTCTGCTGTGTTCAGGAGCAGAGAGGAGCCTGTGCAGGTGTGGGGAAGGGGGAAAAGGGCTACTGCACAGCTCAGGGGCTGCACAGGGACACTGTCTGAGACTTGACTGAACCCAGATTCGGTCTGTCCTAGCTCAGAATAAAACCCACACTCTGCTCACCACAGAAGCCTCATGACTAACAGTCTAGCCTCGAGCAACCATCAAGTAGGCACAAAAAATCATAGAGAAGGGTGCTCCTTTTGCTTGTACCCTATGGCTGGGTTTTTTTTTTCTGAACAAAAATGTCCCCTGGCCACATTGGTGAGTAAGTTTGCCATTCTGGGAGCTGCTCCGCCACACCCGTGGGATGGTGAATCAGGGAGAGTTATACAACTTTGCTATTTATGGGAGGTTTCACCCACTTACCTCTGCTGTGCTGCTCTCTCTGCTTGCAGTTGTGCACAACCATTTTGAAGGATGGGTAACCAGGAGTAAAAATTACATGAAGAAGGAATAATTTGTCTTTGAACTTGGTGAATAAAAATTCACAGTAGTAAGGGCAACCATCAGAAAGAGACAAACAAATTTCAAATCAGAAGTCAACCTGGAAATGATTTGGTAAGGAACCCCTCATACAAAAAGTCACAGTGCATGTAGATTTCCATTAATGTTATGACAAAGCCTCCCCCAACTCTCCTGCAGCAATCCAAGTAAACAAATATACAGGTAAATTCCTGAACTCACTTCCTAGCTCAGCTGCCACGGTACGGACACACCCACTGGTTTAAGATCCAAGGAACCTAATTCAACTGAACATTTCAGGGCTCAGATTTGTGTTTAGGTATCCCTAATTTTCTTCTCAGTGCAATGTTTTTCTTTTCAGTGCAATGATCCTGAGCAAGTAGGACCAGACTGTGTTTTCATGCGATCAAATTGTCAAGCTGAAGGTAGGGAGCTCACCAGGCTTAGCATCTCTCAGCATTCTGTAAACTGGAAGCCAAAAAACAGTAGCTAAGCTTGAAAAAGTTGATCTTTGTGAGAAGCAAGAAAGGTTAAATGCACGAAGCTCTGTTAGTCATTGGGATTTATTTGCTCAGTTCTAATTTTAACTTTGGTTAGCCCAATAAAAGGTATCACATCACCGTCTGGGTAGCTGTCATACAAAAAACAATGCAGCTACCAGCTTTCCTCCATTGGATGACATACTTGGGCAGTAGCCCTTTAAAAAAAAACATCAGCTTCTTTAGTGCACATTTGGTTTTCCATTCATATTTTTCCTGATGGTGAAAGCAATATTATTCATCCCAGAGAAGAATAGATACATTGTATTTCAAAAGTTTAACCAAAACACGCAGTTTGCTGCAAATTTTCCTTCTTTCAGGATTTTTAAAACACACCTACAAAGTGGTGTGTTTGCTGCTGGGCAAAATCATCAATTTACAGTCAGTGGAATTTGGTAGGAAAAAAAAGGTAAAAGGAAAAAGAAATGAATGACAGGATTGCAAGGGCTGACTGCAATTTACAAAAATGCAAGGAAGGACTAAAAGCAAAGACTCCTATCCCCATTAAATGAGCTAATAAATGTTAAACATGGAATGACTTTTTTATAAACGAGACAAAAATAGCAAAACAAAACAAAAAAAAACATTTCTCTGTGGTAGCTGGCATGGGAGCATTTGGACACTGGATTCTGCTGGGAATCCAGTTCTTCGGGTCTCCTCTTCCTCCTTCCATGCCTTCTAAATGCAGCCAGAAGGGACGAACCTCTGCATTTGAAATACTGTTGCCCAGAACAATGGCGGAAATGCTCCCCTCACAAGTCACGCTCCTCCTGACTGCCTTTGAGACATGTGCTCTGAAATAGGCAGTCCAGTGTCATGACGAAGGAATCACGTCGTACCACCATGAAATATCCAGTTAATGCTGGGACAGGGTGTTCAAATACACTGCCAAGAGAAATTCTCTTTGTTTCTACTGGATCAGAAGCAATCACCACATATTAACCAAGACGTATTCTTACAATTTCATAAGCCCAGCCATGGCTCAAATGGAAGGAAGACACTACACTTCCAGGCAGCTGGAAAAAAGCAATTCCTGTTATATATGCAGTAACTTGACTGTTCTCCAATATTTATGGATCTTGACTTCATTATGCCATCAGAGGAAAAAAAAAGTACAATAATCCCCTTTATGTCTCTTGTAATTGAATCCAACCATGAGTATAAAATACTGTGAGCATTTGAAGTAACTATTAATTATTGACTGCTTGCTTCATAATGAATTGGAATATCATCTGTTATAGACCAACTTTTTCATAAATTCCCTAACACTTCCAAGATGCTGTAGGACTAAGCTGCCCTTTAAAATTAATGCATTAAAATCAATAGAATAAAAACTTTTTTCTTTCCCAATCAAGCTGTAAACTTTTCACATGGTCTCATCAGATTTTGCAAAGTAAGGAGGACTGGTCAAAGTCATCCTTGAATCACACCCTTGCTGGTTCCTTGCTTGCCTAAGAATAGCACCTGTGCTGCCTTCATTAACAATGATTAAATGTCTCAGTATAATCAGAGGACTATGGAGCTTCCAATGTTGAAATAGTATGTGAAATTCAGGAAATAGTAATTGTAACAACAAAATCAATTTAGAGAAACCATCACAACTTTTTAAAAGACAGAGGGCCAAGCTTTGTGTTGATCAAATGTCAAATTAAGTAAGTTCATTCTTCTTAACAGAGTGTGCTTTGGAAAAACTTTCCACATTCTCTTGGTTAAGGAGCAGAGGGAGAGCATGCTGCTCATAGCTTGATTTCCTTGATTTAATAGTATTTCTATGATTGTTGAAAAGCTGCTATCATCATCCTAAGAGTGACTTCATCTATAAGTGACTGAAGTAACATGAATAAAATGCTCTGGGTTTTATTTTGCAAGCGCCTATTTCACATGCAGCATCACTCTCTGCAGAGAAGCAATCACTTCTAGGGTGCAGTGTGGCAGCTATTTAATGAATACCCACTAGCTGAGCCTCGTGCATATTGTCTCACAATAGCACCTTCTGGAAAGAGCCTCATAATTTATTACATCATCTAGCTAGGAGTTCAGTGGTGCTAATAGGTCATCTTATTTTGACATGCAGCCCCTAGCAGGAGACTATGGATGCTCTCCTGTCAAAATCAATCGCAAAATACTCACTTAAATTTATCAAAAGTAGATTTGGGCCTCTAATCAGGTTACAGTAATGAGTCAGGATGACTGACCTCCCTTCAAGATTTCAGGCCAGGCAACAGCTTACATAGTTAGAACAGCTTTTATCTTGTTTCTACATCTGAATATACTGTCAGTCTGCTGGAGCTGTGGTGGAGGGCGAGCTATGACTGGCACTGATCATTCCCACTTAAGAAGCACTCTAAGTCTCTATTCTGCTTATAAAGACAAATGAAAATATCAAACACTGTTATCACTCTGTTCTACAGCATTAACTGGTTTTGCAGAAAATAATTTCCTAAAGGAACAGTTTTTATAATGACAGTGTGCTGTTACAGTGGTGCTAGCAAACAAATGAACAATACAATATGTTGATGCTTTATCAAATGGAAAACACTCCCATCAGAGTTAACATCAATTTACATGGTGTAGCCTGAGGGTGGGGATCTCTTCCTGGGCTTCTGCTTACTTTCACGATTTTTTACCTGATATGTAAGAATCCTTTCATTTAAAGCACAAGAATGGATACTGAAATCTCCAATACAGCAGGTTCATCTGCAAGCATGAATGCCTCTTACAGACACAGTAAATCCGAACACATAGCAAAGAGCACATGTAAAAGAAACTTTAACTTACAATAACTGCACATGAAAATAAACTGGTATTTTGCTCCCTTTCCTGATTACAACAACAGGAAACTCTTGGAAAATACCATAGTGTTTTAAAATAATGTTTTATATTATTTATATTTATAGATATATAAATATACCTTTATATATTTATAATTATTATAGTTTTATACTTATTTAAATCTATGCTCATGTTGAATTTATTTGTACTCCTTGATATGGCAGATGTAAAGATAGAGCAGTCAGGACACTTTGTCAGACAAGACCAGGTCTATTCAATTAGCTGTGTTATGCTTCCATCCCATCATTAACTACAGTACTTGCCATACACTTGAGGCAAACAGAAGTGCAAAGTATCTCTGTGTGATCTGCTGGTCTCCTGGAAAAAGCACATTCCCCCAGGTTAGCAGCTTCTATCCAGCAAAGAACCAGCTGTCTTGCAAAGAAGGACAGAAATAATCATTCCTGATACTATTGACTATTACAAGAATTTACAAAACACAGGACAAAAAATTAGAGAGGAAATTCAAGACTCTAAAACAAGCAACTTTTTCACTGTTTACCTAAAAACAAACTCGTGTTGAACTTGATCTACTAGAGTATTATGATAAATTCTCATTGAAACAACACATTCATAACCTCTTCCAGCTTGGGTGAATTTTGTTAATTATAAGCCTGGCCCTGTGGGCATATGCCCTCAACAAGATCAAGGCTCATGAAGCAGCATAATGCCGTGCAAACATTACCTTTGAGCTGCAAAGGAGCTAAGTCACCTGCAAACAGCACATGAAGATACCACATAAATACCAGAGCAACCTCATGCTATAAAGGAGTAAATGAACAAAGCAACAAGATGTGAAGGGGTGACAGCAAAAAAAGCTGTGGGAAACTCAAGGTTAATTTCAAATGAAGAAGTGACGCAGAAGCTTCGTTTCAGGAGTATGTCATATATTTTACGGCACTTTTGCACCAATTTGGTTTTGTTTTTTTTTTAGTAGATTATTTATAAACAGAAGATTTTGATAAGAAGGAAAGATACTTATTCAATATGATGCATACCCTGTAATTTTTAAATTTTTTTTCCAATGCTGGAAGAACTTCACATAGAAATACAATCTCTGCTCAACAAATTTCAGTTTATGGCAGTAAATTACTCTTTATAAGCAATACAAGAATATTGAAATTTATCTCTAATTCTCTCTGTACAGTAAATGCTGAAAAGAGAAAATAAAAAGACATTATAAAGGAAAGCCCAACCCCTTGAAAGCAGAGAAATGTTTTACTGTGTCACAGTTGAATAATAGTTGGACAGAAGAATGAATCTAGGGCTGGAAACCACAGTCTTAGTTTGAACTCAGCATTGTGTACAAAGCCCAAAAGATGAGCAGCGTCCAGATTTTGGTCATCAGAGTAGTAATTATTTTAATCTGTTTTTCTAAAATGCAATGGCAGAAAAACAAAATTAAAGAAAAGCCATTGGACAATAACATTCTGAAAATAAACTTCTACCAAGAAAATAAACTTTAGAATTATTTACCTGTTTAACAGAAAAATATATGCTTTATGTTAGGAGTTATTTTAGAAAATGTATTTCAAAGTTCTAAATAATAAACATGCCATGAATCACAGCATTCTTTTCAAAATGTCACAAAATTCCTTTTAGATTTATTTCAATAAAATTGTAATTTAATTTTAGTCTTTGAGCCACTTAACCATATGAAATCCTATTCAAATAGCTAAATGTGCAGATAGGCTGCATATTTAAGCTGACCAGAAGAGCTGACCAGGCATTACTATAAAATCCTGTTCAAAACAGTTTGACTGGCCACCAGTGCCTCTCTCAGCCTCAGAAACATCGCTGATGAGAACCAAACATATGGTTCCCCAAACTAGCAATGTTTCCTTACATTCCTTACACCTTTCTAGCTTCCAAACTTCCTATAACTGGCCTGAGTTTTTCCCAGCCAAAAAGAACTTTCTTAAAAATTCAAACTACATTTGACAACTGCTAAGAATTACTTTACAATATTTCCTCTTAGGCTGCTGCATAAATGACTACATTTCAATTACTTCCTTCCTCTGAATTAGATGGACTATTTGGCATTGGGGGAAAGTAAGTAATTTTTATTCAATGCAACTTTTAAATCTTGATGATACTATCAAATACTGCAATTTAGCACAATATACAGAGAGGTCATACTTTACCACTATAGACTGTGTTACCTTTTTCTTCCTTTCCCCATTCCCCTTTATTACCAGCATATTTTCTCCTTTTTGTAAAACTATCCTCATGAGACCTTATTTTGCAAAGCATGGAGCAGAAAAGGCAAATAGGAGTGCTTCTGAGCATTACATCTTAAAATGACAGAAAATAACTTAAATAAGAGTGGATGATATAATTGACCTGAGTGCCTACTTGTCATTTACCCTGAAGTCCCAATGAAGCCAGGCAGCTCTGAGCACTGGGATCACGTTCAATAATGGGAATCATGACAGAGTAATATATTTCACAGAAGTCTCATAGCAGTGTACTTTCCAGCTATATTATATGCCTATAATTTAAGATTCTTTGGTCCAGGATTCTACACCATTATGGTATGGGCTTTCTGTAGTAACTGTGCTTGATTTTTCAAGATTCCCTAGTAGCCACTGACAGGAGGACAAAAGAAGATTTGAGATCTATAGTTAACATTTAAGCCTAATAGCTACAGTAATTGATTAGTTCTCCATGGACTTTTTTGGTCACTGAGGTGTGTACAGAGACTACAGGAGATCATTTTATTGTGTAATTTTCACAGCGCAGCAGGGTACCTTGACAATGGGTTGGATACCACCCTCCTGACAAAACACCACGGGGGAGGGATCAGAGTGAAGAAAACTCAGAGAGCAGAATCACTCCATAACAAGCAGGGGGTAGGATTTTTTCCTTCCTGGGAAAGAAGCAAGATTTCTGGCCCCACAATTTGTAGATAAATCTGAGATCTCCTGGGGGACAGTCATTTTGTTAGGAGTTACAGCTCACTTCAGCCCTAGAGGTATCAGAGGCCTTACCCAGTTCCTTGGCTACTGAGCTATTTAATAGCTAACATGTTGAAAAAGGCTTCTTGAAACAGTTATATCGTGTACTGAGCCAGAATAGGGCCAGAGGGTTAAGCAGCAGATGCATAAGAGCTGCAAAGCTGGTTTTGTTTTTGGGGTGGGTGGATGTAAAGAAATTGAAAGTAGACATGGAGATGATGAAGGTTGATAGCTTAAAACATTCTGAAAAATAATGCCTCCTAATTAGCCATAGATCAAGCTAGCATTGACCACAGCAACTGTTACAACCTCCTTTGAAACAGCACAAAAGTGAGTTGGAGGGGCCTTTACTACAGCTAGAATAGGAGCTGGTGAATCCCTGTTGTGGGAACCAACAGGTGTGTGGGATGGGGAGATGGCTCATGCACTTGCATCTACCACAAACTAAACTGCAGCTACCAGTGCATTCTGTATCTGCCATCCAAGAGACTGCAACTTTTATCTTGGTATGAACTAGCAACAGTTGTTCAAATGCCTGTTTATACACTTGATCCTGGTCTCAGTTATTTTCAGTGCCAAGTGTTTTTTAGTAATATCTCAACTCACTCTCAGAAATCCAGACATGAGCCTGACTCTTCCAAACTCTAGGTCAAGTTTGCCTCAGTTGTTGGGTGTTGTATTTCAGGCACTTTGCATGGGCCTGACCTTCAGAAGGCGAATACTCAGAACTTTCAAAATACACAACAATCAAAGCACCCTCCAACTGGATTAATAAAAATGAAGGCACTCAGAAGTTGGTAGTTACTTTTGAAAATTTTACACATAACTAGAGCAGACTGGTTGACAAGAAAAGCAGAAATCACAGGCAACCATAAAAAGATCCATGTGTTGCTGTGCTCAGGGTACTTACAGTGCAAACTTTACTCCCATTCATACTGGCATAGTTAATGGCAAAAGGGTTTGCCCTTTATGTCCAGTAACCATATTTTACTCTATATCTCTAGAGAGCAGGAGTCTGTATAAGCAATGAGAGAGGGGGGAAAAGAGTTGATGGATTACCAGTTTTTCTCCTGGTGGTGAATTCAGCTGTCTGGAATCATGAATGTTAGTACAGGAGGAAACGAGATAATTATCTTTTGTCAAAACTGTGATATAACAAATGTTAATATAATCTCAAAGGGAGGTACAGTTCAGAATATCTTTTAAAAAGACAAAACATATCATGAAACAAAGTTTGCTTTTAACTATGTATAAACAGTCTTTGATCAACCAACTGAATCCTTAGAAAGCGATGATATATCGCAAAACACAACAAAACACCCCTACCACAGTTGGGTAAGTGCTTAAACTTTGCTCACAGAAAGGATGATAGCAGTTGGCAGGGAGACCCAACCAAATTATTAGAGTGGAACTTTTTTGTTTTTATATAAATTAGCACAGTTCTCTCCTTCTGGAAGCTGTAATGACTACAGAGTAAAATGGATTGGTACTGCTGCATTATAAATGCATCTGGCATCAGATAGGAATTTCTCCTGAGGCTTGTCATCAGAGTTCATGGCTTTTTGTTTCCTCTGCTGCATCCTCAGACAGACCTGTAAAGCAAAAAGGAGATGCTTAAAAATTTAGTGCAGTTGGCAACTACAAGCACTATATTGTTGATTCTATCAGTTTGTGAAAGCCTTGGTTATAGCTGGAGGAAACAACTTATTACATGCAAAACACTTAGGATAAAAATGCTTAACTTGCAAATTCAAGTGCTCACAAGTTCAGAAAACAAAAAAAATAATGCAATAAAGGCAATTTCACATCAGCTTTTCTATACATATCATGGACGATAGCAGCTCAAACTACAAAATCATGGACTACTTTTGCATCAGAAAAAATGACAGAGAACAACTGGGCATATGATCTGAGACACAGTTACTCCAATTTACTACTTGCATTTATTCTGTCCCTTTTTCTGGGGAAAAAAATGACAATACAAGTTGCAAAACAATAGAAAATTGAATGCATACACTCATTAGCAAGGATATACTTAGATAGATAGATAGACAGACAGACAGACAGACAGACAGTGAGATATAGATATATTACTATCAGCTTGGACAAGAGGAAAATAGCCATACTCTTATAGGTAACTTCTGCCATAAGCCAAGAGAATGAGTTTCCCATTTTCAAATATTAGTTCAAGAGATTAATCAATCTTGGATGGAATAATAATCTTAGCAATAATGAACCTGACAGAATTTGAAAAGCGGATAGAGACGCATAAAAAGTTGCTTCAAATATCTAGGGAGAAAGAAAACACTGGATGATCACACTTGAATGACTAAAATTAAAAGTGTTTATTTCACCCAGAAGCTTCTTACATATGCACTCTTAGTTTAGATTGAAAATTATTTAAATCCTTTTCTAATTAATTTAAGCAATCCAAAATAAATTGGCACTATTTCCAATTGATATATGACTAATAATAAAATAACACACAGATTTTATGAGGTTTATTTTGATATGCTTTTTTTCCTTCTTCTCTGAAAAAGGCTAAAATCCCTCAAAACACAATTAAATGATCCAGCAGGTCAGCAGAATAAAATCTGAGCATCCAATGTTCTAAACCAAAGCCACCAGTCTCTTGTCAGCCCAGTTGCTTTTACAATCATGTTCACACAGAATTTAGCACCAACAAACTACATAAACTTAAATCCATGTGGTTTCATTTAGATCAGTGCAATTTCACATGGTCAAAACAATCTAGATTTACTTTCCAGCTTTTATTTTACACTTCCCATGTTTTTGGTGCTTGGGGATTTTAGAATTTACAGTGGTTTTCATGGGTGATGGTACTAAACTGAACAAATGTTAGCTCAAGCCTTGAGATAAAAAGACTAAAGCAGGAAAATTTCAGCAACAGCTGGAAGCCCAAGCCCTGAGGGTCTGAGAAGTTCCCCTTACTGATGTTGCCACTTTTTTTTTTTTTTTAAGGACAATTAAAAGTATCATGTTAAGAGCTGACTTGGGGTTCCAAAGGTCAGCCCTAGAATGGCCATTCCTTTGTTCAAAGCTCTCATCACGTAGCCCACGCTGGGATGCCAAAGAGACCAGCAGCAGGTCCCATTTTGTTTCATCAATGATCATGGGGAAGGAGGTAGGTAGCATGATAAGGAAACTTGCGGATTATAGGAAACCAAGATGAGGTACAAACATTGGGGAGGAGAAAGAAATATTGCTCTAGGACCAAGAGATTAACAAATATAAGGTAGAAGGGATCCTGCTTGAAATGCACTGCAGAAATAACAAACTTTAACTTTTTCCACTATGCTACTTCTGCTGGGCTTTCCTCAGCAAGTATCTGTGTTTAAGTTATGCACTGGCAGTGAAACACCCACCATAGCTCAATGCAGTGTAGAAACCACTGCAAAGCTACAGTTAACACTGTTCCTGACTACGTAGCTTTGTTGAGCTGTTTAGAGCTCTGCCTAAAAAAAGTGCCTGAGAATATCTTGATTTCCCACCATAGTCAATGAAAATAGTGCCAGAATTATGAAATTGGCTGCTGCACACTCCTATAAAAGCTGGACACACACAAAAACTGAATGAGAAACAGAAAAAGGGAGTTATTACTATGGTCAGCTCTTTGTCCCAAAAAGAATGGTTGCAGATTTACCAGAAACCAAGAGTTTACTAACTGTGTATTGGTGTTGCACATTTAAGCCATGACACTGCTACTGCACAGTGCCGTCAGCCTCTTGACATTTGAGGACTGGCTGGCTACTGGACCTCTAAGAAACACAACAAAACAGAAATTAAAGAAGGGAGGTTTACA
>JAYDZK010000113.1:46359367-46466495 GCA_034509185.1 Euphonia xanthogaster | reverse complement strand
GAGGTTTACAAAAATATCTGGGGGGGGGGGAGGGGAACTCTCAATGAGAAGGCTATATCATAATGCATTTTTTTCCTTTGTTAGGCTGAAAACATGGCCCGTTAAAAATTAAAGTATAATAATAAACTTACAAAAAAAATTCTTTGAGCCAAAAAATAGTGCCCAGTGCCCAAGACACTGCCTTCAAAATCTGTTACTTCCCTGACATTAACTTCATACAAATAACCCTTGTGTCTATTTCTACAAATTGCTGTGCCAAAGTGAACCATGAATGGTTACTTTCACGAAAAGCAGTGGATCCACTAAATCTAACACATTTACTGTAATTACTGGCTGGCAGAACTGAAGTCACAGAGCAGGATTTACCCTGATTTCACATAAGTTTGCACAACAGCCCTGTAGGTTCCAGCTATAGGGAACCTGGAATACTTCTGCATGGATCAAAGAGCTACTACATGAGTAAACTGTGTGAGAGGTGAGCTGACAGGTGAGGCACAGACTGCAGCTATTCTTATTGTGCAACTCCAAAATGGGAGGCAATGCAGAATCAGGAAAATACAGCTTGCAATAACCAGCCTTCCCACCTCTACCCTGTATTTTTTCTGACATGCAACTTTTATTAGTCATCTAGGAGAAGAACATAAATGTCACATTGATCTAACTGGCACATTCTACATTATAACAGATGAGATAATTAACATCAGAGAGGTTTCTCATTAGCATATTCCAACAAGCTTAGGCAGATCCTAAAAAATACCGGGTATAAATATAAATTCTGAAGATTAAGGCTTCTTTACCTCATTTTATCAGGAATAAAAAGCTTCCTTTCATCTTCATATCTCCCATTATGAAGTTCCCTCTGTTTTTGTTCTACAGAGCATCCAAAAGTCCTATCATAATAACACTGGTCTGAGCACATACACTTAGAGAAATGTATATTGAAAGGTTTATGTCTCTGTTTATTAACACAGCTACAAACTGGGAAGCTGCTTTTGGAAATATCATAAGTTTTAACTCAGCAGTAGGCAACTCCAAGCACCTCCAAGAGCTTTTGGATTCAGTTTTCAAAACAGTGTCAGAATACATGATTATATTAATATCCTGATTAGTAACATGAGATGGAGGATATCTGACACCAAGAAAGTCACTTAAATCCCTCAAATGCCATGTATTTGTCAATTAGCACCCTCAAGAAAGCAGCTTCTATAAACAAAGACACAGAATACTTCAATCATGTTATTCACCATTGAGTCACAGAAAGTTCATTTGTAGATCAGAATGTACTTTTGAGGTTTGAAAACCAAGTTCAAAGAAAATCAGTTATAGTGACAGAAGCACCAAAGACAGCAGAAAACCCCCAACTTTCCTGGGATTATTATTCATGCAGTTAGAAGGAAAAAAAACAAAACCCCAATGACACATTTAAAGAGAGAGATGATATTTGTGCATGATGGCAGAAGGGAGGAGAAAGAATCATTTTCTGTAATCATAAATTGTTCACACTCAGCATGATGCTGTAAGGTTTAAAGATGTTCAGGTTAAATAATTAGCAATGGAAGAAACTACCCAGGGAGGTGGCTGAGTCAGGGATATGGGAAGTTTGCAGAGATAGGGCAGATGAAATCCTACTGGGGATAGTGAAAAGGAAGACACACAGGTTTTGAATTGGATGACCTAAAGGATCTTCTCCAATCCTATCATTTATGCTGCTATGATTCATGCTGAGGAGAACACTTTGGACCCTTATGAATTACTGGCTGAGTTTCCTGGATACTATTGTACATTAGTCTACTCTAAAGCATGCATAAAACTAAGTCAAAGTTGGCTTTGAAGTGTTTGATCTACAATATCCAATACTTCCAGTCTCTTTTTCATACAGTGACTCAGAAAAGAGCTGTTATAACAAGACAAAAGTTATTTTGAGTTCAGATTAAGTTAGAAAAGGGAGGCACCCTGTTCTTCAGCTATTCCCACCTAAAAGAGGAAAAAACCCACCCCGACTCATGGCCTAATGGTCAGAGCTGCTATTTCTAGACCTGACATAAGACAGCTTTAGAACAAACTACAGCTTTAATGTAACTGTTTTTCATAAAATTTTGGATCCAAAACTAAATGTTCCAAATGACCAAAGTTAATAGCTTTTTGCTTTTTTGTTAACAAAAGATGACAGATTTTTCCCAGCACCTTTAAGTCATATTTCTGAAAATCACAATTCTTCTTTCAAGAAGGCCCATCTATTCATTATTAATAATTTTCTTTTCATTAAAAACTACTTGAGAAAATGTACACCACTTCCTTTTTCCTAGTATTTAACCTTCATTCTGTAAACACAATCCAAAGGGCTTTTCAAAAATTCAGGAAAGCACCAGTCTTGCTTATCAAACAGACACAGTTTAGTAAGAGTGCAAAATGGATTACTGTAAAATCAACAAGCTACAAACTTTCCTGTACTGCTTTAATGGGAGAAACTGGACTTCATTGGTATTCTGTATCACTTTTAATGGGCTAATAAGCTGAGAGGGGCCCCAGCATTGCCTCCCCAAGTCACCAGTGAGTCACTGACCACTGCACACATAATTTAAAAATGCTCAGATTTTTGTAGCAGAAAGTGGAGTGATGGTAGCTGAATAAGTGGGAAGCATGGCTGACTCATTTATTAAAGAACTGTGTAAAACAAATAAATTTGTTTTTCATTTAGTGTGACTGAGAGAAAGGGCTTCATTCATTGAACTTTGCTTTGTCCTAAGGGACCATATACATCACAGGGTGGATAATGTGAAACAACCATTTCCATCCCTGTAAATGTGCCCCCTACTAACTGCGACTAACACGACAAATCCAACCTACATGAAGGTATCCACTGCTATGTTTCTAAATGCCACAAAATAGCAGGGGTAGAAGGGGTGGTTCTGACCTTGGGGAAAGAGGAGGGTCTATTCCCACAAAACTCACAAAAACCTAGCTAAAGTCTTCCTTTTGTCATTCTGACTTAATAGTGGTATGTAGTAGCCATAACACAATGGAGTTAATAAGGAGGGGACAATGACAAAGGCAATATTTACCAAATGTCCACGGGTTTTTAAAATTAAGTTTTAAACAACTTACACAGTTTTTGTGTACTCATGCCTCTAGGCATTAGCCCTCAGTATGGTTTCTTTAGGATTTTCTTCTGATTCGTATTTGGAAAATGCCCAAGACATATGAAATGTTTCTCATATAAAGTTTGAAAACTAGGAAAAACATCCAGTGGCATCACTAAAATTTCCCAAGGTGCACACCTGTTTCTTCTAATTACTCCAGTTACATACACATATAAATATAAATATGAATATAGATATAAATATTATATAAATATAAATAATATATAAATATAAATATAAATACATACTCCGTATACACAGAGTTGGAATAAACACATTCTCTAAGAACTAAGGAGCTGTCAAACCACCAAATCCAGCTTAGATAGATATATTAAGGAGATCAAGATGAATGAGATGCTAGTTAATTTGAAGCAATGTAGAGCTCTGTAAACAGTACTATAATAACAGTGTTTTAAGTTCCTAGGAACAACAACAAAAAAGATCCAAAAATTATTACAAAGCAAACTAAGTATGCTTGTAGGATGACAACCTGTTTAAAAAACAGTCACCTACCTAAAATCATGTCAATGATCATTATTATAGGAAGCATAATTTCGATGAAGCCAAAATTTTGGATGAAAAATCCTCATTTTCTCCAAATATCTGACATCTCACAATCACCTACCAAATCCTGGACATTTTCCCCGGAAAGCTTGCAAAGTTTTTGAAAAGTGATTGTTTTCATTTGGAGGTGATCTCAAGAAGTCACAAATGACACACTTCAGCTGGAACTGATATTTCTTGCCAGGAAGTAAATCCTGCAAATGAGTTTGCTCTTCAGTAGCCAAACCTCCCTTCTTTCTCATTAGATATGTGCCTTTGTCAGGGAGGTAAATTAATTCAGTGGCTTCTAAGCCAAATATGCACAATACAAATCTAAGACTTAAGTAATTACGGCCATACAAACACTGTTGCTTCAATTTATTCTTCATCATGCTTATATCTTCCCATTCAGTGCAATCCACAATCCTATTAAGCTTTTCAGAAAACCTGGATCTTTAAGAATTTGCTTCCAGAAAAAAACCCCACTTGGACCATGTACCTAACAGACTTATATTATATTAAAACCAGGGTCTTTGTTGTGTGGACATAGCTCTTGGCTTTTTCCTGGGGAGAAGCAATGCCATAGCAATCAGTCTTTTGCCTGCCTGATTCCTTGTGCTGTTGTGTTGACTTCCCAGACAGACGACCAGTCAGCTGACTATTAACAAATCCTTTATCTTCCATCACCATGACAGATAGGCAAAACTCCAGGGGTAGGGTAGCTTTAGGGCAAGATTTTCCACCATTTTCATATGAATAGCAGTGAATCCTACTCCTGGAGACAACCACCCAGAGTCTGCCTGCAGGAAGATCTAAGAGCCTTCACAGACACCATACACATACATATATACACACACAGTCTGTGTGTGTGTGTATATATATATATGTATATGGTGTATATATATGTGTGTGTGTGTGTACGTATATATATATATATATATATACACACACACAATTTCTACCTCTTACAGGTTGGCTGCAGCTCATAATTAATGTCTTAAAGACCTACAACCTCCAAACATTATTGATCTACATAATGTCACTTGAGCTAATACTGAGCAAACTTTTCAGCTGAGATTATTTTCATTTGAAATCTGTAAATACAGGTCAAATAAAGCATAAGTCAATTTTCTGCTGAATTTATCAGAATTATTTCATTAAAATTAAATAACTACAGCATTTTTTAAATTTTAAAAATCCTTTGAATCTTCATTTCACACTGAAGCATTGCAAGTAAACTTCCTTGAATATATATATATATATATATATTTAAAATAAGTTAGTTGATATAAAGTCTAAGCAAAATACTTCATTTGAGGAGAAAGAAAAGAAAACTGAATAAATCATGGGAGCTTGTCCCAAAAAAACAAATTGTCCAATCTTTTTTTCTTCAAGCCAGAAACTTTAAAAAAACGCCAAACCAGACAGTTATTCACAGACCTCTACTCTTGTTAGTGTGTACCTGTAACTAAAGTCAAAATAGTGCAGTTCTTCTCTTAATATGCCTGATATCATTGTTAGAATGAAGCTTTCAACCAACTTATCTATGATACATCCAAAGTACAGGCAGCTTTAACCAACACCATCTTCAGTAAAACATAGAATAAAAAGTCTACTAAGTTTATAGGGGGAAAAAACTTCACTTTTTTCTTGAATAAAGAGTCTGGTACAAACTTGTATTTAGGGCCTGTGCTGTGCTTCTTGAATGAGTTTAACTTGTAGGGCCACAAAACTCAGTACATTATGTACTTTGTACATAAACACCAGTTTCTCCAGTAGAGATTTCCAGCGTGTCCATTATAGCCCATAGCTCCTCAATACCAGAAAGATATAATAGAAGAAATTCAAAAAGAACAGCATAAATAATTGTGTGATTTCGTAGAAAACAGAAGAGAGGGAGAGAAACAAAATAGCTAAAGGCAGAGCAACATTAGGAATTGTTCAGTAAAACAGATATGAAAAAGGATCAAGAAGATGAAGTCAAGGAAAGGAATATTCAAGGCTGCTTTAATGCTGTGTATTTTCCTTGGGGAAATAGTGGAAGCCACATGGCTTATGACATTTGCAAATTAGTACCACAAAGAAGACAAAAATCTGGTGGTCAGAGAGATGGTCAAGCTGATATAACAAGAGTTTTCCATTTCTAACTTCTATTATTGTACAACAGATCTGAGGTGCTACAAATTCCTAAGTGCTGTGTAATATTCACAGAAACATCAGCTTTTGCTTACCATCAAGTATCCAGCAACTGAATACTCTTCAGTATGTTGCTCCTTGTTAAAATGGAACATTACAGTGCAAATGATAAAATCATATTCAAGATTTCCATGGATTCTTCTGGAAATAACATATAACAGGATTTTACCATTTGATGTCATTTTCCTTTGGAGTCTTGTGGGAAAAAATACTTTGGTAGGTTTGAAGAAAAATGTGTTAATAAAAAAAAAAAAAAGGAAAAAACTACTTTTGTATAATACTTTCCAATCTTGAATTTCACACACTTTTTTAAGCTACAGTATATGAGAAAAATGCTTTCAGGAGATTTTTCCCCAATGCAATCTTTTGATAAGTCACAGGGTTGGCTTAAATGAAAAAGAACAAAATAAAAAGAGCCTGTACTAAAGTAACAGATTAAATGTCTCATAAATAGACACTTAACTCCTTTCTGTTGCTCACCAACATTCTGAATCTGATTTTTCTTGTTGCTGTCTTGGGGTTTTTTGGTGCCATTGCCCCTTTGCATAAAATCTTATATTTGCAAATGCAAGGGGGGATTTTTGAGGGAGGGAGTGGCAGTGTGTTATAGAATCATAGAATAGCTGAAGTTGGAAGGGACCCACAAGGATCAAGTCCATCAAGTCCAGCTCCTGTATGAAAGCACTTTGTGTTTTTAATCTGATATGTATTCTAAACTGTCTTAATATCTCAACATAATAAAGACCTCCTTATATCCACTACTTTCCCACTGCTAATAGTCTTCTCTCACACAAATGGAAGTGAGTTACCTCCTGCTACACCCCTGAATGTTTCCAGGCATATCTTGGCCATAGTAACTATAATGGGAATTTCAGTACTCACAACAAAAACGGTAAAGCTACTCAGATTTGATGATCCAATTAAGGGTCCTTATAGCCCTAAGCTGAACAACAACTAGAAATTTCTGTGCCCTCCAACCTCACACCAATCAGCAGAACCACAAGGAGGGCAGCACTTGGTGGGACTGAGCCTTTTATCACCTCCAGAAAGAGAGTAGAAGCCAACACACCGGCATCTAAGGCTTGGAATGATGAAAGTAACAGTTTTAAATGTATTATGGATTTTCTCATGGGCTCAGGAAGCAATAAAAACCAAGTACAGTCAGACTGCAGGAAACCAATATAGCTTTCATAATTTTTTGTGACTTTAGGGAAAACATGCTCAACTTTTATAGACAGCCAGTTCAGTATTACAAATTTTCAGGAAATGTCACTGCTATGGGATTCCCACAACAAATGCAGGTTATATTGAAATTACTGTTTTCTGCAAGGACACTGGTCAAAATAAATTCATGTCATGTAAATGGTGTGACTTTACAATGCAGCACCACTCCATGGTCACAAGCTTTTCACAGAACTGGATACAAAAGATGCTAGGAAAAGCAAGATTTCATTCTGATGGTTATATAACGTTGACTATTGGTTAACAGGGTAAGTGCCTGAATAAAGCTAAGAAAGCAAAGACAAACATGCTAAATCAATAAACAATCCTTAAAGATCTAATAAGATAAAAAAATCCAGAAAATACACTGAATTGCAAGGAGAAGGAGACTTTTTGTTGTGCAGTTTTTCAATTTATCAATCAGTGCAGTTCTTTCCAACTCTGGAGGAAGTTTAGACAACATCAGTGGCTTGGCACATTTTAAAATGGAGTGCCGAATTCCAACATAGTTAAAGGGTATACCACAGATAGTTTAAAAAAAATAAAAATCCTTGATTTAAGGTCAGGTACTGTAAACACTTACTGTGGTTTGTGCATAAGTAATTCAACTGAACTTAAGGAGTCCTGTAGGAATTCTCACACATGTAAATGCTTGCAGTCAAGCCTAATTTTCATACTATACAGTCTTAACCTGCCAATTAATTTTCTCTTTTTATTCTGATGAGTAGTATAACATTACCAATTAAATATTATTACTTAATGCAAACAGTGATCTCTCTTAAAGTATGAAATTCAGGTTTCCCTGATAACAACATCCATTTAGTAACAATTTTTTTTCTTTTTTAATCTTTTATACTTTACTGTGCCCATGACTTGCAAGTAATGTTGATATGGGGTTTTTGTGGGAGGTTATAAGTCTAAGAAGAATCTGGTGACATCACCCAAGGAAATGCCTAAGTCCTATATTACATTTAACTCAATACAATTTTGTTTAAATCTTTTGAAACAGCATCTGTTTCCTAAGAAAGTATTCTCAAAGGAGTCTCTGCTTTTACACATGGCAGTTCTGATCTCTCACTGCAGGAGAGCTTTACATCAAAGTTCACAAAAGCTCCAAAAGCTCCATTGGAGCCTCTCAAGGTGATAGTTTCGGCAAAATTATAGCGAGAGAAATGTTACTGAGACACATTTTGTTAGGGCAAAACTGAAATTCAAATACGGTAGATGAAGATTTATCAAAATGTAGACATATTCCTACTGTGCCTGCCCATTATCTGTTCTGTGAGGACATTACAGCAAGCTGGATGTTTTTGCTTTTCTCCCAGTGCATTTGCAGTTTACAGGTCTTGTTGCTGCACACAGGGATATTGTTGGAAGAAATGTTTTGAAAGGAGCTGCAAGTTAAGGTATAGACCAGTTTTGGTTTAATCCTTAATTGGAATAGTGTTTTGCAGCCTCTCATCCATGAAATCACACTAAACAAGAAAATAAACATCATCCTCACAGTATTTCCAGCTAAAGGTGAAAAGATATGAAATGACCTGAATGAAACAGGCCAGCAGAAATGCATGACTGAACGACTGAAAACCACTCATTCAAGCATGAAGATAACAAGTTTAATCCATAGATGATGAAAAAGGAAACAGTAAAACATATGAACAACAACATGTATCAAATTTTTAAATAAACTGTTTAAAGTAGCACGTTCTCTTCTCTCATGCCTTTCAGAAGGCAATAAAACTGAAGCACTGTTGAAATAGGTCCAGGTATTAGAATCCAAATTTAATGGGTTGCTGTATGGACTACCCAGCACCTCAAGACAGATGGTTCCTTTAGGCATGGTGGAATAGGGTTAACACAGCCATATCTTCTGCACCCACACAGGAGAAATCAAACTGTGCCATCAGCAATAGTACTTGCCTGAGATTCCATAGCTTTTGCCAGCCTGAGTTCCTGCACTGTAGCTTGGAAAAGGATTGCCAATCATTTTAACAAGTTACAGATTTTAAAAAGAATGAGCTGTTCTCATATTTATTACCATCATACATAAGATAACAAGCTAAATGACTTTACATTTGTGAAACTAAAGTGGATCATACTGAGATACCTATCTTCAGATATGCTGCAATACTGCTTCCCTTTCAAGCCAAGACTGTCTTAAATGACACCATAGAAATTATTCTAATACTTTTTTTGCCTTCTAAATCCCAGGATTTCCAGGATCAAAATGTCCTCTTCCTCTGTTCTTTCTCTAAATCTCATCTAAAAATCCCTTTATCTAGCATATGATACTACCTCCATCAGACAATACCCAGACCTGGCATACTTCAAGCCTCATCTGTTTTTCCAGGCTCTTCCAGGAGAGGCAAAAACATACGAGGAAGAAGATAAAGTCTGAATACAGTTTGAAATAAATCCCTCTCTCTGTGAGATCATTTTGACACACTGAGCTCAATGGTTGGACTTGATGATCTAAAAAGTCTTTTCCAACTTAGACGATGCTATGCTTCTATAATTCTATTATGAGTGCAATCTACCTAAAAACTTGGGTGTAGACTATTATAAACAGGAACAAATAATTTTAATTAACTGACTGATGGAAATAATACAAGGCCCCACCATATCTTCCTTAAAGGCCCTGGCTCATTTGTCCACAAAGCACGTCATCTACTTTCTTAATCAATGGGTACTCAAATTCATGACAGGAACTGGCATTGGCCTTCAGGGTGGGAACAAAAGTGACCCTCAAAGCTCAATGTGATTATGAGTCAACTGAAGTCATGAGTCAACAGCAGTCTGTTGCTGATTGACTCTGCCTCACCAGTAGGTGTTACTTCAGCCATTAATGCAGAGTGCTGTATGGCTGCAGGGATACGCATGCCTGCCAAGGTACATAAAAAACATCCAAACCAAACTAAAATCTGCCAGGTCCTGAAAATATCATGTAACACCCTGCCCTGTATCTACAACAGCATCCAAAGTAATGTTTGGGAGAGCTGACCACGACCACACCCATCCCTGTGTCTGCTTTGCAGCCTGAAGGCTTTTCATTGACGGCCGTTCCACTTAATCATTCAAAGTGATGCTTGGCCATTTGATTACTGTGATTTAACACAGCAATAACAATAATCCAGACTATGCTTAAACCACTCGTAGTACTTCCAAAACTGTTTATTAGCATTGGCTTCTGCTTTACAAGCTATTTTCAACACTCTTAATACTGAAGTTCCTCCTCTGGCACCTCGGAGAAGGCCGAGAGTATATGAAAAAGGCTGCCTTATTTTTTGTTTGACTGAGTAGTTGATAACTGCACTTAACTTCATAGTTTATTTATTTAACCTCAGCTCAAGCCATCTAAAATGCCCTGTGCATTTCAACTTCAGGTCCAAGACAGAACTGTATGCAGAACACAGTCTCTTTCATTTCCCTCTTGAAATGAGATTCAGTAGCTCCTCTTCAAACCATGAGTCAACTGCAAGGCCCTAATTTAATAATCCCACCCTTTTATTGCAATCACAGTAGGCCCTCATGCTCAACACCTCTGAGCAAAGCATCAGACACACCAGACTGAGGACTTCTGTCATGCTTTGACTAGATGCTGTCTTTGAGCTAGTTTGTTCCAACTGGTAGCTGAGACTCTTTGTGAAGACCTCCACAATGGGAAGCTCTCTACTGGCAGTTTATTCTGTCATAGTCTTTCAGTACATGACACACTCTTCATGGACTGGAATGCCTTCTTTCTTAATGCATGAGTCTCATCCTTCTTCACCATAGAATTCATAGGAACTGAATGCATAATTTAAGACTTGTACCCCAACAGAAGCAAACGTTTTACCAAGGAGCCATTAAGATTGGACAAAGAAAAGGGCATTTTCACTTAAGAGTAGGTTTTGTTCATCAGGCAAGGCACAAGAGCAATAGACAACAAAACAAAATTATTTTTTTGTTGAATATCTCACATGGGTTTTCTGAAAAACACCCTCTGTCTAAAATATGCACTAACATTACTATCAGTTTCTAAAAAATTTCCACAACTTTTCTTGTCTATACAAACACAGTACATAAACGGCAGAACTATGTATCCTTTCATCTATACACAATAAGAAAGAACAGCATTTCTCTGGGAGATTTTTTGCTGTAAATCCAGTCCATGCAATTGAAAGAAGGTGGGATGCAGCACAAGGGTTTCTCATTGCTCTAAGTGTACAGTTCAGCTCACTCAAATAATAAAAACTCTATGTATATTCAGTCTTGTACTTCTCTTAAAGTGAGGCCACTTGATTGTGCCAAATAACATGTTGTCCAACTTGGACTAAACTGAGAACACTAAGCTCATTTTCCTAGTGAACTGTGCTGTACTTGTGTGATTTTTACATTACGAACAGACATTATCTATAAGAAAAAAGAAAACTTTCTAAAGTCAGCTTTCTTCAAATTCCTTAGATTACTGGTGAAAACTTAAAGGCTAATATACTTGAGATTAAAACTGAAAAAGATTATTATCATGATGTAAATATACCTATACAGTCATATATAATTAGGTAATCATGTACATACTTATATTCACTCTGCCAAATTCTGCTCCATCACCATTATTTATATTTGATCTGATAGCTGGAAGACACTCCTTAGACCATTTTCTTTAAAACTGTAAACAGCAGATAGCATCATCTTTTATAGTCATTAAAGATTTACAACTTGCTAACAAAACTTTTACCACATTCATTTCTTGCTAACTTAAAAGCAAGAAGAAGATAAAAGGACAACTTGCATCTCATTATGTTGAATTGCAACAGTGAGAAAGAAAACGAAAGAAGATAAAGCAGAGGTTTACATGGTAAATCTGCTGATTGTTGAACATGTTGATATAAAATAAGGGCTATAAATCAACTTGAAACCCTTGGAAGTATTAAAAAGACCAGGTAACTTTCCAGTGTCTTTCATTCTTCCTACTTCAAGTTATCTATTTTCATAAAAAACCCATAAATTTGGCTCATGGCTGATATCAAGCACTAAAATTAGGGGTGACTGTAAAAACAGCTTTTTACTTTGAAATCTGACTTGCCAAGGAGCAAACTGTCACCTCAATTTGCAAAGGCAGTTCTTCTGGGATTGGAAAACAACACTGAAGTGCTAAGAGGCCAGAACATCTAAATCAGAATTTTTTTAAGACTGACTTTGAATACTGGTACTGAACATACATCTATATATACACACACATATATACATATATGTATATGCATATATATATATGTCTGTATAAATATATATGTGGAACTATGCAAAGTCTGCAATTGCAACTCAATTCTGGAAATGGAGTGCTTGCATTATGGAAAATGTTGGTGTTTGCTGTATCAAAACATGTAAATAAGGCAAATAGAGAAACTTTTCATTAAGTTTCAGATCAGCAATGCTATGAAGAACAACAGAAATTAAAAACTCCTATGCTGATTCCTATATCTGATTTTTTTGTCAGATTTACATACTTCCTCTTACTCACTTTTGGCTAAAGCCACCTAAGTTTCCTCTCCTCTCACCTCACAGCACCTTTCACATCTACTGATTTCTTCCCAAGCAAGAACCACAAATTAGTCTGCTTTTGAGGTAAGACCATACTTATTAAAATTAAGATTAAACCCAACTGCTGACCTAAATTAATTATTTTGAGCCTTCCCTCTAGTAATCTGAACTTATCCTTTATCTTCTACTAAAGATACAACTTCTACGAAAATTGTATGAAATTACATATTTTTGAGACATTTATCTCTCTTCATGAGAAACTGGCCATGAAGGTTGAACAAGGGTGAGGAGATAACACAAGTCAACAGTCCTGGTTACATAAGGTTTCAAAGCAGATTAAAAATCAAAGGTGTTTTTGTTCTATACAAAACAACTGGAATTGAAATTATAATTTAATTATGTTCTAGCTCAATAAATCCAAATGCCCCATTTCAATAAATCCAATTTCTTCATGTTAAATGAAAATAGATGCACTTTCAGCTTGGCTTCCTACAATCCACGTCTCAGAGATATTCACTGAAGCTGTGTGAAAAAGTTTATGTAAATTAATTCACCACTAATTTCCATTCAGTGGGGGAAAAAAGGTATTGATGATTTTGCCTAGGTAAAAGTAACTTTAGATGAGAAATTTTGGAGAGCCAAAAAACCCTTCAAAATCAAAAGTCACACCATGACATTTAACTACATATATGACTAGGAAAATAGTCCATGAGGAAGCACTTCTACTTTAGAGGCTGGTATTTAACTTAAAAAAACCCCTATGTTTTTGCCACCAGTTAGCTTTATAAAAATGCCACACATTAAAGAGCAATCATAATTTAAAAAGCAGGGTCAAATCAATACCTCTAAAAATTCCTCCCTGACTGTAAATGTTCTGTAAAAAGATTGTACTGAAACTTGCATCATTTGAAGAGGGAAAGAATCAAGACCTTTTGAGATGCCAAATTTTTACTCTCATGTTTCTGCAGAACAGAGCAGGGGGCTCACAAGCTCTGTCCCACATAGGTGTGAACAACACCCTGGCAGGATCAGACAGCTCCATGCACACATACAAACCAAGTGCCAGCACTGGAGACCCCACGTGTCCTGAGCACAGACAGCTCTGCAGCCCCCATGAGATGCGACCAGGAGAGCTGTAACTACCTTGCTTACCCTTCTGGCCCTCAGCTGCTCTCAGGGCATAGAGAAGATTTCATGGAAAAAGGTGGAAATCAATTTCTGTGGCTTGCTGCCCACTGAATAAAGGAGAGAACAGGAATCTATGGGGCAAAAACTTCCCAGTAAGGGTTTGCCAAACCAGTGCTCATTTTCGAAAGGGAATAATGAGGTTTTGGGGTTTTTGTTCTTTTAAACATATAGCTCTGGATGAAGTCTAAATGGAAGGTCCTCATGCTCAGAAGCCTAAGAATGATGTGGAGTTCTTTCAGCTGCTACCATACAACCCTACAGATGCACCACCAAAGCAGCACTTTGATGGATCAGTGGGGAAAGGACCACGTAGTTATGCATCTGGCACATGCACAGCAGACACAGAGCACCTCTATGTCAGTGAAAAAGAAAACCTGCTGGAGCTAAACTGAGCAGAATTTGTCTATTTTAAAGGTATTGAGCAGCCTTTAGAATGCTGCTGTTCACTGGCACCACTTCAGGAAACAAAGCACGGTAACATGAAAACATATGCAAGCCACCCTCACTTTTCATAGATTTTGAAGAACAAAAGGGCTTCAACTATGATGTTCTCAATACAACCATCTAGTTGGATGCCTGGAATAATAATGAATATAGAATTTCACCCAATAATTTACTCAACAAACCCTTAACTTCATGTTGAGCTTTTTGAAGTAAAAATTTCAAGTGAAGAATGAATCACATCTGTAAGGAAGTTATTCCTCTCTGCCCAAAATTTTCCTTTATTTCTTGGTCCAAATTTTTCTTGCTTCTGCTTCCAGGCATGTACATATGCAATACATTGGATCTGAAACCATTATCTGCTTTTGTTCATCTCTACTTTACATCAAACAAAACACAAGAGGAAGTAAAAAATAGCTGTAATACGCACATTACAGAGCACTTAATCTCATGGCTAGTGACATACAAACTGTGAGACAGTGATCTGGTATATAATACACATGGTCTACTGAAATTGCCATTGCCTGGATAGTGAGCTCAATTTGCCAGTACCAGAAGGATTAAGCCTAGGTAAAGCGCGTATCCGAGCAAATTATGCCCAACATGGACGGTTTCCTCATTTGTAGGGAGCACTTATGGAATGAAGGACACAGAAATGACACTCGCTACACTGTGCTTTTGCAGATTCAGCAGATTTTTCTCCACAGTATAAGTAATAGTCTAGTGGACTTCTCTTTTTTCCACAGTGTGTTTGAAAGCCAGATGACCTGACTTTTGCAAAAAGTTTCACTTTAATAAGTCATTTTACTGCAAGATAATCTTCTTTATAAAATAACGGTACTTCTATTTACCAAATTTGCTAGTCTGCACATTGAAACTTTATACCAGAAGGTTCCCTGCTGATTAGGAAGGATGCTGATGTTTTCCTCACTAGAAGGCACTGGCAGACATATTTCCCCAGAAGCCTTCAACTACTAGTTCCATAACACAGTGACAATGGTAGAATAAGCTTTTTGTTAAGAAAGATATATGCTTTATCAATAAAGAAAAAATTTGGAAAGTCAGAGGAGCAACATGTAGAGAGATAAACAGACAATATATATGTGTTCAGTGTCCTAAAAATACCATTTGAGCACACGAAGTAGGAAAACAAGTAGTATGGGAACACAGTTGCACCAAGCTGCATCAGTGGAAGAGCGAAGGGCAAGACCAGTTTTGAACCATGGTGGTTCTCCATCACCTCTGATGGATGGCACTGACCAAAGACTGTGGCTGGCAGTGAAACCTTCAGCCAGGCTTGCAAGATTAAATGGCAGGCAGGGACACAGCAATGCAAACTCTCTGTGGGACACTGGCTGAACTGAGGTAACAGAATTCATAGTATAAACATAACATTTCAGAAAAATATAATTTTACCATGTTCATCCACAAACCAAGAACAATACCAGGAACATAGTTACACCCACATCTACATCATCTTTTACCATAGCCTCAAATCCTCAAGTCATTCCTGGCAGCTGCTCCACAGAAGGAGCAGTAATTTAGATATACATAGACACTGGGACCAGGTCCCCCACTTGGGTCACCCAGCTGAGAATCAACAGGCTACTGTTGCTTTGTTTCTAACCACTTCCTGACTACAGTTTGGCTATTTAGTCTTTCGCCACCTGGTTTATATTTGATTTGTAAAAATAAAAATAAACAATATCCCTCAAGGAGCAACAAGAATACTGCCCAGTTTGCAGTTTGTGACTAGAGAAGCAAGGAGCTGGGCCCATACATTCTCTGGTACCTAAGCCACAGGTCAGACCAGCTGCCAGCTAAGCCAATATTTCTGGTTTGAAGCATCTGCTGAACTCTTGCAGACAATTAGAAAGTTTTGTTCCATCACTGAAATAGAAAACCAAATTTAAGAACGGCTGTGTAAATAAACTGGAAGTTCATTCAAAACCTGGGACACAGAGGCCAGCTATTTCTGGATTATAAAGAAAATTAAGTAGGGAAAAGTTCTTAAAGTTTGAAGATATCATTCTGCTAATTTCCTTCACTGTGAATGAATACATAGGAATAAAAATGGCTCCAAAATATCAAGATTAATATTATTTCAGCTGTTTCTCTGTGGATAGAATGCAACTTTTATTTTGTTGATGTCCTTAAAAGTCACTTCCTGAATTGAAAAGCTGTGATTCCTATCTTTTCATGGTAAATGCATGTTGTATTGCAAAGAACTGCATTTAGAACTGTAATATCATAAGCATTTTGTAAATAAACAAATCCATTGTAACATTTTATTAATCTCTCATATCTAATTATTTTAGTTTATCCACTTTTAATTAACTTGGGGATTATTTCTTCCTACAAAATTAAGTTTCAGGATTAAAGTAAACTCTATAGTCCAAAAGCCTGCTTAAAGTTGCTCAGGTAACATGTTTGCTTAAAAATAAAACTTGTCAATTAAGCAAAATGGAATAACAGCATTTTAAAACTCTGTTTAGAACTTTAATTCACAAATGAGTTCAGAGTTACCCAAATCTAATTGGAACATGATTATGATTATGGTCCTTTGCAGTCTTTTAACATGGCAGTGAGAACCTGAAAGGAATCCAGTGGGCACTTACAATCTATCTCCAGAAAGTACAGAGCAAGCATATTTTATCACCTTTGTAAGCCGGACTGATAATGCTCGGTCCTGGCAGTAAGGCAGTAGGAAGTAAGACCTCCTAGTAAGTGGGAAGAGAAAGAAGTGCCTTTGTTGGCCACCCCCTTATTTTCATATGCTCCAGAACAGCTACACATCTGGCTCCTTATCTACTGATTCCAATTCCTAATTAACCATTAGAGGAAAAAAACCCCAAAACTTCTCTGGCAATGACTACACTTTTTTTCACACTGAATTGCAGGGAAAAAGAAAATTTAAAAATCTGTTGACTTGCAATTGCAATGTTCACATGGTGCCACATGCCATGGCACTAAACCAGGGAAAAACTTATCTATGCTTACATTTTAGCACACACATATTTCCATTTATTTCTGTGTCAGTACTCACAAGTTTAAAGCTAAGCATGATCCAATTTTTTAGAATAAACTGGGTAGCTCCTGCTTTCCATTTCCTTCTTTGCCTTCTGTTTCTGCCTAAAACCAAACCTTTCTTTACCTTTAAGAAAAAAAATAATCTTTCAAACATTACTTAAATAAAAGCATGGGAATGTTGTTAGCTCTCAATTGATGTTTCTTTCATAAATTCATCCAATCCATTTGCACTTTGGGTTTCCACAACATCCTGCAGGAAGGTGCACTGCAATTTACATGCCATGTAGAAGAGCATCCCCTTTATTTTTTTGCAACCTCCTGCCCTAATTTTAGTATTTTGACAATTTAGAAGTTGTAGATGCCCCATAGCTGGAAACGTTGAAGGTCAGGCTGGACAGGGCTCTGAAAGCAAACTGATCTAATTGAACATGTCCTGACTTACTGCACACCATTCAAGCTTGTCTACTATGTCTCTATCATATAGTTCACCTCTCTTCTCTCCTAGAAAATGTTATCACGAAGCACCTTGGCTCTAGCTTAAATTTTGTCCTTTGAATCGGCCTCCTCCTCCCTTCTTTGTCTTCCCTGTCCTCACGGAGCAGCATCTCCCCTCTCAGTTTTCTAATAGATCCTGTAAGTGCCTTGGTAAGTCTATCAACTCTGCACACCAATTTCCTAACTCAAGTAGGAATTTGTCCCTTTTTGGGTAAGTGGTTATAGCTGGGCAAACAATGTTTTTTCCCCCAGTCAGACTCTGTTCGAAAAAGATTTCCAGTCATGTACTCTTTCCTTTCACAGCAGGCCCAAGAGGAGATAGCACAGGTACAGACAACACTTGTGTTTGTAAAAGGCCCTGTTGCTCTGAGCAGGTGAGAGACAGGAGATACCAAACTGGCTAGATTGCTTTCTTGCACCCTTCCAGACATTGTGCATCCAATCCTGCTCCTTAGATGCCAAATGCCTGCCAGCAGAATGTCCTCATTCATGACTGTCACAAGTACAAACAGGACTCACAAAATAAATGGATTCAAAACTAAACCTAATCCCCAAACTGTGACAGAAGCCATTTGAGTAATCCCTTATCTGTCAGAGCTGTACTCCACTTCCTCTCCACATTTCCCACCAAAAAGGGCAGAGATGAGCACTGCAGTTCCGTTGTGGGAAGCTGCTGGCATGGAAGGAAGCTCCAGCTGAGCTCATAATGGAAACCACCTGCCCCTTTGCTATGACAGAACAGAATTTCTCATTATATTCCCCTATACTCCTTACAAGACAGGAGATTTTCAGTGTCATGCTAGAAAAGGAAAGACAATTGCAAAGGATAAATGCATACAAAGGAGGTTAAAAACAAAAGAGTACTCTATTTTTTTTTTTTATAGTGGGTACACTCTGCACCTCGGTGGGTTAGTAAAACGAAAACATATAGTGCAAAATGTGATGGAAAACAAATAGAAAGTAAGAGTTATTGCAGCAATTTCCTTTTATCTCAAGATAATGTCATCATTGCAGACAATAGGAAAAAAATGTCCATCTGCTTTTAATAACCAATGTGTTGTTGGCCTATCAATGTCCCAGTCTGGGTTACCAAAGCATGAACTAAGAGCTAAGCACAGCTGGCACAAGTCCCTTCACCCTTTCCCCACCTCAGCTATATTTTCTAGCTTGGACATCATACAGAGAACATTGAAAGTTAAGATTCCTTGGAAAAATGCACTGTTTTGGGTCTCAAATTTGTGGATTCAATGTGTTTGCTCAGTTTTGAATATAAAAGTAAAATCAGTTACAAGAAAGAGGCAGATAAAAAAAGGGCTGCCCTACTACAACTGGTGACAGATGATATCCTCCTCTTTTTAAACCAGTATCATAGTAGCAAGGCATGAAAGTAAGAGGGACTGTGTTTATTGGGGGGACAACCTATTGAATAGAGCATCACAGCCCTTTGAGCTAAGTCAGGCAGAGATCATTAGGCATCATTTGGGGGGACCTAGAAGCAAGCTCCTGGACTCTCAAAGTCATCAAAAAGATGGTGGAATGTAACCTACAACTAAGAAGGAAAAGTAACAGGCAAAGAGATATGCTGTCTAACAAGATTCACCCTGCATTCTCAGTGGGATACAGTATTTTCTCCACACTCTCTCCGGAACTGTTGTGGAGTGTTGCTATGTACTACTGAATACTTACCACATTCCACCCCAGGGGTGGCTCCATTTCAGTACTGGGTGAAGTGATCTTATTTAAACATTACTTAGCTCACAGGAGTGCTGTGAAACTTAATTAAATTAATGCCTGCAAAGTGCTTTGAGGTTCTCAGATGAAAGGTGCTACAGAAATCCAAAGTACTATTAGTGTTTCTAAGGATAGGTGAAGCAGTTTGAATAAACTAAAAACCTACATAAATCTTCCCTCAAAGTAAAAGCTTTTGGAGTATCGGTTAACTTGGTTTTTAATTTTGTTTTCATTTTTAAGACCTTTACAATTCCTAACTTCACTTGCAATTTAAACAACCACTTTAGAGCTACACAAGACAAAGCATACTAATACCTCATTCATTTTCAGCCTCAACGTTACCTCTGCTTAAAAAGGTGCACTCAGTATTTCAAACCTCATCACTGTTGAAGAAGATAGCCATCTTTTACCTGTGATCCACTATGCTGGCAACTTTCTTCGATACAAAATATCCAGGTCTTGGCTCTTCAGAGAGTTTACAGCTTTGCAATTAGCAATCAATTGTTATTGGAGAGAGAGCTCCAGTCTCTGAATCTTCTGAGTAACAATAACACAATGAAATGAAAATGCAAGCCGTAACTACCATCGTCATCTACAGACAGGAGAAACAATAGTTTTCAGAGAAGAAAACAATAGCTTGGAGAGATGGGGCTTTCTCCTCAGCCTCCATGACTGCATTTGGAATAACACACTTTTTCATATGTCCAAACTAGGACACTTAAGAGGTCCCAGTCTTAGTTTCCTCTCTAATTAAAAAAAAAAAAAAAAGTTCAAAATATTACAATCAAAGGGCTCTTTTAACATGCAAACTGAGGCCAGCTATTTACATGGCACATAGATGAAGACTATATAAGAAATGCATTTCTAAAAACCATAAACACAGAGCATAATTAAAGTCATGTCATGACATGTAAAACTTGTACTCAAACAGAAGGTAATTAAATCCCAGAAAACTCATGAGAATGCTTTTTCTCATGAAATTCTCATCTTACTTTCTGGGTCAAAACAATATGAATAAATATTCTAAACTAAAAACTGCAGAAATGGAGCTTTTAGTTCTTTTGAGATTTGTCTGTCACCATTTATTTCCTTTGCAGGCTGGAAATAAGGGAAGGAATGCAGAAACTCTGTCACCTGCAAGAAAGTACTGAGGGATGTGGGTACATAAAACGATATGGCTACTCCACTTCAGTATCGCTTTATTCAGTGCAGACCAAGAGGAATTTTTATTGATTCAGTGCACTTTGGGGGTTTGGCATCTAGTTACAGGTTGTATAACACTACTGTGAGAAACCATTTTTAACCTTGAGTATGCATGACTGCTTGTGACTACTTTTATGTTATGAGGCAACTACACAGGAACAGAGGAGGCTGTGGTCAAAAGGAAGGAAGTCCCAATCCCTGCCCTATATATATTCACTGTAATTGCCATCTGCATATAAAAATATGTGCTCAGTTTGAGTAAAACCACATAGAACATATGCATTCTCTTGAAAAAGCATAAGACTATCAGCACCAAGCAAGATAATAAAATGCACAGAATGTGCATTATATGACACAGTGCAATTTGACAAACAAATAAACACCCACCAGGCTAGAGACTGATCAAACTGCAGAGTATTCTGCTCACATGCAACCACAGAAGTCAGATCTTGTGACTGCACTAGAGTATACATACCAAAAACGTGCCACAACTTCCATGGCGAACTCACCCTATCAGAGCCTGGCACATATTTTTTTTACCTGTGTTGCCTACCACCATGGACCAGGATTTCCATTAATCCAGAGCAAGAACCTGCCTAGGACATTCTCCTCACTTAAGTCCTCATATGTTCACTAGATATTTTCTTTCAAATACTTATCCATTTTTTTTCTGAAAACTGAAATAGTTGCTTCTCTGTTGCTTACTCTCTGGAAGCTCTACAACATTAATAACCATCTGTAAACAGTTATTAATACTGTAGAGCTTTTCTAGAGAAGGCAACAGGGTGCAATTCGTCCTCAATTCCTTTCATACATGACACTTCAACTCTTGTCTATATCTCCTTGTTTTCTGCACCAGACTCTAGTCCTTTAAAGACTCACTGTTCCAATTCCCTTTAAAATCACACACTTTTTAAGTGGAATCCTTCTTAAGTCAGTAAGATCCCCTTCTTTCCTGAAGAACTCAGATCTAGTTATTTGGCATACCTAAAATGCCCACATTACTGCATTATCCTAGCTGTCCTTTGCCCTGCTGTAACTTTTCTCTTTCAATGTTTTTCCCTCTTTTAAAATAACATGCATTCCTTACACAGACCTAAAATTATTTCCTGCAGCTATTCCAGAAATTTTAAACAGTTATTTTTGCAGCTTAATATAAACAGTATTTATACAATGCCTTCTATCCAAAAAGCTTGAAGAACTTAACACTTTATGCTAAGTTTTACCATATCTCCGTGAACTGCCTCTTTATTTACAACTCTCTTCCCTCTGGGCAAGTAAGACTATATCCACTTTACAGAACCAGAATCTAATGCAGCAGGGACCAGAAAACCCTATGGGCTGGCTTCACCCTTGGCTGAAGCTCATCTAAGTATGGGCTGCAGCCCAGAACCAAGGTCCAGCCTTCCTCCTCCTCCCTCCTCTTGAGTCCCGGCAAACAGGGCTCACACAGCCAAATCAGGCAACAGATGACACTGCTGAAAATAGATCTTGTCTCTTGTCAGGTTGCTAATTGTCTCAGCTCAGCTGACCATCCCACCATGCACTGGTAGTGTCACCACAAGGCAGGGAATACACATGGCTGAGAGGCAAGCATAGCTCCTGCTCCTTTCGGCAGGAGCTTGAACTTAAATGATTCAGATGCCTGTAAAACTGCAGCCACAGTGTGGAGACAAGCAAATGGCTGCTCTAAAGAGTCATTAATACAAAATGGAGTGCTTACCTACTCTCTCTTACTCCAGCTGCTTGTTTCCATTTCTTCCTTGTGCTGGTGCTAAGACCCACCAGACTTCACAACTGAATTATCACATAACAGCAAGAAAAGCTAAAGCAATACAAATCACACAAACGTTTATTTTCTGATGGTTTAGTGAATAAAGTGCTAGCACATGAGCAAGGCAGGAGCAGGAGAAAGAAAGGGGAACAGTGTCCTCTTTCCAGCGAGGAGTGATCCTCGACCAGCTCAGTCACCTCATGTAGCTCCACACTACAGGAAAGGGCCACAAGCTAGAGTGTTGAGAGAATAAACCAGAAATATGTACTGCCTGTTTAGCGCTGTACTTGCAAACACTTCAGGCTTTTATCTCAAATAGTCTTAAAGACCTTTTGTCCACTCATTGTTTGCCAGTATTTGTCGACTTCCTACCTTCTTTCTTAACCTCTTAGCTTTTAATTTCTTACAATTCACCAATTAAGCTCTGCTATTTGCCAACTCTTAGATTCCCTAGTTACCTAAACTCTGAATTACCCTATTCTCTATGTATAAATCCCCTTCATCTTCCTTCACTGTTTTATCTTTCACTGAATTTCTTCAAAATACTTCTCATAGTCAAATGTTGTCCTCCTTTTAACTTCTTCACTAGAAGTGGAATTTACCCAGTTTTACTTTCTATTACAGTCATGTCTTTCTTTAACACAGCCTTCCCCTTGGAGCTAGTTCTCAGAAGACTCAAAAACAAATTTGTTTTCTCTGCTGTGAAGAAGGGCCACCTATTTCCCAACCCAAAAATGGGCAGCAGTTGTGTTGTATATAACACAACAGAATCTCATCCCAAGAAAAACACACACACAAGTCAATAGAGACCATACAGCTATCAAATGATGTATTTATTGTAACAAGAGGCTGTCAGTCTATAACGGTTACCTCCATTAAAAATGCATGACAAGCATCACACCATAAGTAAGTTTTAAACTGAATTTCACCTTCTATCTGTTGGCTCTCCACGTTACATTTAGATCTAATTAGACTGTGTTAATAGACAGTGCTGAATGAAAAACCATATAAAAAGGGACAGAATAAGAGCTGAGCAATATCCTCAGTAGAAGGACTTGATCCCATGAGGTTGTCAATGCTCAGAGGTCCAATGCATTAAATGCGAGTCTACCAAGTGAGCAGTAAATAAATGCACTGCCTCAACAATATGCCACCACTGATCTGAACAAAGTTCATATGCCAGGCTAGATAGCTCTGCTCCCATGAATCCCTACAAACTCAATTTACAGGAATGCTTGTCCAGAAAACAGTAGATAATCTCTTGCCTACATGGCACAATCACTCACAGAAAAGCAGTTGTGAAAAATCTCTCAGCATTGCTCCAGCTACGAGAACCTGTGTTCGCCCTTAACTGTAAACTCTTGACCAGTTCTAAAGCATTAAGGAGAACAACAAAATTGTGTAAAGATAGATACACAGGCTATTGCAGACCTCTTCAGAAAATAGGATGCACAATTCTTTAAAGCATGATAAGAAAGCCTTTTTTATTTTTAATGCAAGGATGCAATGTGTTTTTTAATTTCTTTTTAATTTAAGGGCAGTTTAGATTACTGTGCTTTCTTATATAACTGTCATGCAAAGAAAAAAACTCACCATCAGCTTAAGAAGCCCCCCAAAACCAATTTTAATACATTACTACTTAGAGGACAAATTGGCCATTCTGTCAACAGAGAACACCAAGAAGTTGACTAGGCTCCTTACAAGATGGGCAAAGATGAAATGTGATGAATATGCAGCTGATGAAGGAAATGTATAGTGAAAACTCTTCAGGATGGTACTCAGTCTGCTAGCAGAGGGCTCTGCCTTGCCAGCTGCCAGAGCTCAAACAAAACCTTTGATGAAATCACAACTACCCTTGTCTCAGTTTCACAAAAAAAAAGGAGACTGTGGACAGTTTAATTATCACAGAACCATTACCATCAGCGGCAGTTTCATAATCTTGAAATGCTGCCATTCTCAAAAGCCATTTGCCTGAAAAAAATCCTTAAAACACAAGAGGCTGTCATACTGTCCAAACAATAGAGCAATTCTTATACAATCAGACGCCACAACTAATTATTCAAAACAAAAACACCCCCCCCTATTTTTAAACAAGGGAACAAAGGATGTAAATTTTATCCAGAAATATTAGATTTTAAAAGGAGTAAAAATATCCAAAAACCAAAACAGATGAACACTGTAGACTTGCCTTTCTTTCATGCTTGTATGTGCACAAAACTGATTCTGTGTTAAAGGAATGAGTACATACACTGGTCATGCTCCTAACAAACACAATAAAAAATAATAAGTAATAAAAGCAAACTGTAGGAGCTGTTGTGGTTACTTTCACTTAGATTTCAAAGGAACTGCCTGCTTCATTCACACTCTACCTTATTTGGGTTAATCAAACTGTATTTTATTTTTTCTTTGACACCTATAAAGATTGCTCTGATAAAGTGCCTATTAAGATATGTGTTTCAATGTTCTTTTTTCCTTGCTATTAGTCACAATTTCCTAATGCTGATATTTTGCCAGGATGACAGAGGAAGCAGTTACAAATGCAAGTGATTAGTATGTGTGTGAGTGCCTTGACACACAGTTTTGGTCACTTACTAATACAAATACTGAGCTGGCCTAGGGGCATCTTTGTGTCATTTTCCATTAATAGAAAAATACGAACCCTTTGTAGCAAGTTGCTACTAAGCATTATGTCCTTGACTTCTATTGAGTTAACTTTTCAAACATCTGATGTTTGTTATTCATTTTGTACAGCATTTGGACATTCTAAAAACCTCAGTAATCAAAGCAATATGCGCATTGGAGAATGTTCTTTTTGTTAGTTTATACTGGTCATATATCAATCATCTGACTATACAGAGACTGGATGGAGTTCAGCTTTTTTTTCTTTTTACGAGACAGATCAATATGTAACAATTATGTATGCAAATAGTACCCAAGCACATGGGAAAAAAACAACACAGACAGATGGCAAAATCCTCAGCCAGTTGAATTGAGAAGAGCCAGTATTACATTCTTAAAATTTTGGCTTAAGAAATCCTGTTCGAGAAGGTAAAAGGAGTCCAAAATGCTGGAGTTTGTGAAGAGGAGACTCAGAGACTGGAATAAAAACACACTGCCAAGATCGGAAGACAAGTTAGGAGCAGCTAGAGAGGAACTGCTGCAGGAAAAGCACAAGTACAACTGAAAGTCTGAAAGGACAGTTTGAAAGCAATGAAATGAGAGGATGAAAATGGGTGATTCAGAAAGGAGACAGTAATTAATGTAAGCAAATAAAACCAGTGGCTGTCAATAGAGGAAACAAGAAAAGAGATGTACCTACTTTGCAGCCTAGTTCATTTGACATAAATGAGTGGAAGGAAAATGGTTATTGGTTGTCAGAAGGGGTCCCAGACTAGCAGGGGTTTTTAGAAGCGCTATAAGCAGCTCAGTGGTGGGTTTGATCCAAGTCTGAAGTGGGTATACCAGCCAGACTTCTGACAGCCCTGTACTTGAAGATGAGGCTCCATTGCCTGGGGATTTCAGAGGTCTGCATGGAACATGTGGAGAATGGATGCAACAAAGGGAAGCAGAACCAGTCCAAGACTTGAAAACAATCAAGTGAATCAAGTGAATGGAACAGACTACAGAAAAAAAAAGGCTTGCACCTGAAGGCTGCAAACACCCTAAGTAGCAGCTCCTGTTCCTAAGGAGCTGCTACTTAATGATCTGCATTAAGACTCAAAGAAATCCTTTGGAAGAAATCCGAAAAGATTTCTGCTGCTACAGGAGGCCCCTGGAATTTGAGGTCACCTATGGTCCAAGAGAATATTCTTCTGGCTGACCTGAAATGAGAACAAAGCAGGAAAAATTTCTTTGCTTCATTCTTCTGACATGACTGCTTTTCCTGGAGTCCCTTAAACCAGTAGCAAAGATGTGTAAGGCAGCTTCTACAAAAATAAATCAGTGGGGACCCATGGAAATCAGGTATTGTAACCAAGATATGCCTTCCCTGATTTTAACTAGACGTTATTTAGCTTCATCAGAAGAGGAAAACTGCTTCTTCCTCTTTCTTCAGCGCCTGCTTTTTCTTTTTTTTCCTAGCAGAGAATGAATGTATAAAGTAATTTGGGAAAGGCATGCTGCACTACATACATTATCTTTATAGGGCACAAAACAGCCCATCAGAAACAACTGTGAAGATGGCTTTAGCTCACATCCACATCCAGGTTCTGCACAGCCAGCAATATGGGGAACTCAAAGCTCGCTTCAGTGGTGTCTCTTTCCACTGCCTGAGCAACTTTCAGCTCTGCTCCTAGCAAAACAACCATGTCTAGAGCAAAATGTTTTAAACTCTATGTAGATGTAAAGGCAGAGAGAAAAATAATCCCTTCACTTCCATGGAATCGGTTAAGGAAGGGATAAATTACAAAACAAATTCTAGATGTAACTAGAGTTGAAGTGAGGTGAATTAGTAAACCAGCAAGGTACCGCTGGCAACCTGTGAGACATTTCCATGAAGTCTAACTTCTTTTTTTCCTCCTTAGGAGACACACAAAAAGGCTGTTTAAGCAGCGTGCAGAGCCCTAACTAACCATGTTCTGAACACAGTCAAACACTTGGGAGTCGCAGTGGCTGCCACTACACAAACAGGGAAAGCAGACTGGTGTGGCAAGAGATTGCTCATACGTGTAGCAAAGTACTTGGATCCAGCAGCCATTGCATCAATGTCACCTGCAAGGAGGTTTTTGGGACACTCTCTTCGCAGTTTTGATTGGCCCTACACTGAAGCAGAAAGCACAACAACGTCTGCATGCCTGGGTGTGTAACTTCCAAGAGGAGGTAAAATACAGTGCAGAGAATATCTCAACAACCCTGATAACAGTGAATTTATTGGATGTATAATAATACACCATAATATAGGTGAAATGTAATTTAGACCATCAGTCTTCTACAGAATTCATATATGTGTTAGTTGAACTTATAGACAGCAGGAAAAAAGATTATTTGGAAAGATACCACATTAAACAACAGAACAAATGCATAAAAAAATATGCATCCTTTATTTGGGACTTGGCATAAAATTGAATGGAGGGAGAAACACCGCCATACATTGTTGACAGAACAGAAATGTATTTAACACTTCTTCGATCTTACATAAATAGTAAGCTTATTCTATGAAGATTTATGACACTAATTCCACTAGATTATTTATTTTAAATGAGGTATTTAAATCAATTCACAAATGGATTGTTCCACGCCAACTTGGATAGCTCACAGGCACTGTACAAGGATTTTAACATAGTAGCCCTTTTGGCAGGGGAGGGGAAATAGCCATGTTTTTCCTTCCCCACCAAAAAAGGCTTTTCTATTAGAAATATAAACTCAAATCCAGGGTGACAGCTCATCTTTCCCTAAATCTAGGCATGTTTTTTTTTAAAGCCTATGAAATTATAAAGAGTTAGGAATTATATACAAAATAAAAATATGACAGAAAGGGAAGCTTTCATCTCTCATGGAAGCAAAGACTGTTTTTGTTGATACATATGGAAAAAATTAGGCCCAATTATATGTTGTGCTTTGGCACTGTGGTTCCAACTTCACCACAGGCTCATTTTTTTCACAGATATACCATTACAGCCAATTCTACCCTTGAACATTTGAACTCAAACCTCGTAACACAGGCATTTTTGTTGCTAGATTACTTGTACCCTGGATGAAATGTTCTATGTTACCGTTGTCCTATATTTAGAAGTTTAAAAAGGGTTATCTGTATAGACTTCAGAGAACATATACTTATAAAAATATAATAAGATTAAAACATCTTGTGAATAAAGCACACTTTATTGCAGGATAATATCTCAGTTTATAAATTAGATTGTAGAGAGACTGAATGTGATGTCATAAGAGACAGAATAATAGAGATCATCAGAGAGACAGAGGAAAAAATTATCTTAAAAAAGAAATCTGTATAAATTTTAAATAGGACAGATAAGGGAGAGGAAGCCATGATGAAGACAAGACTAACAGTCACGTGAATGACAGAAAGGACATAAAGAGTAAAACTGACAAAAATCTGAGGTCTACAGATAAAAATTTTTTATGAGAATTGTATTAATCGTCACTTAGGAAAGACAATAAAATTCAAAAATAGGCATCTTTACTTTGTAATAAATCGTCAACTAAAGGCCTTGAAAACACAAATTTTTATTGCAGTTTTGCAGCTTTTTTGGAAACAGTGACATAATTTACAAATCAAAAGAGTTTGAATAAGGACTAGTCCAGTTATTCCGTAAGTATCTCTGTGGCTAAGTCCTTATATAAGTTTACTGATATTTCACTATTTGAACAGAGAACACAGACATAGCTATCTTAAAATTCTGCATTAAACATCTCTCTGCAATATCTGTGAAGATCATTAGTCATAGCTGGGCTAATGACACAAGCTTCCCAAAGATCACAGGCATAAGCAAACATGGCCTGGCTGTCTATAATCTGGAAGAATAAAATGTCAGAGCAGGCAAGCCATCAGCCGTCTATCTGTGATATTTCCTAAATGCCTAATATACCTAGATATACAATGTCACCTAACTGAAATACTATAACAATAATTGGTTCTTCCTGTACTTAGACAAGAATGAACATTATGCACAGAAAATTGAGAGGAACATAAAGGACAAGGGAGAAACATTAAATGGAAACATAATGCATATATTGAATACTAATAAATTGACCAGTGGCTTGCATGGGAGGACACTGAAGTGTTCCCCCAGTGTAGCAAAGGCTGCTGCAGAACTAGGAAAGAATTCTTTTCAAATGGATTAATTTCTATAACAACTACATGAATACTACAGAAAAAATTCCTGGAGATTCAGATGTTTTACTTAAATCTTAAATGACCAAAACCTCTTCAAGAATCAGACAATTATATATCCCAATATTACTCAGTTTCATCATGAGTTTCCTCACTTTAGAAACAGCAGGAGAAAAACTGAAAGCGACTAAATGTATCCAGCATTAATCCAGTGTTTGGATAGGCAGGGATTTTTTAACTGCTTTTATGATGCTTATTTGGGACATGCAATTTATTTTCTTAAAAATTACTACTGTCCACAAACATCAACAAAAGAAACCATCAATATTATTAAATAGAATGTGAACTTAATTGGTTTGTTTGAAATTAACTCCAGCCATCATGAAAATACCAAAGATACTTTTGTGACTACTGTGTCCCTTCCAGTCTTTCATGGGAAAATACATCTACTGTTGATATCTGCAATCTTGACAGTATGGATAATCACATTCTGATAAGATCATGCTGTCTGGGCATTGCAAAATTACATAGTTCTGTAGTCTGCTACAGGTTTTCCATTACATGCACAAAGACAAGAGTAAGCTGCAAAGTCTGAAGCAAGTCAGGTCTCAGGCTGATGTCACTTCTCCTCCATATTATTCAAGTAAAATTTGTAACTGAAACCCAGAGTTTGATAAATAGACTTGAATGCGAACTTCTTAAGATTTTAGAACCGATGTTTAAAAACCAGCAGAATAAGTATGACATTAACACAAAAAAACCAAAACCAAACAAACAAAAAAACCCCACCACAAATATACGGTCTCTTAATATATCTATTGTTTATTTCCTATATTCCAATATTTTTGTCTCCCAAAAACTCTATTAAGGAGTTTATGCTTTCACAGAATTTTGACTATCCTAAATTAGGAATAAAAAAATTAAAATGAAGAAAAAACATTATCAAGAAAAAATTATTTAAGTAAATTATTATTAAATATTTGAGCTGGCACACCAAACTGAAAAAACACCAACTATTATTTTTATATTTTATCTCCAACACTATTGGTCCTTCTTCAAAACATATAGCAGCAAATCATAAATATTTCTGTAGAACTATTTTTTCACTAACTAAAAATGGGAGAGCACAGTAAAAAGTTATTAAATGAAATCAGTAATGCATCCTTTAAAGGTGTATACTCACATTAGAGCAGCCCCATTCTCTTACAGCACTGATTATTGATTCAGTGGTATTTGAAAAAAAGGACACCATTTTACATTTTATGTTTCCTGGAAAGTTTCCTAGGATGACTTCTCATGAACAACGCTGCATTTAGTACAAGACCAAACATTCTCACAGTAGCCTCACAATGCCTCACAGTGAGAATGATGCTGAGATTGGAGAAGCCTGAGGCAGTCAATCTACAAAGTGCTATGGAACACCAGGTATATTTAAGAGTGGCAAGTGTTAAACACAATGGCTGTGGGAGTAGTGTAACTCTCTCCACATGCCACTTCCACTTCTGGAGAAAAATGTTGTGGGCTTTTTTCAACAAAATCTTCCTATTCACATGATGGAGCTAAGCCCCAAAGAAGCCTCACGTTACTGCCACCGAAGTGAGGCAGTGATCCACTGGCTGGATTAGCCTCATGCATCTGGGTTCATTCAGGGAAGTTAAAGTGATTAAGCAAAACAATTTGAAGACAAATGCATTAAATAACATTTGTTACAGCTTGTATATTTTTAGCACCCTGGTGGCACACTCTACCATCATCTTAATTCCAAAAAGAGACCCTTCATAAGGGCATCCATCCAGTTTTGGTTTACATGCTTTATTTCTCAATCTTAAATAAATCCACTCTCACTTTCCTAACCATCCCTCTATACACAAGCACTCTGGAAACAATTCACTGCAATCCTTTTCCTTTCCTCTGTCTCCACAGAGAATTATACAGGCTACAGTTTTAAAGAAAACACAGTTTATGAGTCAAAAAGACTGTTTGGGGAAATACAAACTAGATGACAGATGTGTAATACAATATGGAACTTGCATATGTGTATGTAGGGGCATACAGGTTAAATTATTGCTTGATGAATTTCCCATGACAGCGAAATATAGGCAGTCATTCTGACCTTTTAAAAGTTGTTCACTGGTGCTCTGGTGCTGAAAAACAATCATTAAAAATTATTTTCTGTAGTAAACAGATGGCTCACCTTTGCAAAGGAGCTCTCAGATGTTCTGCATAATGACTCCTATATTTTCTTACATCCCATCATAAGGCAAGGAAAAAAGAGAAATAGCTGTAGTAGCCCTAACTCTGAGTAGGCTCTTGCTGTCAGCCTTTTGGGTTTAGAACAGGTACATGTGATTTATGACAGATATTAGAAGAATGATTTTGAACACTACAAAGAAGCAAAGAGATCTACAATGCTCATGTACGTTAGGTCATCTAAATCTCTGTTAAGTCAGTGAAAGGCAGTCAAAGAAAGTAATACATTTTTATTGGACACATCTTTTGGGAGTTTTGCCCAAGTAACATTCCTTCTTTCTGGCCTGAGCAGGAAGCCAAAATACAGCATCCTTAGGGTATTTCTCCTACAAAGAGAATACTAAGAGCAAGTTGCCTGTTTCTTTGAAGCGAATTCTCACAAATGCTATTATTTGCCTTTCACCCCAGATTCAGCCTCATCTTAGCTCAGTCTTTGCTTTTTCTGAGGCTCAGTTTTCATAACTGTGTGTCTACAATTCTCCATGGATTTGGTTTTTTTGTCTTCCATATATTCCCACAGAGAGAGTGAAGGCTTATCAGGAACTTTAATGGTCACCTCTGTGAAGATGTGGGGCCCAAAGACAAGGTACAAGCCTGCTACTGGTTCTCAGTGCTCTTTGGGACTGCTGGCTTGTGCCACCACATAGCCACTGCTGGTGCCAGCAATGCTGGAGTAAAGCTTCCTGTGCTGAAGGCACATTCATTCCCTTGCTTAGACACGGAAGCATGTAGACAATAGTCAGTAAGACTCCTGAGTCCACACACGTTTTGCTAAGAGTTAACATTAAGTGGCAAAATATCTCTGTATCTTGGCAGGAAACAACTTTCACCTCTCACCTCCCAGCTGACTCCATGGAAGTTTTACTTCTTCTTATGCTAAACTAAGTCTCACATTGCAATATAATAGCAGTACAACTAAAAACAAAGAAACAAACAAGCAAACAAAACCAAACAAAAAAAAATCCAAACCAAAAAAACCCACCGAAGTCAAGACTAGGATTTAAGTTTTTGATTGGGATCAGAAAAATACTGTTAAAGAACTGCTCTAAGATGCAAGATTTTGAGGCAAAATCAAGAGATATATGATTATCTTACATTTACAAAAAAGTAAAATTGGATGCTTGCCATTCACACAACTACAAAATACACCACCTGATGTCAAGCAGATGATGTCCATAGTTTAGACTGCAATTAACCACAGACAGCTTCACAGCCCAGCTCTGGAAGATGCTTTTTATCTTGGAGATGCTCACTGAAGCTCAGACACTCTGATAACAAACATTTGTAAATACTGCAGCAGTTTTTAGCGACTACCTAAATACTCTAATTTCACTGAAATGTACTGAAATGTGGATCTCTATCAAGGAGGATGTTTTGGAATTTACAAGGGGTGTGTGTTACAGACTGCATATACCTTATTTTGAAATTAATGTTAATTTACCTTTGATGTCTAGTATCAGTAATTGGTTTTTACAGATTCTCTGTAATTAATGTACTTGCATCTCTACACACCCACTATTTTGATCATAGATTTACTATATCTTTGAAGTAGAAAAACTCCCTTTTTTAAGCTAACACTACCCCTTTAGTATGGCTCTGTAACAAGACTACTTAACTAATCATTTCATTTTAATGATGTAATGAAAATACCACAAGGCTGTCCTTACAGTCCTAATTACTACTAAAGGGATCTATGAGGACACTTTAGAATATATTCATCCTGTACTCCGTATACCATAAATTCAGTTAGCAAGCTATATGTTAATACTTAGATTAATATACTTCAGAGAAATTAATTCTTCATTAGTGACAGGTATACTAAATACTTAATTCCTGTTTGTACCACTTGCCATCCTAATTATGATTTATTCCAGGGATTAACTTCAAGACTTTGAAGTAACATAAGATTACTGTTGAGTAGCAAATACAAGCAAGATTTAACAGTACATATATTTATCATTCTCAAGAAGTTAATATGAACAGGTCTATCTATCTAAAATAAAAACATAGTTTTCTTTTCCAGACAGCAATCATCCAAGCTAGAGGCAACAGCAGAATTTTAACCTTGAAATTTTTTTGATTTCTTGCTTTATTATCCCAGCTTACGTATTTTCCTATGTACCACATACCTCATGTCTCCATGGTTTTTTGGATTTAACTTGTACTTAATTTTAAAAGGCTCCACACAAAAGGACAAGTTTAAACATTCTAAATCATTAAATTAAATACATAGGAATTTCTGAAGCCATTAAAAAAAACAAAACTGTGCCCCAAATATGGGGTTTTATAGACTTAGCCTAAGTTCTTCTCTGTAGAATTGTTAAAGTAATTGTCTTTCTCCCAGATTTCCTCTTTCCAGGAGGAGTCTGAATATGCTGTTAAAAATGAGCAGGCTGATTATTAACTATAATATTCAAGATCAACATTAACAACTACATTATTCAAGACTGGCATTCTTAAAGTAGATTTGCCTTTTCTGCATCTTTTTTTCTACCTGTCAAGAAAGAAACCATTTCACTGCAAGTGTATAAAAGCTGCATTATTTCACTGTCCACCATCATAGATTTCTTTTCCTCTTACATTCTATTTATAAATGAAAACAGATGAACTTAATAAAACATAAGTCCACAGAATTATGGCTTCCTTTATTCTAGTAGTAAAGAAGTTATACATAATTGGCACATAATTTTATCCAGTGGTTGAAACTTTTTCTTGAGACCAAAAAAGGAACCACTCTGTTTAAAAACCTGATGGTTTCATTTCAGTGCAATGCATCATATTTTCTGATGCTAGTGAGCGTGGGTTGACTAAACTGCACCTACATACTACATTGCTTGATACTCAGGAAAGTCTCAAACTTAAAATCCACACCATCACAGTGGACCAAGACAACTGTTAGCTTATCAATAACAAAGACAAGGTGGCTTAAGAAGATGGAGGCCAAATTCCCCTTTCACATTAATGTTATCAGGAAATTGAATCCCATTCAACAGAAAGCAGAACTTTGCCCTCTGCTATGCAAATTCAGCATTAATAAACAAATCTCTCTATACATTTCATTTTTTTATGTCAAGTTTTATTTCAGATGTATACTAGAGCTTAACATTTTGGTTTCCTGCCAACACTCAGATACCAAAAACTGCTTTGCATTTTCCTTTGGTTACTTCCGGGTAAAACAATCAATTACCAAATCTTTACATGCTTCATAAGTAGGTAATAAATGCCAATTCTAAAAAGTGGCTGATACAAATATATGCCAGTGTACTGTGTTTTGGAGACCCTAACAAAGTAAAAGTAAACATGAAAGGTTCTCCACACTAATTCCAGAAGACAGGTCAGATCTTCAGCTCACATAAAATCAGCAAAAGTCTATTGACTTCAGTAGAACAGCACTGATTTTTACATGGAATGAGTTTCTGGGGTTTTAGTAAAGGCACTATTTCTTTCAAAGCATGAGAATGCTATCATAAAAAGCCACTAAAAATGTTAATGTTTCATTTGTCTCCAGCTTTAGCTTTATCTAGCAATTGACTTCATTATATGGGGAATGGGGGGGTGGGGGGGTGGGGAGGAGGAAGAGTAGGATTCTGCTCACCTAATGGTAATTGTGCAAAAATTGGGCATCTACTCCCATAGTATATGTGTCTCCTTTGACAGATAATGGAGAAAGGAATTCACAACCACAGAGTAATCCATTTCCTTAGTAAGACATCCCTCTTAGTGCAGGATGATGTTTCACCCAATCCTACTTTCCTGCATAGTTTACAGCCTAAGTTGTGAGCACTGATCACATATCGGACTTTGACACCGTAATTGTGAAAAGTTGCTCATTTGGTTATTTCATTTCTCTTTTTCTTAGCATAGCTGATGCTGAAAGACAAATTAATCTTACTGATCTTACTAATAGTACAGAATGTACGTATTAGCTACTACATTATGAAATAACAATTATCAAAATTTTGCTTTTTTTTTAAACTGTGTGGAACTGTATGAGTTGCAAATAGACAGGATGTGTAGCATGGATGTTTTTCAACAAATCAGTGAATATTAGTTCCTTTAAAATCACAAAGAAGTATTGTTTCCATCTTGAACTACAATATACTTAAAACATACAGCCACCTTGAAAAAATAAAATGGGAAGAGGTTATAAATTACAACCCAGTCATTAGCTCAAAGTTCTTTCCATCACAAGATCAAAAAGAATCATTTTTCCCTTTTTAATCTCTCCCACCATTCAAAAGAAATTAGTTTTGGAAAATTTTAATGCTATGAACACAATTGTGTGGATATATACAGAAATTCTACTTTTCAAGTCACTTAGGCCACTCAGCCAAAGACACACTGTTTTATAATGCGCACCTTGTTGTGTGCTGTGACTTGCACAAAAATATTATTCATACAAAGTTTGCAATAACATACTTTTAGCATTATGATAATAAACATTGTTAACAAATGTTCTATAGTTGGCAAGAACAGTACTCCACCTTACACTAGCTATTAGTCTTGCAGAATAAAGTTTCACTTCTAATAATTCTAAATCCAGAAGATTTTAGACATGGTTTTTTGAAACTACTTGGAAATAAAAATGACCAGAGAAGCAGAAAAGATAAACACAAAATGAAGAAAAGTAGCTTTCAAAATCTGAAATATTATGTTACAGATCAAATTAAGATTAGAACTCGTCAAGAAGTTTTCAATAGAGTTTTTAATCTTGAAAATGTACATTTCATCCATTAAAAAAACAAGGATTACAAAAATTACTCCAGGCAGAAGATACACTTCCAAAAGGAAAGTCTTCAGGTCAAGAGCAGAATTCCATTATTTCCCCAGCTACCTGGGCATTCCCTGCCTATCAATATATTGGCTCCTTGGAGGTCGTTGACTCATTCTATGCAACATTTTTGATAATTAAAATTCAATGAAGCAAAGATGAGAAGTCAAAAATCTCTATTTCCTAAAAGAACCCAATGGCACAGCCTTCATTGTGGTCTTTCCCTCTCATTGATACTTTATTTAAAATTAAACAATTTCAACAGAAGAGACAGAAAAAAAATCAGTTCAAAATTATCAGCATAACTAATGGTACAAACACATTCATCTGTCTTAAGAGAGCCTTGGTCATGCCTCTGCTTAGGTCAGTGAATAAATATCAATTATCAAAACACACCCACAGGAACAATTCAAATTGATTTTTCTCATTAATGTTACTTTGAAACTAAAGCAATCTAAAAGTAAACTGAAAAGAATAACTAGCACTATAGAGTCTACTGAAGGCATTTAATTAAGCAGGCATATTGGATTTTGCACGGGTGAACCAGTCCTGCTCTTGATTGGCAAGCTCCAGCCCTGGCCATCTGAACTGGCTCCATTTCATCCCAGAAGCCCCAGACTGGATGCAGTACCTACATGTGACCAAGTTTATCCAACAGGTGCCAAGTGGAGGGGGAAAAAATGCATTCTCTCAAACTACATGCTGTGTTCCTGCCCATCAGCTCTCACTGCTGTTCTGCATCTCTGCCAGGACATGCTGGGGACTCATGCTCCACAGCCTGTCCAACCTCTGCAGGCCCTTCTCACCCACTGCTCCCAGCCAGCCCCTCCTGAGTATCACTGTAAGGGGTTAATTCTTCCACTGCAGCACTTCACAGTATCCTTGCTGAATTTACTCAAGTTCCTATTGGCCCTTTCCTCCAGCCTGCCACGACCATCCTGAATGGCAGCCCTGACCTTCAGGGCCTCAGCTGCTCAACCCAATTTCACGTAGTGCACACCTGATGAGAGCACACTCTTCTCCTCCTCCTGACGGATGGATCATAGAGATGTTCTATAGCATTCAGTCACAGACAAATCCCACTTGTGACTGGCCTCCAGCCTGAGCATGACACTACTACTCTTTCAGCAGCTTTTTGCTCATCTACTTGTCCCCCCATTCCAGACCACAAGGCCACAGCTTGGATACCCCTTCTTTTTGGGTGGAGTAACATAGTGCAGAGCTATGTTCTCATGTCATATCTTCTGCTTTATTCTTCAAAACTCCCCAATTACAAATGGTAAAAAAAGGAGACCTAAGACACGGAAACCAAAGCTTCTTTAAGGAATTTATATTGCTACTGAGCTATACATCATAATTTATATTCCAAAATATGATCTCTCATTTGGACAATTAATTATTTTAGAGTATGCCTTCAATTTACTAAATATTGCCATAGGAATTAAGAAAATCATTGCCATAGGAATTAGGTACATGCAGTTCCTAGTTTCTTCCCAGCCCAGCTTGGTTATTAAGACTGCCACACTAGCAGCAGCATCACTTGGTTCAGCAGATTTAGGCTTTATACCTCTAATACTTAGACGAGGGTCTGTCATGGTATCTATACGCAGTCTGCATTATAACAAGTTGTGCATCTGTTTTGTCAGACATTTTGTCAAAAAAATGTTTACTATTTATATCATTATTTCTTTTCAGTTTGAATGACTTGCAAATCTGCTTTCTCAGCAAAACTATGGTATCAGCACCATGTAAACAAAGCAGCTAAACAGAATTGCAGTAAATGTCCCATTTAAGGGTCAACTTTCAGTTTGCTAAGAACTCCAAAGTGTAACATACCATATAGTATGTAGTTTTCAACAAAAGCCTTCTATACCCAACCCCCAATTTCTTTGAGCCCTTGGAAGGCTATCCAATTTAATGGTTACATCAGGAATCTTAATCCCTCCTGAATTTATTTTAAGCGCTCTTCTGATTAGATAATCCAGACTGCATGAAGTTCCATTTGTTTTCTTTGTTTACAAGAAATATCTTCACAACAGTAGAAAATATGTTCTCATTTACTACAAAAAATGGAGTCCATGAAATAAACTAGGAGATGCCCTGAAAGAACAACTTTTGTTTTCAGTTATATACAAGGAAACACTTAAATTGGGATATATGAGCCATCTTGGAAAAGTTAAGGTTATGAAAGAACTGACATTTTGTTCCTGTGGCAAACTCAGGCAGATATAGTCCACGATGACAACTGCTAGTTGATTCAGTTCTTTTTGGGAGTGTAGCTTCAACCTTTTTGGTCAGCCATTTTAAATTTTTTGCAGAAAGAAAATATGACCTTCTTTTTTGTACTTGACTCAATAACTATTCACTTAAGAATGGTGTAAGCCTCCAAATAAAAAAAACAAAAAAAACAAAGTGATTTCTTGGCCAGTTTGAAACATTAGACTGCCCTCTTGATTTAGAAGAGTCATTTTCTCCTTTTTGGCATAACCTGCTGTAAGGCCAAATAACAAAATAACCCTCTGATCTCCTTATTCCATTGAAAATAATTGCTTTTTCTTTTTTTATAGAAGCATTTGGGTGGTTCTCTTGATCAGATACTAGCAAGAAAATAACCTATGGGGGGAAAAAATGATGCTGAGACAGCCTTTGATTTCATCAGTGACTCAAAGCAAGGTCAGAAGCATTATTCATAAAGTCATGAGCTTTCTGGTCATTTTTGCTAAAAGAGCATCTTCAAAGGTGGAGGGAGGAGAAGAGTCAGCCAGGAAGCTCCAGAAGTCATTCTCAGATGAGTGAGAACTGGCTGAAACTAGAAATAGCACCATGAGGGAAGAAATTCCTAGGGACAGAAAAACCATCCCTCTGTACGCCTTGGGAAAGAGAAGAATCACCTCTGTAAGACAATTAGTTCAGCTACAAGTCTGAAAAATGCGTAGGACAGTGGTTTTTGCAGATACAAGGAATTCCACTTCAGAAGAGAAAGCCTCAGCTCCTCTCTTTTTTCAGTATAGAAAGAACTACAGATGTTTAAAGAATAGACTTTCAATCCAGCTTTGGCTGTTAATAACAAGCTGAAATCCCAGAAAAAAATAAAGTACCACTTAAAACCTTTCAAAACATCAGCTAAGATAGAAACAAGATTGAATTGCTACTACTCCTCTTTGTATTCTAGCCACATCCTTAATAAAAATCTGCCTAAGCCCCTGCAGCACTTGGACAGTACTTAAAACAAGTAGAAATACATGACTATGAACACTGATGCTCACTTCCTCTTATGTCATTAATATAACTGCCTGTGGAATTCACTGTCACAGAGGAAGAATTTAACAGAATTTCTAGATACATTAGGCTGTCTATAACTTAAATACTGAAAACTATGCAAAGGTTAAGATTCATCAATGGGATTATTCTTTTCTGAAAAGGTGAATGCTCTTTTAATCAAGTAGCAGTTCTTTGTATTCGCTGCTAGCACAAATCCTGCAAGACTGCCTCAGTCTTCTCTTTTGTCATACAACCTCTACCCATGTTTAGAATTAATGTAGTATTTGGCTGCACTTTACAGTAGGTGATGAATCATTTCTGTTTCTCTCTTGCCACAGTATATCCAAGTTACCAGGAAAAAGATTAGTCAGGAGTGCAGACACAGCATTAAAAGAATAAGTGTCTTGGATTTTTTCTTTGTCAGAAACATTACAGGGAAGCCAGAAGTGGGCAGGTCACATTAGGAAAGCAATCTCATTAGAGAAAAATACAAGCAGCAGTTCTAACTCAGAGGGCTTTGAATGTTGCATAAAAATCGTTGCAAGCCTCAGATGGCACCCCACATGGAAGTGATTCTGAGAGTCATCATCTTTATTCAAATTGAAATATGTGCAAATCCTGCATAGACACATTCACACACACTAATGTCACCACAAGCAGAAAACCAGCAATCCGATCAGTAAAACCCAATGGGAGCCTCTAGACTTGTGTTCACATGCCCAAATCGAAAATAATGCAGTTACAATTTGAACTCTGCAACAGAAATAGGTAAGTTCTTTTCTCCTGACTGTGCCTTCATAAAGAGGTGATAATTCTAGCACTCAACAATGCTCCATGAAGGAAGTTCCAAAAATACCACCATGAACTCATATATCACTGCCCAACACAGGATGTACTTAATGCTCATCAGTGAACCTACCTTTCATTAACACCTTCCTTTAGTTGCTCAATTTACTAACACATGATTCATTACTGTCAGAAAAATATCTTGAAACATTCTATGATCCAAGTTATTATTGTAATTGGCATCAGCCTAAGCTACATTCACTATTCCACAGCTAACTGTGAGCATCAGATGTGATTTTGAAGTCCTACATTTCTGAATAGAGGTATGAAAAATATAACACTTTTCTATGACTTTAGTTGACTTTCTGGTTTGGTTCCAGAAACAATTTGTGCTCTGGCTAGGACAACTCACAGCACTTTCCTGCGTCAAGATCCTACGACACATTCAGCACCTTCAATTCCTATCAAGTTGACAGCACTTTGATCTTCAACTTTATTTCACCCCACACAAAACATTTGGCAGGTTTGTGAGCAGGCACCGCTTGTTTCCTTCTTTCTCATGAAAATGATAATGCGAAGTCATCGTGTCTGGTTTGTAATCCTAGGTGCAATCAAGAACTTCCTGAAATTTTTCCATCGTGTTGTTTTGCCTTATTTGAAGAATATAAACAGAAATTCAGTCATAAAGGTGAACAGCTCTGCTGTGAAATCTCTGATCCCTTCCAGCAATGTCTGCAAAAACTTACACATTCACATTTGCTTTTCTAAATCACTCACTAGCCTTTCCATAAGGAAAAATAAATCATCTTCACTAATGACCACTAATCATCATACTGGGTTAAAAAAAATTTCTCAAGTCCATTTTCCCTTTGATTTTCTCTTTGGGGAATTGGTTCCAGTTAATACATAGCACACCCCTCGCTTGACTAACCAGCATTGGCTGGAGGTGATTTATCCAACTGCCATTACCTAGGTAATTTGCCATGTATCATTACACTGTTGACCAGTGATTTGGGAGTCCCAGCAGTATCCCTGGGATGTAAAACTAGTGAGAACCTACTATATGAAAGCTGGAGTTATTATACTGCTCCTCTCTGAGCTATTTAAGCTACTTTTAGGAGACCCTGGAGCTTGCTCCTTCAAGTGCAGTATTTATTTTCCATGACAGTTACAGACTTAAAAGCTCAGGGCCAAATCCAAAGACTCTTGTTGCAGTCAGCAGTGAACTTTCTTTGCTTCACATCAAGGCTTCGCACACCACTCACAGAAGCTACGGCCACAATAGGAGCCTGTTCTGAAGACAGAAGGGATGGTTCAGAAGGGCTGAGCCTTTTCACTTCCCCCTACTGCTGCTAACAGCTGGGGAGAGCAGGAATATGCTGCAGAGCCATTCCAGTGCCAACTCATAAACAGGTACGGCGGGAGCAAAGAAGACCCTTGACTTCAAATCCCCAATTTTACAATTTGGAAACAGTTCCTTCTTTTGTTCTTTCCCACTGACACACACAAGATTCATCTGGGGGTGCCTTTTTAAAAAAAAAATTATATTATATGCATTTTCCCTGTGAATGAGAAATATTTGAGTTTCAAAGACCAATTCAAATATTCTTTTCCTTCTAACTCTTCAGGATTTTGTGGACAGAATAATTCCTACACAAAGTTTGAAAATATCAGCTGTGACTTTACACTTACAAGAATTCTTACTAAGTTAAAAAAAATGGGGACCCAGACCATTCAGAAAAACACTGAATAGCTTCTGCAAATTATCCTAATCCACAAATCAAGGATTTAAAAACAGACACAAACTACATTCAAATATCTTATACATGAAATTTAAAGCAACTTTAGACATATTTTATACCACAATGATTGTGAATATTACTTTTCTGTAGTACAGAAACAGTTTACAGAGCTCTGAATCTGTGATTTATCCATTGGATTTGCTTTGTGCTTAAAAAATCTCATTTTGTACATTTAAAACATCTGTTGTTCTGAAAGTTCCTAGCAAAAAGGAGGGAACTAAATCCAAAATCAAGATCATAATATGGCTAAATCTCTCTTCAGTTTTACTTCTGTATTAAAGCTGCTTTCAGGTTTATGAGCCAAAGAAAGTTTGTCTCATTACCAAAAGGAAATGAACATACACTTTGAAATGACTATTTAGAGAACAGATTGTCATCAGACTAAGAGCTGGTGCTTTCAGTAGCTAGAACAGACTAATTACATAATAGTGAAAGCTATCAAAATTATATGATATAAAATAAAACAAAAATTAATTAAATTTGAGATTATATTAATACACAACTACATTTTATAATTTTCCCCATTTAATATAATAGAGATTAATCTGGTTTTACAATATTAAATATGAATTCTCTGTCTCAAAAATGGTAAAAACCAATTCCTTTTAAGACCAAGGATGCAAAGTTCTCTTTTTTCACTATAGAGGTATTGAAAAACTCAAAGTACTTTTATAGCTAAAGAAAAACAAGAAGAGCAATAAAATAAAATCATATTAAAAGGTACCTTGATTTTTCTTCCCCAAAGATCAGAAGGAAGAAAATAAAAGATAAAGAAAACAATGAACTGATGGAATTAGTTTAAGAATTACTTTTATGTATAGATAGAAGATGTATATTTTTTCACGTAACAGAATGAAAGCAACTTCCTAAAACATTTATATTGTCTATTTCCAGACCGTGCATCCTCCTGGCCTTTCTCTTGACTCCAAAGCTGGCTGTAGGATCTTTCAGCTTGAATATCCTTGTTTCACACCTGCCTTACAATAGTGACACATGTTTAAGTTATTACATTATGCACGTGCTCATATGACATGCCAGGAGTTAATGTTTCTGATCTGTAAAAAAAACAATGGCTTCCTATTACCAGTTAGCCAATATTTTCTTCATGTGAGTGCACTGCAGCACAACTGCTGGGAAATTTTATGTACCACATACACTTCTCTGACCAGTGCCAATATTTCCCCCTGTGTGTAGTTTTTACACTCCACTTGTACAAACTCTTCCAAGGACTGCTCTACCTTATTTATTCCACAACCCAGATATAAGCACACCATGGGCACGGCAGCTGCAGACAATCCTTTTTTTTAAGAATTCCACCAAAGGGTCAGCTATGCTTGTTAAGATATTTAAGGTGTCTGTTCTATTTAAACCAAGTCTAAAATAAATTTTTTTGAATGGACTCTAGTAAGAGAAAACAATTCTACATAAATGAAAAACATATGGAATTGCTCAAAAGGTCAACTATGTAAAAACGTGTTATATACTGTGTTTATAGGTATTTTATTCACAGACAAGGCTGGCATTGGGGTTTTATTGATATCCTGGTGAAAAGCACATTAATCAAAGGGTTGCAACCCCCTTTTCTCTGCATTTTAATGAAGACCACAAAATAGCACAGTAACATACAATTATTTTTGAAACATATTAACTTGTATTTAATTTATATTATGTTTTGATTGTAAATCACTTCTGGCTTTGTATCCAGATATTTACAGGTAACCTGGTCATATATGCCATTCCCGTTCATACGCCATATGAACATTTCTGAACCACACAACTGAGATTACAGATCCAAAACCAGAATCCTGTACTATACTGCAGGCTCAACTCCACGCAAAAGTGCTGAATATTTTACCACAACTAACTTGATAATCTAATCAAAATAGTAAATACAGTATCAAATTTTGCTGTGCTCGAGAACATTCAAGATTTGATCAGAAGCAACTAGGCTAAGCCTAAACATGGAAGTCCAAAGGAAAAAAAAAGCTATTGCATAGAAAAGACCTGAAGATACAAAATCATTTATGCACAGAAAACAACTTACGAAAGGGGGAAGTTTGTGCCTACACATCACCTTTGCTTTCAGTGAAACTAATGATATGATTGTGAATAAAATATGATGCAGGTATGGTGTCTGCACATTGACTGTATCAGTGCAGCACATTACATTTACGTTTGGCCCTAGAAATCATGCCAGCTGTGTACAGAGCATGGTAACCAGTCAGAAAGTGCCAGGCACCAGCTTGGTACTCCTGGGTACCAGTTAGGAACCTCAGTACATGGAAGTCACTTCAATCACCTTGGTAACTGTCCTTATCCAGCTGCACCTCTACTGCATTTAAGGAACTAGGAGCCCTGTAGGGAATGCATGAGCAACTACAGCAGGAAGTTGTTAGCTGCTGGGCTCAGCAGTCAGAAATCTGCTTTCCATTTACACCTGCTCCAGTCAGAGCCTGTAGAACAGAAACAAGCCCTTGATTGAGGTTTGGAGGTGTAATGGTAGGTGTGATTGCAGAATACAGAAAACCATTTATGGGTTACATTCTTTCTCAGACTCTATTTAAGAAGCAATCATGGATACTGGATTTTGTTCATTTTAAAACGTTTGAAATCAACAGGCATACACGGTGCAAAGGGTCCAATTTGATGAGAGATACCTGGAGTAAAATTGATGTTATAGATTGATCTACTTGCTCTCTATATTTCTACCTGTAATAAACACATTCAATACGTAACACTGGGCTATATACACACATGCAATAAATATTTATATTACTAGAGAAACAATATTGTTCAATCTTATTTTCCATTTACTAATTTCAGACCTAGAACAAAATTCTATCCAAATTTTAAAAAATCCACTGAAAGAAGGGGAATCTTTCATCATAGAAAGTATTCTATCTGCAATTAAATATTTTGCAATGGATACAAGCAAGAAAATCTGAATAGTAAATATTTAATTTTCAGACTTGGAGGGAGAGAGTGATATAAAAAAGAAAAAAAACTGAAATTAAGATCATCTTCTATGTACATTAATTTCATTTGCAACATGTCCAAAGAGCAACCTTTTTTTCAGAGGTATCATAAAACCAATATTGATCTATACAATTTCAGAAAACAGCAGAAGGCTCAATAAAAATACATGGACTGCTCAAATTAAGTAAAATTAAAAGGCTTAATTTGGGGCCAACAGGAGCTGGAAATGCTCCACTCATCTGCACTCATAAAAAGAGAAGATAATTAACCCTCCAATCTCAATGTTAACATCCAAACAACATAAACTCCACCATTTACATCAACAGACACTTCAGGTTCCATGTCAGTATTCAAATTATCTCAATACTTTTTTTCAACCATTGATTATTGCACCAAAAATGTAAGGGATCTATACATGAAAGCATGAACCCACCTGTCCATAAGAGTATATTCAGAATTGTAAATGGCAGCATTTATGACATTGATTTGAGAACATTTTGCTCAAAGCACATCTAGAAGTAGATGTGCAAAATGCATGCAAATAATTATGTTGTTTTTTTAAATGGCCATTAAGATTTACTATTTGCTATGATAAATTCCTTTGATGAAATCCTAAAAGATTTATCTTTTAAAATATATTTTCTACTAAACGTACTTATTCAGATTTTCAATCCAAAATCCTAGGAAACATCCCTCTGCATCCTTCGCATACTTATTTCAAAGACAACTTTCTTATCTACTCCATTATTTTCATTAATTATGCTTAGCACCTACTCCACGAATTGAAAATAAATATATAGTTCCTGTTTCTTCTCCAGTCCTTACACTGTTTAAAACATTTTTTCATCCCATAAATATGATAAAGCATAAACACATATACACAGCACTTTTCTATGCTCTATGTATCAAATTGGTAGCTGATGAGTAAAACGGAAAACATTCCAGATTTAAAAATTCTTCACAAGCTACTGAAACTACCCTCTAGGAAATATTAGGCATCTTGATACACAGTAGTCTTCTCTTTGTATCCTATATAATTATTTACATCTGTGCTGGTGCACATATATTGACTAATTCAGCACAGAGAAAAACCCCTCACCCAAGGAAAACAATATTTTTCTGTCAGGATCCGTAATCTGAAGTGGCATTGACCACTAAATCACTAAATGGTTTTTCACATATTTTAGGGACAGATGAAGTTTAATGCAAGTCAGGATTCTCAATGTGCAAAAAGCATATCTTGTTTGTCCCTTTCTTCACTATTTTCTTCCTCTTGTTCAACTAAACTTGAGACAATTTCAAGTCTCAATGATCTCACAAAACTGCATCTTGAGGAGAAAAGACTGTAGCTACACAGGTTTCAAATTACTTACTTATTCCACCTCTTGGACTTTTTTTTTTCCCTTCTCTCCTTGCCTGGTACCAGAATTCTATGTAACAGCTAATAAAACTGTTTAGAAATAAAATTGTTCTTCTCTCAGAAAATTATCTGTAAAAATGCATCATTCACAGCTGCTTTATTAACCTAGGCCAGATTAAATATGGCATTTCAGGTTATCTCAAGGGTCAAGTCACAGTCTGAATGTATCTAAGATGCTTCTTAAAAATTTGCTGTGCACAACTGTGCACACGCTTCCCACATCCATGCCTGTTCTTCCATTCTTCCTTTTTCTTGACCTTTAGACAGTCATTATCTATAACCAATAAGACTACTTCCTAAACCAAAATTACTTTCTGTGTGGCCATGATTTCTTCTACAGTTATAATTTTGACCTCCCAACTCCTTAGCAAGTCCCATTTAATCAGAGAAAGTACAGATAAAATTTAATTAAATGCCATACACAAACTACAAATCTTAAACAATTCAAGCAACAGTTGTCACTGATATTACAAAACTTAATCTAAGGGAATCCAGTTTGGGAGAATACAATGCCTAAGATGGATGATCAACATCTTGTGATGCACATATAATTAAATTAATATGCCAGTGTAAGCTTCCACACAGAAATATGCTTGAAAATAGAATATCAATGAGGGCCAACATTCAGCCTACATGAATAAAAAATTTGAAATGCAAGAGAGATTTCAACAGAGGAACAAAACCCAAGACATTAAACACTGCCAGTGAGGGGAGGATGATATATATGAAAGGAAACACAACCAAACTGGAGCTCATGGAATTTTTCAGAGACAGAATGAAAACAAAGTAAAAATGGGACAAAGAATTAAAAGAGTCACATAGTTCAATCACATGGAGCAGGATTTGGTACAGGACATGTTTGCAGCATTGCTCTGTAGATTGAAACTTTGCAAGCTTGCTTTCTGGGATTTGAGCTGAACAAGATTTGCAAAAGCCCTTAAAAGTACCTTCGCTCTTCCTGAATAAAACCCCAAAACTCACATTAGTCTTGAAAACATACTAACTCTTGAAGCATTTGAACCACACACATTTTATTCCTTACAATTTTCATTCAACTCATTTATGTGGGGAATGGGTGATCTGCAAGAATTTTTGGAAGCCTTATCAGAAGACATAAAAAATACAGATACTGGGAATAGGAAATCTTATAATGAAAAGCATGACACACAGCTCAAAACCCTGAAACCAAACTGTTTCCCCAAAACATCTGGCTTTCTTTTGTGGGATTTTATGTCCATAATAATAAATAAGTCAAGTTTAGGAGTGCCAGTTCATTAACTATTTAAGAATGTCTAAGGCACAGCTGCTGCCTGGATCTCACAGCATGTCCAAATAGACCGAATGTTCCCTGTTGGTAACAGTATATTCAAATACAAGTATTACTATTATGGATTGATACTAATAAACACAGGTTTAATTTTAAATGGGGTTTAAAATCCATTTCCTTCCCTTACCATTTGTTATTTATTTTTTAGCTACTGAATATTCCTGGACAGTTAACAAAAATCTTAAACATTTCATCACTTCACAGTACTGTTGAAGGCTTCGGATGTAACAGCACAATATTTCTGAAGTAAAGTTACTTTTTTGAATCAAGTACGTAAATACATACCATGCCTGTGTATTTTTCTTCTGAAACTTTCATTTAATTCATGCCTTACAGTTTCAACTCACCAATTCCTATCATCTGCACTGAGGCTCAGGAACAGTAAAAGAACAGTCTTTTAATGTCACTGCTCCTACTTCTTACTCTCTTGAATACATTTTCCTTTTTTATGAGCCCATGAAGATGATTAAAAAGACAATATTTTTCATCTGGATTTAGTTTTGAAAATGTGTAAACTCCATTTCTGAAATTAGGCGATCTTCACAACCAACTAATGAGGGGTTTTGATCCTTTGGGTAATCATTTTGGATTAGGCCACTAGGAATTTTACTGCTTTAAAGGAAATCTCTGGGTAGCAAGAGAACAATCAAATTGTTAATAAAACTTGTTTTAGAGAATCATTGCACATCAGGTGCAGCATGGAGAAGGAAAAGAAGTTAACTGTAGAGCTGTAAAGCTGTGAGTGCTCTTTGCTGAGAGCCAACAGCTGTAAACAGTTCTCACAGTCTATTTATCAGGTTGGTTAGGTACTGGAATTTAGAGTCCATCGTATTTTCATAACTAACTGTTTCAAGTAGTTGGACTAAGTAAGGAGGCTATGGAAGAGAAAACTCCTCAAAAATAGATTCATGTGATCATTGTAACGATTGAAAGATGAGATGTGTTTTCTGCACATGACATATAAAAAGACATAAATACATAAATATCTCTATGTTTGCAAAACATGCAAATCTCATAAAATATTCCAGTGTTATTGACTACCCTTCTCAAAATTAGAAACAAAAGTGGACAAAGGTGGGGCACATTTTGGAGACCCAAAAAACCTACTGAAATGATACCTGCCTTCTCCCTGTGGTGAGACTGAATCCAGTCCAAGGCAAAGACTTTGAGCAGCATGCTGCAGCATTGCATTCTAGGATTTGGCATATGAATTGAATTCTTCAAACATTTTTGCTGTGATATAAGGATGACAATCAAAACAATTCCAGCCAAAAAGAAAGTTGCTTTCTTTTACAAAATATTTTAACCATCTGGAATTTTTTGAAAATCATTTTATAATCCAAAACACAGCCTGCATCAAAACTAAGTTAACTAAATGGAAATTTTTTTGTCCTCCAAGAATTATCAAATAATTTGGGTTGTAAAAATCCTTTAAGATCGTCAAATCCAACTGTCAACCCAACACAGCCAAGTCCATCACTAAACCAGGTCCCCAAGTGCCACACTTACATGTCTTTTAAACAACTCCAGAGATAGTGACTCAACCACTCCTCTGGGCAGCCTATACCAATGCTTGATAATCCTTTGAAGAATTTGAAAGAAATTAAAGAATTTCTCCTTAATATCAATCTAAACCTCGCCTGGGCACAACTTTAGGCCATTTTTCCTCATCCTATCACTTACTATTTGTGAAAAGAGACTGACACCCCACCTGGCTACAGCCTCCTTTCAGGTAGTTGTAGAGAGAGATAAGGTCCTTCACAAGCCTTCTTTTTTCTAGGCTTTAGCCCAGCTTCCTCAGCCATTCCTCATCAGATTTGTGCTCCAGGCCCCTTACCAGTTTTGTTGCCCTTCTCTGGACATGCTCCAGCATTTCAATGTCTCTCTTGTAGGGAGAGGCCCAAAACTGAACACAGTATTTGACGTGTGGCCTCACCAGTGCTGTGTACAGGGTGAGGTCTGCCCTGGTCCTGCTGGCCACACTATTGCTGATCCAGGCCAGGATGCCATTGGCCTTTTTGGCCATCTGGGCACATGCCGGCTCATGTTCAGCCAGCTGTTGACCAACAGCCCCAGTCCTTTTCCATATGGCAGCTTTCCAGACACTCTTCCCCTGGTCTGTAGCACTGCCGGGGGTTGTTGTGACCCAGGTGCAGGACCCAGAACTTTGCCTTGTTGAACCTCATGCAATTGGTCTCAGTCCATCATTCCAGCCTGCTGAGATCAAGTTCTGTGAAGCTTACTTGATACATCCTCAGCAAGCCACCATTTCAGCAGCTCATGCTCCCCGAAGGGCTTCCTAGCTACTCACTTCAACCCTCCCTATCAGAAATGCAGAAATGCCCCCCCTCTCCAGACCAGCCTACAATCTGCTTCCTTAACTTATTTCAGACAGAACAAGTGAGCTTGATTTAATAATTTAAACTGTAGGATTTTGCTAAGTAAGGTCATTTCGTCTGAAGCAGTTTAGACTGCATTCAGCAATTAGCTCCACTCACAAATCTAAATTGTTGCTAATCTTGGACAAGGAAAAAAAGAGGGAGGAAGAGGGAGAGAAAAAATAATGCTTATCTGTGAAAAGGTTACAGATTATTTCTTTCACTGAGAGGCAGAATAAGAACGTGTGTTTGTGATCCACTAGAAAATTGCGCTTGTGAATTCTTAAAATGCATATTTCAGGGAATAGAAGTCTCTGGAAATGAAAGCCTGTCTGAACTGATTAAATCATCAGATGCAAAGTGTTAGAATTGCCAGTCTTGTTTCCCTGTTTAATCTCTTGTTGAGGAAGTCCCCAAGGCACTCTTTAATTGTGTTTATACAGCAAAGCAATGATATATCACATGTGGCAGTACAAAAATATTTTCATGCTGATTCTATAGGTTTGCATAAGTCTGATTAAGGTAATTTTCCTGTTTTAACCTCACAGCTTAACTTTTAAATTTAAATTTGAGTTTATAACTGAAGTCTTGCAAAATTTGCACTTACATAGTTAAAGACCACTTTAAAAAATTATACTTGGCTCACTTTCATTTTCATTGCATTTTTTTACATGATATAAGATGTTATGCAAACATTTACTGTGCATGTCTTTCACATACCTTCACAAACAAAAGCAAGTTTGTTCCCCTGGCGATCACGCATTCAGGCAGCAGGGTACACAAGATTAACTGCAAGCCTATGCAGACTTAATTCCTAGTATCTCTTAAGAAATGCAGAATGCAATAGTTTTTTATTTTACTCACTTGTCACAATGCCTCACAGTTTCCAAGGGCTTTTTTCTTTTTTTTTTTTTTTTGTAAAGCCTGACAGATGTGTAAGATTTGAAGTATTTCTTTTGGTTTTTGTTTTGGCTTCTTAATAATTGTACAATTCAACATTGTTCAAAAGAGTCTTAGGTGTGGCCAAGAAAAACCCTCTAATAGTCTCCATTGCAAATGGAAAGGGGAATAATCCAGATTGCAATCTAAAAAAAATTTACAAAAGTTCGTGAAAGGAGCACCAACTAAAAACTGTTTTGTATTGTTTGAATAGGATGAGCTACACTGGAAGCTGCTAACCCAGACAAAAAAAAAAAAAAAATACATTCCCCACAAATACTTGAGCTTGTACTTCTGTTGCTGCACTGTCATGTGAAAAATGAGAAGATAATCAAACTGCAGCCCCACCCACAGTAGAACTAGTTTGAAGAAGAACTATCAACTAGTTTTGATAATTTGTTGGGTTTAGCTCCCATAAACAGACTCCATACACAGCAATACAAAACATTGACTTTTACAAACAAGGAAAAGGCATCTCAAGCCTTACAGTGGAAACAATCATACATTTCTACAAGGATCTCGGGTTTGTGAAGTTGCAGCTAACAGAGCACTGAAGCATCTTGTTTGTATCTGTTTTACTCACAAATATACCCACTTTTATCTATGTACTGTATGTATAAATGTTTATAGATGCCCTAATGCTACATACTGCACAAGTGGACTGAGACTTCAATTCAAGAGCATTAAGCACTGTTTAATCTATTCTGAATTTGAGTAATAATGAGAATCACACCAGAGTTTCTCACACTTAGCATGTGTAACAGGTATATATTTTCAGATATGGTTTTATAGCAGACAAGGTACATCAGGGAGTGAAAATTACTCAGGCACGCTCCTATAGATTTTGCTGACTTCAGGATCACATACAAGACAGGAGTAGGACCCCCAATAAATTAAAGGCTCTTTTTCACTTTTAGAATACATTATTTTTACTAACATTTATGGAGCCCAAACAACCAGCCAACATGAAACACTTCTGTTCAAATGATCCCATACAGCCCATGCAGAGAACTCTAAAAACTGCCGTGAGTATTACGCACCACACTTCCAACACAACAGTAGAAAGCCATCAATGGTTAATCCCAACTGGTTTCTGTCACTGCCAACACCCCTGGAAGTAAGATGTCCTTGTTTGCGTGTGTACCCTGCGGCACTTCTGTACTGTGACAGAGCATATCAAAGGCTTTGCATGACTTTTAAAAAGCAGTTTAATAAAAGCAAATGAGCCAGCAGCTTTTTTTAAAAAAGAAGAGCTCCTGGCACCCAAATTCCATTACATTTCAAAGGAATTTAAGAGCTCAACTCCCTTAAGGTCTTTAATGTAGGTTACCAGCATACCATTTATCAAAACAGTGACTATTTGATCCCCACTTATGTAAAAAAGAGATGGGCACCAAGAGGCAGCTTCAGCATCTTGAAATTGTGATTTACATATATCAATTTAACCTTATGTGTGGTGCCTGCACAGTCATTACCTAATAACTACTTTATTGCTTCCTGGCAGGGGCCTCTTTCACTGTACCAAAGCCACTAAATAATACACTCAGGCTCCCACATCTCTTCCACATCATGGGTCTGTCACTGGATCACTGACCAAGCAGTTGTCATCCTAAGATGGGAATAGTTCCAAAAAAAGCTGACTAGACCAGGTATGACTTATGTTCTTTGGAAAGAGCTCAGAAGAATTTTCATAGCATGCTATCAGATCATTTGGGTGCACCTAAACCAATTTTTTTAATATATCCACTTCACAACTGTAAAAATACTCCTAGCACTGTGCACTGCCTTTGAAGGAATGAGATATTTGAAAAGTGGATGCTCGCATGTTTTTCAGGATATCTTCATTCCAAGCCTAGGCATGGATGGCTCTTCAATGCCACCTAGGCAATTTTTCATTCTTCAATTCAGCAGTTCTTCTTATGCTGTGTAGGAAAAGCAACTTCCATTCTTTATGCCTAAGCAGTAAAAGCACACAACTTTTAACACAAAAGCACAGAACGGGAGGTAACTACTCCCTCAGTGTAGATCAGCAAGAGAGAAACTAAGGGCAGAACCCAGAGGTTGACCTCATGTTGTTTTGTAACATAAGCACTTTCCACCCAAAGGGCAAAAGTCAAGGAGAGTTTGATTGTGGAGTCAAAATAGTCCTACTGCTCTGTTATTTTAGCCTCCCTTTCTTCCTCCAGATTATTCCACTCAACATAACCTACAGCATTTAGTGATAAACCTGCTGGCACACAATTTATAGAGAAACAACACTTGACTCTCTTTCAGCTACTTATCTTTTTAAGCAGTGGAAAGAAAAAGACTCCTACTATATATAGTGACTCCTTGGTGTCTAGCCATCCCCCCCACCCAGCCCTGTTTTTGGTATGCACACAGGACATGATGGTTTTAAGCACAGCAACAGAGAACAGTTCACTTTCCCAAAAGGACATAATAGGTGCTTTTTCACAAATGAAGTCCACTTGTAATGCATGGTTGACTGTGAAAAGTAACTGTGAAGCAAAGATAAGATCAAGTATCTTTGACCATGCTGAAGAACTGAAAGCCATGAAGTTTATGCCAGTAATTGAGAATTAGTACGTACTTGCATGGTGTACAACAAAATCAATTATTCCATTATAGGAATAATGTAGGGCAATAACAAAAGCTTTTCTTTATAACTAGCCAAGTATAAGAACAGCAAAGGGAAGTAAAAAAAATTACTAAGTAAACTACTTTCCTATTCTCATGAGTCTGGAAAACTTCAGTGGCTGATGTGAGGAAAAAAAAATCACAGAAAATGAGAGAGGTATTTTTTACTTTGCCAATTAGTAGTAAACATTATTGTTCCAAAGGAACACTTCTAATATTGTATATGATTAACTTACACATTGTAAAATTAAATAGCACTCCCTTTCTGATTCTATAATTAGACAAATTAATGTACAGAAAATTAAGTATTTAAAAAGCTGTAAGCAGCACCCCAGCACTAATTCTACTATTCAAATATTTCCAAATCAAATTTTTAGACTATCAGACTGTTATTTCAGCACTGATATAACCACTAATCAAAAATAAGACAATTTCCCCTCAAAATTTAATTTGTAGGCCAATCCTAAACCCCTTCTCAGATTGAAGACAGCTCTTTATGGAGTCATGCAAAGGTCATATTAAGAGCTGTATCTGAGCCTTTTTTCGTGTCCAGTAACATAAGCAAGAAAGAAAATGGATTTCAATTTGAAGGATTGCAAAAAAAATCCTAAACAACCAAAAATCACAACCAAACCAAAAAGCCCCACACCTCCTGAAGCCTGAATTCTGGGAATGCCAATTTCTCTGCCCACTATTTTATACATCTCAGACAAAAGCAAATATGTTCGAAACACAAGTGACGTGCAGGGGAAAACAACACTAATGCACAGAGAATTCTGATTTAAACCAGGAAAAGCAGAATAGCAGTGATTTTGCATAAAGAAACAAACCCAGAAAAGAGTAATTTCAAATTCATCAAAATTTTAGAAGTTTCAGAAAGTTCTCTGTATTTTTTAATTTGTTGCAGCTTGGTCAAGGAAAGAAGAAAAAAGGCTGTGTTCCATCTACTACAACCCTACTTCTGTTACAGTTATCCTTGTATCCTTCCCAGCCTGTATATGCTTATTTCCTAGACAAAATATTTTTTTTTTAATCACTTACACAAAACACTAGGAGGAAGTTACACAAAAAACCATGGATTTACACTTCTCCAGTCTCTCTAAGACAGAAAAATATCAGAAAAAAAGAATAATCCAGCTAAAAGAACCGTCAGCTCTGCATGCCTTTATGGGATGGCACGTGAGTCCATAAGAACCAATCTTTGTGTAAAAGGCTGAGAGAGAACTGAAATTTCCAAAATGAGTGGTGTAAATTTTTTTTTTATAACAGGAAAATGGATCGTGTTTGTGTTAGAAAGCTACAGGTGACATTCTGTTTTATTCTACAGTCAAAACTGTGTCTTTAAGGAAATGCTTTTTTTTTTTTCAATGTAAACTAGCTTCTAAACAGTAACTCCCAGGTGGTTTCAAAACCCAATTTGTTCACAAACCATGGGCAACATAGGGTGACTATTGAAGTTGACCATAGAAAAAAAATTAATCAAATTAAGTGAACTTGAGGAAGATGTTGGCATTCTAATATAACAGAACTTTCTGCAAATGTTTCTGCAACCCAGATCTACCTTCTTTTCATAGCTTTCTAAGACATATTAAAGGACAAAATTGAGCAAGGTTAATGCTATCCTACAATCAACAGTACAAAAAGTGCACCTACAGACAGTGGCAATAACATGACTTGGCTCTTACATCAATAGGAGTGAGTACTCTTGTGTGCTGTCCATATGCAGGCTGCATAACTCTGAAGAAAATAGCCAAGGGACTCATTTATATCTCGTTTTGCAGATGATACAATTTAATATGAGGCTCCATGGGGTGCATAACTGTAAATCTTTGACTGAAAATTACACATGGAGACAGAAAGAAGCAGAATTATTGAAATAGTTTGAGCCTAACAATGAACATCTCAGAGCTCCTACAGCATCAGTACAGAGTGCCAAACCCATAAATCAGTAGCCTGAATGAAAATGAAAATGTTTTATTTGTTTAAAAACATGAAAAAGGATGACTTAATTAGAGAACAAAACCTTCACTATATCCAGTTGATTTATATGTTTTTCTCATCCATGAGACAAAAGAATCTTGCATTACATTTCTCTGCAATAAAGGGCATGAGTTATCCCTCACTACCACAGTGAGCACAATAATACATCAGAGGCTCAGGAAAGTTACATTTAATGACATCCTTTAGATAGTCCATAAAGTAAAGCAACATGTATTGCCATTTCATTAATCCCAACCATCCTAACTCTCTAAGTATCTCTAAGGGCAGGCAAGTTTACCAGTATCTTAACACAGCTTTAGCAGAAAGAGATGGCCCCGAGTCTCCTACTGCTAAGCAAAAACATTTTATGGTATTATGTAGAGTATTTTACAGAGTTTGCAGTACTAAATAATAAGCTATGAATAAATACACTTATATAGTATGCCCATACCTTTCCAGAACAGAAACACACATGTCTCTGTGCCATTCAGTCCGCAAAGCTTTTCAGTGATCAAAAATTCTGCCTGCCTGTGGTCGGTGTTCTCCTGAGGCTGGAGATCATGCAAGTACTTCAAAGCACAGGCTGTCTTCATGACCCAGAACTTAATATTTTTATTTCTTTGAATTCAGGCTATTTGTACAGCCCACCTGCCCAGCAGCAATGAGTTCAAGCTTCTTCAATGCCTCCTTTCTTAACAGCACCAGTCTCATGACAACATTTTAGAGGCAGGTGAGGTCAATAGGCCCCATGGACAAGGCAGCATGCTTAGTTTTCCATATTGCATGTGAGAGAGTCTAGGATGTCTCTAAGTTTTCACTTAAAGGCTGTGACTTTGCTACACTAGAATTGAGACTAAAGGTGAACACCTAAGTTCAGATGGCAAACACAGCCCTCCTTTGCACAGTAGGTGCACACAGAGATTCTGTATTACCAGTCTCCAATGAGAAAATAAAATTATTGGATCCCTAACTTGTAAGGCTTAAAGGCAAGGATCAAACAACTATCTTAGGCATTATACCACTACACATTACAGCAGAGGGAGTCAGTTCCACCTATGTTCCTGCACCACTATCTATGGCATAAACCTGCAGAAACATCTAAACATGAAACACAAGGTGAAGATGTGATGAATGGAATTTAGGTTATCTATATTTGGTGTTGGTCCCCCAAAAGAGACCTAAGTAATGACTTGATGGAGTCAACTTTCTCCACAGTGCAACTGAGAAGAGCTTAAATAAAAAAGTTTGTAGTAACAACTACAGTGTTACCTACTAGGATTTAGGTGGCATATATAACTGAGCAAGGCACATGTGCATTTACCTCCTCCAGTGCCAGCCTAGAGGACACATTGTTTTTGAAGAAGCAGGAGACAGGAATCGGTTCCTTTTTGTAAAACTGAATAAAACCCACACTGTGCTCCTTCTAGAATACTAAAATACCAGGTTGCTGGTGATTTTCCTCTTTTAACCTCCCACTTAGGCACACATCAGGCATTTTATGGCTTCTAAAGCAAAATTTTCCCAGAAGCATTATTAGAGAACAGAGCTTTTACCACCTCCCCCAAAATGAAGTAGTAATTCAGCAGCAGAATAGTAAGGCTTAAAGCATGCTGAAATCACTACTTTGCATGCATACTAACACTGTCCCCTTGTACTCCATTGTCTTCTCTATTTCCACTTCCTCCCTCCTCTTTTGTTGTCTGATTGAAAGCTCGGGCACAGGCTGCCAGGCTGTTCTCCGTTTATACAGCACCTACTATAACAGGGTCACAGCCTGTGAAACAAATTCCAGTGCACTAAAACACTATAAACAACCACCACCAACAGGCCTGTCAGAGCAAATTAGCTGAGTATATTCTGGTGACGCATGATCCCCAATGGCTTCTTAAGCACTTTCTCTTCCTGATTTATGAAATCATCCAGTTTTCCACAATGAACCAGATGGCTGTTAGCACAAATTATTGAAATTCTGCTCGACTTATGCAAAGTACTTTATAGTACTTTGATCCTCTGCTGGTGCAAGCTAAGACCTTCAACAGCACAAAAAGAAGAACTTATATCACCATCTGCCCTTCATCCACAGTGACCTCAGCCCTCCTCATAAATACTCCAGTTTTGATGGTATGATTCAATACACATTAATATCTGAGCTCTCAGTCCTGTGGAAAAAAGTATCTATTAGGGTAGGATGCAGCTACACTTAGTGAATCTTTCTACTCTTGACACTGCACATACCTGTAAGTGGCTCTAGTGGGATGGAAGGGCGGAGCTGGGAGAGGGAAGACTCTCCCTTTGCAACTCACTCTGCACTCCTTTGCCATCAGCAACTCACTCTGCACTCCTTTGCCATCAGCAAAGCCATCCTCATGTTTCAATGATGAGACAGAAATGGATGGAGTATACAGGACCTCCCTGGCATTTAGAAGATTTTTCCCAGCAGTAGCTGGTTGCTACAGCTTGGTCTAGACATGAACAATTTAAGTTTCCTTGTAACCCCTGTGGGAAATGTCCAGCTGTGAAAACTGCTGGAATTTCCTGATAACCACAGCATCCTGCCTTGTATTTTAGAATAAACAATGTTGACAGCAACAGTGTGCCAGAAGTAGACTTTACCAGTTTGCTGCAGAAACAGAGAACTTCCACCTACTTTTCACTTTTGTTATGAGAACTGACACGCACATCATGAGCCACTTCTGCCACACTCATACCCATGCCCCCAGTTACATGAGTACACGTAGAAGAACAAAGAATACATAGCAAAGGAGGATTATTTCAAAAGCTTTTACCCACTACTCTTGTTTCTTTAGTTGTAAGAAATTACAAAAAATTCTCTAATCATTACTATCTTCAGCCAATTTTATAAAGTAATTACAGTAAATTAAGATTTCATGTACTGTATAAAATCACTCATGAGGAAAAATAATAATTTTACACCTCTTTTAACCCAACTACAAACTATGGGCAGCCATGTAATTGGCTTTTGACTGGTCTTTTCAAATCAACAGACTCCGGGTTGTATTGCCAGAAAGATCAAGAGATACGACAACCTCAAACACACACACTTCATCTCTGTACATACTTTAAAAATTATTATTATTAAGATTATTATTATTTTTGTTATGTTTTTAAAAGCTAGAACTCAGAATTCTATGCTACGCTATTTTTAGCCACATCCACACCTTTATGTACAACTTTAAATATATGTTGAAACTTATTTTATACACTGGGAACAAAGTAACACACCATGAACTAAAAAAAACAAAAAAATCATGTCACCTACCCAACAATAAGCTTGCACTTCTTAACATGTAAAACCCACAGAATTTCAGGAGGGTTTGTTTTCCTCATATGACTCTCGAGATAAGAGATCAGTACAAGTATCTGCATGTTCAGCCATCATCTGACAATGTGGTAACATGAGCGTTAGCCATGGTGACATCCCACTAGACATTGTCTGTTCTTCCTATCTCACGCATTCAAAATTTGACAAAACCATACTTTAGGACTCCAGGAAACTCCTGCATATACATCCACCCAGCCTGATTAGCCTGCAAAAACAAATGGTGTCGTGGCAATTATGAAAGACAAGTTCAAAGGCAGGTCAGAAGATAACAAAACTCCACATGAAGAAGGATCAGTTAAACTCAGCTGCTTTCTGTATGATCAAGCAACACAATATCATGTATTTTTCTTTAGGACTATACTCAATTCCTGCATCACTTGTTTCAAACTAAGATTCAAAAGCCAAGTACAAATAACAAGCAGCAGACCCGCAGCAAGTGAATGGTGACAGCAGAATCAAATGGAAACAAATGGACAGGAACATCACCAGCTGCTTCTGGGGGAGGAGAGCTGCAGGTCACCAGCTACGTCTGGTCATGCCAGCCAAAGGCAAAGAGATGACTAGAGTTGGAAGATGAATAAGTATCTTGATGTGGTTGTACTGGGAAAGGCATAATGGAAGATGGAAACTTACTGGATAACAGGCCAAGAAAAAGACAGAACAGATCTATTCAAACCAGAATCACACTTACAAATACTTTTAGTTGGATCAAGCCAGGCAGCTCATCTCAAATTACGTTACACTACCATGGTGCTTCTGTGAAGTACAAATCCAGCCCCCGGTGTTGAAGTAACAGTGCCAGACACACCGAGTTGCTCGTGCCTTCTGTCAGGCCATTAAAATGTGCTACAGGTCTCAGACCTGGTCCAGGAGAAGAGGTTTTATTTGACCACCCGAGCCAGCAAAGGTGGCAGGCAGCGAGTGTGTGCTGATGTCTTGCCACAGGGAGAAGTTGAGTCACTGTTCACGGTGCCAGCTGGATTCAGACACGAGTTTAATAAACTGGTTCACTGCAGTGATCATGCCTGGTTGTTGCTGGCACCAAATGCTTTCATCTCTAAATGTCACAGGCAGGTTACTGTGGCTTTTCTTTTTTCTTTTTTTTTTTTTTTTCCAGTAGGTGAATAAAAATGTGGAAATTCCAGCTACAAAACCCCAGCAAGAAAGAGAACAGGAAAAAAAAAAAATCAACTTTTGATGTTTGTTGCTGAAATAAACTGGCTCCACAATTCTAGCTTCACGTTAAAATAGGGACAAAAATAAGCCTGTCCTCTGTGCTCAGTCATAATAGCTGAAATCTTGGGATTATTTTCTGTGCAATCACTCTGCAAAGATTTTCTTGGAATGGGTCAGGGAAACATCAAGCAAGGAGCTAACATCTTGTCAGACAACCTGAAGAAACATGTCCAGGCAAGTGAGATGTAAGTAACTTACTGCTCACCAGAAAAGTTGCACATATATGCCACTGAAAATTCTCAAGAAATGCATAATTGTACTGCCCCATTGCCTGCTAAACTTCCTTCTCTGGTTGGGATTGATCAATATTGAACTCTAGTTCTTTTTTTGAAGTGCAATAATCTCTACATGGGTATCAACCCTATTGAGACCTTGTTCACTGCTTTTAAACCAGATCTAAATGATTACATTACAAATTATCTTCTCTCACCATAAACACGAACAAGCAATCTCAACAGCAAAATTTTCAGGAAGAATCTTTAAATCTTAGTTCCCTAGTCAGCTTAAAAATATAAGCTCCAAAAGCTTCCAGAAAACAAGTTAAAGCCACCCAAAAATTTGTCACCCCCAAATGTTGGCACCCACTAGCAGATGAACTTTTTTGTTGTGTCACACACAAAAAGGCCTATGATAAAGAAAACTAAGGTGAAGGATTATTTTTCATTCCTCATCCATCAGGTTGCACGTCTGCTGACCACTGAAATTGTTTGATTTGCAAGGGCAGCAGGGAACAATAACAATTCTCCAACAGAAAAGGAAACAGAAGAGTTATAGAATCACACATAACCCTCCCCAACGTCCTTTAACAATCAAAGGAAAAAAGATAACCATATTTCCATTGTGGATAATGAAATTTGAGATTCAGGTCATGTTGTTGCCTCCTTGTTGGCAGAATTAATTTAAGGAGAAAGTCCCAATTTCCCACTTCAAATATATGTGCCACAATCAAGGATAATTTACACTTCATTTATCCACTTCCATCAAAGAAACAAAATAGATACAAACCAGGCTTCTAGAAATGGGAAGGTCATAAATTTGATCATATTTAAAAGGAGAACAAAAAAAAACAAAGTGTATTTTTAAACTTTTCCAGCATCTAAATAGGAAAAATTACTTGCTTTTCTCCTATTCATTCTGGATACAGGTCAGATGTGTCCCTCAAGTAATTTGCGTCACCCATGGGTCACTAAGGATTGCCAAGCCTTTACAAGGTTGTTTCTCAGCTTTGAATATTGCCAAAACAAAACTGCTTGTGTATTACAGGGAGATGTGAGGAACTTGTGTATTATAATATTTGAGTTCTGTCTAGAGCTGAGATTTAATAAGGTCTTGCTGCTTTTTGATAAAAGCTATTTCTTTAGAAATATAACACAAAAATAGCTTTACATGGACAACCAACAAGTGAAACGAGAGACAGGACCATTCACAGTGTCATTGCCAGTCTAGACAAACATGCAATATCCTATGCTCCATCTCACAAGGCTCATTATATAAAACTATACAGAAAAAAAAACAGGACCGAGTCAGCATTTCCTGCCAGGAAAAATATTATATGGCTTACCAGCTGCTGAGGACAGGAGTCTGTGAATTCAAAGAAGTAAAAGTTATGTGATTCAGGATCTAAATGTCTCCTCAGAAAGAACAGGAGCAGGACAGTCAAGAGGTTTAGCATGCCCAGGGCAGGATGTATTAGCAGGATTACTGGAGATGACTTATGCCTGTTCTGCAACACAGAGTAGGAAATGTAAGCACATTTACATGCCTGCCTCAGTGCCTTCTTGGACAGGACATCAGACCTTTTAGTGACCTTCTAATTTCTCTTTCCTAAACCCATCTGCACATAAAAATTTTGGACTGCAATTTCTTTTGTTAATATTAGGATAATCCATGTTAAATCAATGATATTACTTTATACAAACAGTTTATTCTAAAGAGATGGCAGTAAATTTTTACCTCATTAGACAGTGAGGGGATTTGGGTGCTGCATATTAATATAAAGAAGAAACCTCGAGCCCAACATTCTTTTTCATTATTTACCCAATAAAAATGCACTAACGTAATTTCTCTTGTAGAAGCAATCAATTTTTCCCCATTCTATGGATTACAATGAAGTCTGACCTTCATATCAGGTCCTAAGTAGCTGCCTCTCTAACCAAACTCCTTTGGAGTTCCCTCCAAAGCATACACTGATAAGCAAACACTGGTCCAATATCACACTTCAAATGGTTTTGGTTAAATACAGGTAGCCTGACATTGATTCTGCTTTTCTCAAAACTTTGGAAAATAGAGGATCATGTGGTTGGAAAACAGCAGCTGGTGATGGAACACCAACTTGCACCTTTTCAGCTCCACTGAAGTTTGTAGTGATGATCCAAAGCAGCATTTGGCTATCATGTGTAATATATACAAGTGACATTATCATTGCTTTACCTCAGAAAAAAATGCAGATGCTTAGATCATCAACTGCCTTCTCTTGATATTTAAAAAAAATTGCTATATATTCCTATAACACAGCTATCTTTTTGATACAGAAGAATAATTCCCATAAGAGAAGAAAAAAGTTTTAACAAAAGAACAGCAAGGCTTTGAAGATTCATGAACTCTGCATGCTGGAAATCTAAAATGTCAGAGCTAATTACAAAGATTTTTAAAATTGGTTCTTAGCCTTTTTTTCCTCCCACAAGCCAGAGAAGAATCATTAAATTATTTTATTCTAAAATATTATTAATCATTGACACTCTCTTCCTTTGAACTTCAAGTGAAAACAAATCAGAGCCATCAGTGTTTAGAAAAACAGCTTTTCAGAGTCAGGGCAGTGATTCAGGTTATACCTGAATTTTCTTCAACATGTTCCTGTAATTAGTGAATTTGACTTCTATTAAATATAAAACACATCATAAAAATATCATGGTTTAGCATACTACGCGTAAGATTCAAGTTAAGTAAATTCTGTATTTTGGTCGTAATTCCTCCTTGTATTTATCTAATTCATGTAAAATGTCTGGTTACCTTCCCTCTGTATACGTACATTCAAATACTATTTTTTGCATCACTGACCATTTTGCTGACAAATTAATCTAGAAAATGCTTAGTCTCACATCTGCAGAATGAGCATGGAAAAATCCTAATTTACACAGTTGCCTCTTGCAAAACACTGTGAAAGTTTAAGACACTGTGCGTCAAGGAGTTAGGATCATTTCTAGGCCAGGAAATAAGGTAGAGAAACAACCACAGCACTGTGGCTGAAGGACAGAAACTGATTCAGGGATTCCTCCAAAGAAACTAACAGCAGTGGGATATGACCCACTTTGGACACCTGCACAAAGCATTTGTACTTGGCAGATGTCCTTAAATAATGAAAATTAAATGCTTTGGAAGCTTTTTTTTTTCCCCTTTCCCTTTTCTATATTGTTGAGGTGGACCAAATACAACATCTTCTTAATTCTGGGGTGGTCAGCTTGTTCAACTGGAAGTATGTTTTATCCCAGAATTCAAAAACAAATGCTTGCATGTTCTTCCACACTCCAAAGGGCTCTAAAGGATACAGGAAACATGACATTGCCAGTTCAATGACTTGTGCAAATATCACTATTGAAAGCAATTTTGGGAGGCTCAGGTTCAGACTTTTTCTCCCAGATAATCAATGAGCTTTCCTTTGTTGCATGTCCCAACACCTGCATAGGTGAAAGTACATAAAAATGCAGCAATAATGGGGAAAACATGAATGCAATTCAGATGTCTTGGGTGGTTTGGAAGATCAGAGGAGGCCGCAATACTAAACTCTTTCTTTCAAAGAAAATGAAACTTTCAACACTTATTTACTGCTTTAAATTCAATATTTTCTATCACAGGGAAAATTTCCCACACTGGTAAAACATGGTTTTTAAATTGAAAATCTTTGCAGCAATTAAGGGTTTAAAGTGCTAGTACGGAATCTTTACTCAACTGATTACATCTACATAATAGATTTTATAGTGTGCAAAACCAAAGAAAATATAAAGGTAAAAAAATATTTTATCATTTAACTGCCGATGATTTATTCTGAAAATAAACTACATTTGTATCCCTGTTGGCCTAATATTTTCAGACTATAAAAGGGAACAAGTTGTGTGGCACCTGTGAGTTTATTAGAAGCAAATTACCCATGGATGAAATTATGAAAGAGGAAGGTCATCGAAAGTTATAAATATTTGACTGAGCCTTCTTGATCAAAAAACGTACCTCTCTGACCTTTCCTTTTCCTGTACTTGCAAAAAAGTTGTTCCATACAAAACATTTCTCACAACTGCTCTAATTTCCTAAAGGCTACTGGACTGCTTGTTATTCTAACTGTAAAGAGCAAGTAGCAATGTTAATTAATGACCTCCTAGAAATCTGCACACAATTACATTACATGAAAACACTAGAATGTTAGTAAATTATTTCTTTTCTATACAACTGCAAAGTTGCTTTCTGCATATCATTACATAAACCTATGTAGACAGACATTTCTGTAAATTATGTCACAAATTACCTTACTTCCAGTATGCTGAGGAGCTGTTGTCATTCACTTTAGTGACATGATATTCCACAGGATTAATTTCCACTATACCCTCACGTTTTATAGTGATGTTTATGCTAGCAATCACTGCTAATGTTTTATTCAATATATTTAGCACAACTTTTTGCTAAATCACTAAAGCAATGAGCAAATACCAAGAAAAGAAAAAGAAAAAGAAAAAAAAAGAACGACTAGAAGGTGAAAAGACAAAATCATGGTCCAGTGAACCCTGGCTTTGCCTTAAACAAATTAGCAAATATGTTCCTCAGCTCCTCATTTCTCCCACATTTCATAAAGCACTATTAACTGCTTCCCTTTGGGTGTGGGTGGGAGCTCAGGGCACCAATAAGAAATGTTCAAAGCCACACAGCCTTCAATGAGTTAACTTTTCTTCCACAAAGGTGAAGAGTTTTGCTGACCCAGTGCAAGTTGGCTTGAATAAAATTCAATTCTGCTGTAGTCAACAGGAAAGTAGGAAGGAAAATAGGATTTAACAAACAAAGCATAAAAAGTCCACAGCAGGAAATAATTATTTGGGCAATTGTTCACTTTGTTAACAGACTGGACTGTATTAATATCTATCAGTGCACACTGCTGTGTTTGTGGTTTCTCTGTAGTGGCACGTCTGGTCTGATTAGTTACAAAGTGGTCATAGAGGCAAGTGAAATCTGCAATTGTGTGAGGTTTCCGAAGAATACAGAATACATATGTCATTAATGCTTAATCTGGCACCAGCTTATTCTGGTTAAAGTTTGAGTGGTTGACTAAAATTAAATCAATACTAAAAGAGGCTCAGAATGCCAATAGAAGTGGTTTACAGACATAGTTTCACTGACCATTACAGCTGCTATAGATTAGGCATGTGAAACGCTTCAGTTCAAGTTAACATTTTTTGTATAGATACATAAAAAACTGCAGCCACAGTATTCTGTGTGCTTGCAGTCAAAAGCATTCTAGGAACACATATAACATTGTTCCAAGTTACCATTTCACATTTATCAATTTCAGTCATGCTTCTTACCAAAAGAAGGTTAAATTAAAATTATTAGAATAAATACATGTGTGTGTGCATATGTGTATATATATATATACATATATATATATATGACCTTGCTGTTAAGAAATACATTTGTAGACGAAGATCTTATAAACTGCTGGGGAAAGCCTGACATTCTACAGGGTTTTACATAATAATTTTATTATCAAACTTAAAAAGCCATTGATATAAACCAGCGAACGCAGTAACACCAACAATGTTGGTACTGGAACAGTTCCTTAACTTTCATGAGAGGAGTCATAAACCAGTTTCTTTTATGTATTCTGAAGGTTCTGGATACAAAGCAGCATCACAGGCAGAACACTCATCTCCTCATCTAGCTATATTTTAGGTCCCCTTTTCCCAAGGGAAATATTTCCCAGCCTGCCTGCCTTACTCAAGCTTCTTTGAAGCTACCTTAAAAGCTACAACTTGCCTCTGAGAAATGAACTTCTGGTTAAAAGCTGCAGGTGGTGAAGTAAGAAAAGGCTTGCAATATAACTTTTTATCAGACTCAGACATTTTAGATCAATATGAAGGCAGTAGAGATGCCAGTTTTAATTGACTGTGAATGCAGTTCAGTGGTTGTTCTGAAGAAAGATTTTGATTTACTTGTTTTATGACGGGACTGTGGCCACGCCAAATACTATTTCCCAATACTGCAGAGACTTAAATGAAACATAGGCTGGATATATCACTCTGAGCCATTCATTTATCATCTTTTATGGAATATGAGGGATTTACTAGGCCCACTTTCTTTTAACTATTAACATTTTATCCAGTTCACAGGGCATCAGCTATTCAGAAGAAAACTGGAAAACCTCAATACACATAGCCAGCAATTGCAAAACACATCCCATGCATTGCATTTCACTCTTGACCCAATAACTTCCCTTTCCCAAACTTGATATTTCAGAAAACATGGGTATTTTTTTATATCTGATAGTTCACAGGACTATCATTAGTCAGATTTCACAGTACTATGCTTTGACCACTTTCCAAGGTGTGGGATCAAATCCAGTATCTGACAACATTTGGAATCCCCTCTAGAAAAGTCATTAGCTGAAATGTAAAAAAGTTCTTCAAGGCTCCTTGTAGCAAAGTTAAGTCCCACATAAAACCATTTGGCAAACTTGGGAATAAGCTCAAGACACACCTGTGTAAGTTACCTGTGCCTCCTCTGTCTTTCACCTTTCAGCCAGATTTATATTTGAGCAAAGGGGGTTAGATTTACGGAGAACCAATGGCCCCTTGGCCTCCATAACTAACATGGAGGAGATGCCCTGTTATGCCTATTCACTCTCAGCCACTTTTCAAAATTAAGTGTATAAGATTAATCACACATGCCTCAGCACACTCCTTGGCTCCAATAGCCCTGTGGGTTTACTACTCTGTGTATCGGAATAGTGCAAGAGTTTAAAAAATTTTAATTTAATAATTTATTATTCTGTCCACCTTGCATTTATTAAAACTGTGGTTTGAGCCATATTTAAGTCTAAATAATTATTTTCAGTTTGGGTCTCCTAATTTGGAATCAGTTTTGAGGAGAATATCAGAAATTTTGTGGAAGTTATCTGTAATTTACAGTTTCATAAAATCCCCCATGTAAATCTGAAGGATAAGAAAGCTTGTTGGTAATAACCTGAATTTACAGAACATATTTTTTTCTGTATGTTGTGAAGTGTTACCTTTTAAATTTTACTTACATGGGTCGCTTTTTTTTTTGAGATTACCCATTGTAAAAGTAACAAAGCTCACACTCACTTTTATACAAGATTGCAACTCACTGAGGTAATCTAAGGGGTGAATTACAAAGGACTAAATACTTGTCTTTTGAAAAGTACTAGCAAGAATGAATGTCATTATTTATTTCAATTTCAGGTACTTGAACACCATCTCAGTGCACTGAATTCTGTTGACAGTTGCCAGGAATTTTGTAGGACAAATTCACAAAGTTACATTGCAAGTTTTTGCTGTTAGTGTCCAAGTATTACCCATATAAAACATTCATTCTAATTATTTAAATGACAGTGTGGTACCTAAGTCAAGCCTTACAATGAGAACAATTAATCTTGTGGCTTTGACACTAGGCTGGCACTGAGAGGTAGAGCCAGTTTAACTAAAATTACACTATGCTTTCAGGATGTGTTTTGAAACATATTTAAGATGCCCCTCTGAAAAATGGGATTAGTCATATATTTTGTTCAAATTACAATTGCCTTTTGTAATGATATCTCATTTATAGTAGCACAAGAGTAAGATAATCTTGAAAAAACCCACTTCAAAACTTTAGACCCCTATCTGCACTGACTAAATTCAGGAAAAAAGAGGAGCACATATAGAGATCGGTGATTCTGGAATAAATACAATGGAAAGACTGCACTAGGTGCCTGCAAAGTGATAGGCATACAAAAATACAAAAGGCATACAAAATACAAAAACTAACATAAACATGTATGGAGAAAGCATCTCCTGTTATTTTACATTCTCTAAACTATGTTACAATCATGTCATGTATTTTACACTTCTCTGATCCAGTGGCAAACGAATTGTATTTCAGTTACATACTAAATCAATACTAGGACAGTATGAGACTTTTTATTCCTCAGATTCATACAACAACTCTGAATAAAATAGTCTAAATCAAATCTCCTCCTTGAAACAGGGTCAACACTGAATTCAGGTCAGGTTGCTCAGGGTTTTATCTAAGCTATCTAGGCCTGACACCTCCAAAGAAGAAGGTGCCACAGTGTCACTTAGAAGCCTATACCAAAGTTTTAATGTCCTCATCATGAGAAGTTGCTGGGATTTTTTTTCCCTTTCATATAACTTGGGAACCTCTCCTATTTCAATTCACAACCATTGTGTCTTCCCCTCCCACCTTGCAGCTCTGTGAAAGCAAAGCTCTTCTCAAAAACTCCTTTTCAATACTAGCAACCTGCATTCAAGGTCCATCCTAAGCATCCTCTTGTCCAGGCTAAACAAGTCCCATTGCCTCTACACCTCCACACAGAAAAGCTCCAGCTCTCAACTTCATATTCCACTGCTGATCCTACACAATTTTACTCGTACCTTCCTTATACTGGAGGGGACCAAAGCTGACGACAGTATTGCCCATGTGCATATTTGCATGTTTGTTTGGAATTTTTGACAGTGGTTTGCTTATTTGGGTTTTTTTAATGGTGGCTTTTTTGCTGGTGTTTTTGTCCAATTACTTCAGTTAATCTAAATGTAGCCATTAATCAGAAATATTAATATAATGGACTATGAAAAAGGATATAAACCTCATGCCCTGTATCCTGATACTGTTATGAACTCCTAAGATAAAGGATATAATTTTCTGAGTATACAGTTTATTTATACTTAATTGATATCAACATTTGTCATTATGCACAGATTTTGGAGTGTCTATTTAAGCAAAAACAGTATTTCAATATCAATTTGTTCCAAGATCAGGTACAATTTAGAAATAATAGATCTCCTGGATGTAAAGGACTAGAATGTTTTCATAATAGTTTTGTTACTCAAAACAGAAATTGTCAGATACAAGTATAAAATCCACACCAAGTTTTCATATTTTACTTCTCATTTTCTCTAGCTTATAATACTTGTGGATTAATTCTTGTGAATTAATTCCTGCTATACCTACTCTATTAAACAAAGTACCAAATTCACTATCACCAGCCCCTGCTTGGGCTCTTCCTCACTTTGGACCACCCATACACCAGGTTCATGCTGTACTCTGCTTTCTATACTCACAGTAGAGAAAACTCTTTGTTTCAACACTATGAAATTAAATCCTTCTCCATTGCTGCATTTTAAAAAGCATCACCCTGGCCTTCATACATCTCAGTCATTATTTTCTCATGTCACACTTTTCATTGGAAGTCTTATGAATATAAAACTTTTCTCAGACTACAACACTAAAACCCCACAAAACCCTACCAAGCTTGCAGTAACAAAGCCTGCCTTATTTGCTGTCATCTTGATCTTTTCTGTTTATCAGTATCTTCAATCTTCTCTCTCAACCAACATAATGTCTTGGGGGAGAAAAATGTGCCTTAAATCTTTTTTGTAGGCAAAAATAATTATTGCAATGCATGAGTCCCATTATATACAAAAAGCAATGCAACAATTACTTCATTTGTTAGGAAGAGGTTAACATCGCTCTGTGGGTTCCTTGTCAAGTTCCAGCAGTTACAAAATGTCTTTGTGTAATGTATCAGCATTCCTGAAGTTTTGTGAAACTGGGGAGGGGAAATCAATATTAAAAATCAGGGAACTGGAGCCTTCATATGAAATACAGTTTTGTTCTTACCACAAAGCTAAGTGGTTTTGATCTTTCTGAACTTCTCAATCATGTGTGACCAAAGAATTCTTTGCAATGAATTATGTTTGCCTTCTATGTTAATGAAAAGCCAACATGCATAATTTATAGAAGCTAGGAACCAAACATTAAAAAATAAAGTCATAAAAAAGCCATAGGAGTCTTTAATGGCAGAGTTCTCACCATCTAAATGGAACTGTTACACAATATTTTTCTGTCAGATTTATTGGGTTTTATTTGAATATGTTCGACTTCGCAATGATGTTTGTACAAAAATTCCAAAGAGTGAAAACATTAAAAACTAATGAAATCAAACAAATGAATGGTCACAAAAAAAACCCAAAAAGTCTGTAGAATACTTCATTTTCTTTTAAAGTCAGTATTAGGCTAAATCTCAGCCATAAACATCTAAAATACAATGTTACTCTTTCACAAAGTTGGATCCTAGAATTTTACTTTTTTGCTTTTATGCTGCTACTCCTCAGTACAATGACTTCCTGTAAGGATTGGTATTCCACTAAAGTAACAGCCATCCTCTTTCTTTAGTGACAGAGAAAGGCTTCTTCCAGATGCAGGAATTGAAACAGCAGTGGAAAACAAGAAAACGTCTGAATCCTGAGCTACAAGCATCCACAAGCAGCCTTTCCATTGGCTTGCACAACTTCAAGGTATACATTACCATATATGTTTTGTAGTGTCATATCATCTCCACACCCTCATCCGCATATAAATAAGATTGTAGGGTAAACATTCTATTGAAAGACAAAGCTAGCAATATAAAATGTTTTTTCACCCAGTTCCTGCTTGTGGGACATATTATTTGCTTGGTATTCAGAGCAATCGGATTTTTCACGTAACGAGTAAGAATCATCTCTCACCCTGTTTTAAAACATATATATATATATATATGTTTATATATATATATATTTATGTATATATATATATATATATATATATGTAATTTGAGCTTGTCTACTTAAGGTGAGGGTTTTTTATCTACCCCATCTTGCAAACTGGGACTAGCAGAGCAGAGAGTTGCTCTATGACTCTAAGTGCTAAGCTGTCACTGATTTTATATGGCAACGCAACTTGATTGAGATGTATTAATACAGATTTCCAGATAAAACAACTACTTGTACATCTGAAGAATTAATTTTCCAAAGTACCTTCAATAGCTAAAAAGCAAGATCTTAACCAAAACCATTGATAGTAAGTTTGAAGGTATGTTTTGGGAAAGCATTACAAACTATCAGTAACACAAGCTTATTCTGTGCTGATGCAAATTACAAAATTATGAGTGAAGTTAAGTAAGATTAGACTGCTTACTCCTGTAAGTAGAGGAATGGAATAGTTTCTGCTTTGAAAACAACTCAAGAACTCGATCTCATTCCCAAGGAAAGCCTAATCAGGCTGAACTGTTTCACAAGTGAGCTGGTTAGACAGCACAATTTACCAACAATAAAAATCTAAAATGTCAGTGCAGATGAGAAAGAGCTCACTTGAACAACACCCTTCCCCGCTTCTTAAAATCAGTAACTGAGAAATGTGTCCTCTCCATTTATTACTGCAATATTCTTTATGAATCTTGAAAATAAAGTATTGATTTGGAGAAAAGCCGTTACAAAATCTGTTGCTAAGTTTAATAAGGTAAATCATTGGATCCTACATTGCTTTTAGTGATACTTATGGATTACAAATCCAGAAACAACCTTCTGTTCACCTTTCCTTCTAGCTAACCTACTACATTTTGGCATTTCCTGCTCGCCTGTGGTAGGTCTGTCCAGAGGTTACAAAGAAAACAAGCTAGGAGAAAAATGTGTACTCCTCACTCTGATTGCAGTCTTTTTTCCCCAAGCATAGTTTCTATGGTAAGACAGCCTTCTTCCTTCTAAACATTTTAACACAAAAAAACCTACGTCTCAGGATTAGCCATAACAAATTCATCATCTTAGTTCCAAGAAGACATACATGCAAAGACCTGTTCTACAGGTTGTCAAAAATAATTGACTAATTTTCTTAAATGGCTGAATGACAGGAAGCCCTGACAAGATATTACAAGACAAAATTATTTTTTTTTTCTCCCACATAGAAGTTTTTTACTCCTATGAGATAAAATTATTGAATAAAAAAAATACTGAAAGAATTACTGTCAGGAATTTGCTTCCTCTGTAGCACCTAAGAATTAAAACCATTAAATCATCTGCTTCAAAGTGCTGGTTTGGCTGTTATAATTACAGAAATTAAGTCTTCAGATATTCAAAAGCCCCACTAGCTTCATACAAAAAGTATAAGCAACTCCAAATATCTCTATATATGACATTATCTCCATGATGATTAAACAGATCAGGAATTGGAGAATAATTATAATAATTAAAAATCTTCATTTCATATGGGACCGCATTCAGTACCACTGGTATAGGGATCTTTATGTCTTTAATCAATGTACCAGTGGGCAAGAAATCAACACCATAAAAATTATGGAAGGAATTTGACAGACCTTTCTGACACTTCTATCATATTTAATTACATTCCTCTCAGATTCCTGTGGGAAGATTCAAAACTGACACTGACTTCTCTTGATGTTTTCAGACATGTTTAGAACACACAGAGTTATTAGATCTTTGGAAATTTTAGGCCTCAACTATTATTAAATTTTAATGAACTTTGCATTAGAAACCTGGACACTAGCAAATAACTAGCAACTCTGAGCTGACAACCTCAGAGGCCAAAAATTAAAATAACTATATATCCTCTGATTTACTTTATCAAATAAATTAGACATACCATGGCATGAAGGAATCTGTACCATGGCTGTGTCTGAATTTCCTTTTCTTTGGAATACACAGTTAAATAGACAATGAAGCAAATCACACAGATTCTTTAGTAAGTACTTAGTGAATTTAGAATATAAATAAATTCTTTATGGCTTGGAATCAATTTATAAAATCCCATAATAAATAAAGGATTTTTCTCTACTCTACACCCAAATTGTCTAAAAGACTGTTCATGAAAATTATGCAGATGTAACCCAAGTTAAGCACAGACACATCAATTATGGTTTAGCTGTCCATAAGGAAAACAAATATGCTTCATACAAGATCACATACCACTCAGTATAACATTTCACAAATTAAAATTCCATAACTACATTATTTATTACTTAATAGGCTACCACACTGAGTAACTAATTTATTCATTGATTTTAGACAATTGAGTTAATAGAAAATCCAATACTTTACAGCCACAGATTTTGCTAAGATACCTTCTGCAGTTGAAGTTTGCATTGCTGCAATAACTCACACCCAAGTAGACATTTGGCTAAATTCCAATCAGGATTCTACTGTGTTATGCAAATTCAAAGCTTCATCATTACAAAATTAAAATGGTTTTTGAATGTAAATAAATACAATTTTTTAACTGTGAAAAGGTAATAGCATATTTATACTACCCTAGAAAGTAGTTATTCTTGTAAGTTCTTTCTTTACCAATACATAGCAAAAAACTCAGCCAAAAGCCATTTTCTGTCTTAAGCATCTCAAAGTAAAATGAGTATCAGTATCAAATAGGGTCATTTGAATTCATTTAAATATCATTGACACTTTCTTTCACCAATTTTTTTTTTTTTAGAGAGAGACCAAGGAAATTAATGCAATCCCATACTTTAATAGGAAAGTAGATCTCTATGGTTAACCATAATGAACAAACTTGAATAGTTTCTAATCAGGTCAAACTGTCATTAAGGGCCCTTTCTCATAATCAGAGATCAGGAGAATGAAAGTACTGCTCCATTATTTTATGCAGATATTCTAGATGGCCAAACATTACTTTTACAGTCGATATCCTTCTCATTACAAAAGTCTGATTTGATTAGGCACCTTTGATGCTTTGATAGAAAGACTGAAAATTACTTCAGTGATTGAAATCATCAGTGCTAATAGAAAAGGAATTGGAAGAGATATGTGTGCTGCACTGCTGTAATTCATATTTATATTTTTTTATTAAACTCTGAGCTATGGATCATAAAATAAAAATTTATTTAGGCTAAGACAGAAATATAGGTATAAACTTGTCATAACTTGCAGCTGAAATTATACTTTCCTACATAGCCAGAACCAAGTAAAACAGTAAATGGAGCACCATCAACAAGACGACACAATGACAAACCTGAAAATCTCATTTCTGATGTCCACAGGTACCATATCTACAAATACTGGAAAACTTTCTGGGTAGAAGTTTCAAAAGTATTACTAAGTAAAAGGAATACTAAAGTTATACTAAGCATAGTTTTATCCAAATAAAACAGAATTTCACCTTATGCATTTCTGTGCTTTGAGGACAATAAACAACACTTACCAACATGTAAGATTTTCATCAGCTGGCAGATTTTCACAGCTCAGGAACTGACTATGTCTTTCACTGCCTCTAACCTAGTATTAATCAGGATGAGTATTCACACTCCTAACCTGTTTATTAGTGATTTTTAACGTAGCTATCAAATAATACACAACTGTACATTCATTCCTTTGATCAGCCAGCAAACAAACCTTCCTAAATAAAGGGAAAAAATAAGGATAAGTAAACACAGAAAAAAGCTTTATATTAACTTCTTTCGCATGTTGCAACCTTAATTGCACAGAAAAGCAGCATTTCAGTGGAAAAAAAAAAAAACAACCAAAACCAACACCAACAAACAAGTAACCCTAGAGAGCCTGTTTCTACTTAACTACTTTCCCCGTTTTGACTTTTTAACAGCAAGAAGAAAAACACAACCCATACAAAAAATACAAATCTTCCCATAAAAGCTCCTTCCCAGGTTGACTGTTAGTGCACATGGGAATTTAGTATAAAGACATTTTCTGCAAAACTTCCAGCTTACACAATGATGACTGAAAATACTACATCTCTGTTAAACTGACTTTCTATTTATCAGGTCTACAGGGGAGACTGATTCTGGAGAAAATATTTAAGACTGAATAGAGACATGGCACAAAGAGAAGCACTTTTCACTTTATTATTGAAAAAGCTTTGCCTTCTACATCTGCAATTTCATCCTAATACACAGATGATTTTATACCTATTTAAGCTGTCACTGTACACACACCATGTCCGTTGTAGTCCTAAGTAGCAGAAAATTTTTAAGAGTTGAACTATTTACAACCACCAACCTTTTTTCTTCCTGAAGGAAAACACTGCAGCATTATGTATTTGTTTTACCATGTCTATTGTTAAAGATTTCACAAGGAACATATAAATTTATGTGGAGAGCTGCTGTTTGTAAAGGGAGTAAGGTTACAGATCAACAACCAAATTTTACAAGGACTTTCACTGTCACCAAGGGGTCAGTTTGATTAACCCTTTATCAGTAAGGCTTTGCCTCAGGAATACAGCAATTTTCCAGTTTCAGAGAATTTTCCTCTTGCCTGTTCCAACAGCTTCACTTCTCCCAAGAAATCTGGCCAGTATTGCTGACTTAATTTTAGATTTCTGCTAATTTACTTGTTAAAAATAGTACTTCTGTCTTAATACTATATATTTTGAAATATTGCCCATTCTGTAGCACTTAGAGACATGTATGTGAAAAAAAAGAAAAAAAAGTAGTTAAAATATTCACTGCTTTCATGCACAGAACAGGACCAGAAATCTAATACTGTGTCAGCAGACAGACTGTTTCAGAACCACATCCACACACTCTCTGGCAATATGTAAACCCACTGCCTCACCCTTATACATTTTCTTCTTCAAAGCAGATACCAAAGAAATTATTCTGTCCCCAGTTTTTTAACATCAAAGACAGCAGGCCAAATTAATCCCTAGTGTAAGTCGATGGAAGTGGTCCTTGGTCTTACTCCCTAAGGAAAGCACTACTCCAAAACACACATTTAATTAATATCCTCTCTCGTCTATAGATTCCTATAGGGCTTTTAAATTTTTCCTGGTGGCATGCTCTTTGCAACTAGTCTAAATTCATACAAAGGCCCCTTCTATCCTGGTGCTTTATTAGTGCTAGGAAATAATTTTAACATGTATGTTAAAAGATGTTTCCACAAGAACACGGATAACACAGAGTGAACACTCAACAGTGGAATTTTGCAACTAACATAAAGCAAAACCAAGGAAGTAGCTTTATAGTCTGTTGCAGGATATGGAAAACTGGTGAAAGAGAAGGAGAAGCAATGGCCCAAGACAGATAAAACTGGGTATGGAAAAAAAATAAAGTTTGACCACTATCTTGCTCAGAATAATAATCAAAGGCAAAGCTCCTATTAGCTAAAAATATATAGGATCAAGCTTTTCATGAAGTGGAATAAAATTCTCTCAGGTCTCTCAAGCAGAGATTATTACTGAATTGATGTAAGCATATACTGAAGGGTCTTTTTGAAAAAAAATCATCTTGAGTGTACACAGAAGTAAGATGAATGATGGTTTTCTGAATCAGAGCTAATATTAGAAACACAGCAGCCAGGAAGAGAAAACTGAATAGAAGTGTAATGAAGAGGAGTAATATAACCAGAACTGTATGCAACTTCTAGATATTAGAATTAGACAAAGCAGGTAAAAGACACAGGCTTGTTTTAAAAATCTTTTACTTGCCTCTGCATGCATTACCATTTCTAGCTCTGAACTCAAGTGCAGGGACACTGGACAGCAGAGACACATGGATATTTTCTGTTATAATTTGCAATGTGTGCATTTCCAAAGTTACTTGACAAAGAAAATCAAATGGTCCCCCACACCTACACTCCATGATTCTGAAAACACCCCCAGCATTAGCAGACTTAGCCACAAGAAAAATGTGAATTTAGACTTTATAAAGACAAACTATATAATCATGAACTGGTATACACGACAAAAAAGATGTTTCTGAAATCTACTGCAACATCATCCAGCTCCTTAGATTGCCTAGAATGCCAGGACCCAAGACTCCAATAAAGAAAAGATCAGTGTCAGATCATGAGACCCAAACTAATGTCCTTAGTGAGGTGTTTGCATAGTGAGGTTAATATGTAGAAAAACATCTGAAACTTGCTTCTTGGACTTTTTCCTCTGCCTTGTACTTTCTCTGGAAATAGCCAACTGAACAGAATTACTAGCCATGCTAATGCAAATGTCCTTGACCACAAAGTATCCATGAGCTCAGAAAAACCTCAAATATCTGGAATTCAGCTTCTGGAAGCATTTTAAATTAAATCTCATTTTACACAGCTGATAAGAATATGACTTCATAGAATGTGCTATTTGTGGTATGATGTGATCTTCTAGTACGAAGGTCATGCCAAACATTCCATATTTCATTATTTTCTCATGTGTGCAGGCTTTTTACAATAAAAAAATTCAACTTTTATCATACCGTATTTTCAGCTGCTACGATTCCTAAGGTACAACATGGTTTTTGAGAAAGAAAATAAAAGCAGTAACAGCTTGAAAACAAAATTAAGCTTGTGCCTTTAAAGTCTCTTCCCCCAAATTTAAGTGATCTTGCAACACACACCCAACTCCTAGCGCAATCCAGCTTAAAGTAACTGATTATTTGCAAAACCATTCTAAGATACAGCACTAACATGCTCTTGCATGCCAATAAATGGGGGTAATTTATCATATATGCTGTTAATTTGTATTTTCTTTTCCAAAAATTTATAACTTAGGAGAAAAGTTCATTAGACCAGCACTCAAAGTCACTGTTCACCTGAATGCATTCTGCAGAGAAAGCTCCCCAGCATTATTGTAAACAACCATGTCAGGGCTCTAAAAATTACCTTCTTATCAAGGAATAAGCTTTCTAACTTTATCTACAGCTTTTGCTCAATAAAAATTCAGCAGCAGCTTCCAAAGATCATGGAGCAGGTAGACTGTCCTAGCCATACTCACATTTTGGTGAGACCCTGGATGTACTACAGTCAAAGGGAAGGTACTCCAACCTACTTCAGGGAAGGAAGTTCTTAGGCCTGGTATGATGTATTACTCCATAAGCAGTTCCACTGTTCAGCAATTATACAAGTGCAGCAAGACATGGTAGAATTACCAGTCATACAGCTCTTCTCAATTCTCAAGGAATAGCTATGTTTATTTGGCTTGAAGGACAACTTTTAAGAAAATATTTTGAAGTCCAAAACTTACTTCTGATCCTGACTTTCTACGTGACCTTGGGTAAGTTTCAAACTTAATATACTTCAGCTCCTCCTGCACTAAAATGAATGCACCATAGCATACACAGCTCTATAAATCTCTATCCTGCTTAGATGAAAGGCATCTTGCAATGTAAGTGCAAAATCTTGTTATTTATTAAAGGAGGCTTCTACCACAGCCCTTCACTTAACGTTGTTAGGGCCACTCTTTACCTTTAAATCTAGCAAGACAGTTATTGATTAATGACCACATCACCTCTGTCAGAAATATAAAAGCAATATCAACATGCCTTTGCCTGACAGATCAGCTGTCTTGAACAGTGACTTGTGTAATTTTATCTATTTATTATAATGCACCCCCACTTTAGTAGCTTCCAGTAGTCTTAAGTGGATACACTTCAGCCAATCCTAGTTCCTGTGTGGTATGCTGGGACACCACACTATACTTTATAGTTAATGAGTTACTCACAGGCTCTTTTACAGATCACTTCTTTTGTCCTCACATTTAGGTTTTTCATCTTACTGCAAACACATGTTCAAATTTCCAACCCAACAGGTGGGACTAAAAATAGATATTTATAATAAAAAAATAAAATATCATCTTAAACTACAAAATATTTAGTAGTTAATATCTAGTATTACAAGTATACCACTAATAATTGAAGCTACCCTATTAAACTTAATAGGAATCTACACTATCCAGGGCAATATTGGCCAATTAAATCCTGGGGGAAAAAATTATGCTGAATTTAAAGACACCATACCATGAACGATGTGCTGCTGGGATTGCTGTAGTTCTTAGTACTGAATGCAATTTATTGCTCAGAATTCATACCTGCCTTCAAATAGCAGGGACTGAAAATACACAATAATACTTATTAGTAAGTAAAAGAAACACATTAGTAATCTATTTTTGGAGTGCATTACTGAAAGAAATTTCCCAGCTATTACACACACCAGTTATGTGGTGTTGCTGGCAACAATTTCCTAAGTTACCAAAACTCATCTTAAAACTACACTTGGCCTGAATGAATCTTACTAGAAAGCTGTTTAAGAGAATCATTGTACTTTGTAGGTGGTGAAGGGGTGACTTATTTAGCAATTATTTTATCTTGGAAAAAAGTAATAAAAAGCAAGACATTCAGCTGGAAAGTAACAATCTACCTGGAGGAGGTTATATTTTTCCAAGAGTTGATATTTTTAATAATTAGGTGTAAATCTACTAAAACACACTATCCTCTGCTGAAATTACTTATTAAAATTAGCACAGAGAGGGAGAGTAAAACTCTAAGAACAGGACATGCTTGGTAACTGAAAAAAATTATATTACCCATAGATAAACTGACTGAAATAAGCAGACTGTCAAAATATGACAGGAGCAAACTCTTGTGTCCCAAATAGAAGGACAGCCTTATAACACGACAATGAATTATAACTAAAGAAAAATGCACACAAAATTACTTTTTCATCCCTCACAAGAAGAATTTGTTATGAACAGTAACCAACTGCACATTGAAGTTGAAACACCATCAAAATCCATGCATTTAAGAATGTCAAAATCAGTTTCTAAGACATTGGATAAAATATAGGGAATAAAAATATAACTCCTCTCCCTTTGCCAATAATAAATTAATCTCTAGATTATCCTCTAGACTTAAACACATGAACAAAACAACTTAAGAACAGCAAAAAAAAAACCCTATCACAACCAAACACAAATCCCCCACACACCTGCAACTCCTTGCAGCAGTTTTTGTAGAAGAGCAGCATTATTTCTTTTTCTAACAGCTGTAAAGGTATCTCATCCTAAAACTAGCAAAAGATGCAAGGCATCCCCTAACTGTGAATCTAGGTCTAAAAACAACCTCTAAATCTCCTGAAGCCTCAAGGTAAACTAAAGCTTCTAGGTACAGTGGAATTGTTGGAGGCATTTCTTTACCTATATATTGTACTTTGAATGCATCAGTATCTGCATTATTTAGACATTGATAGTACCAAATACATTATCTAGTCATACACAGAAAGATCCCTAAAAAGCAAGTGAAACCATAGTAAGAATCATTGCTTTAAAATCCCAGCCTAGCCTGAAATAAGGGAAATTATTGGATTTTAATCAAATTTACTTCTGCATCTAACAGCCTACATTTTGCTGAAAACATTTATAGCCAATGCATATCATAGGCAGTGCTGCCAGGCCATTGCATGGATAAGTCACATGTGCAAGAATTTGTAGAAAACAAAGACAGCCAGTGCTGAGGTAAACACTCACTAGTACCTTGCTCATTAATTTACAAGAATTCCCAGCATTGGACACAGCTTCTTTTAGCTTTTCTTTATACTCCATTTTCTTTCTTGCTCCTAGAACATTTCTTGAGATAACTGTAACCTTTCTAAAGAATCAGAGGTCTAAAATTCAACATCCACAGATCAGCTAAAGTATTGTCTTCCAAAAGCTTCAGTGTTTAAATGAAGGGGGGAAAAAAATCGCAAGAAGAGCTATAAAAACAACTACCCTTTGTTTAGTGAAAGAGTTCTACATACCAAAGTAATCAATATGACCTTCACAGCCTCTGTCTTCTTCCCCTTCCTGGGAGTTCAGTAGGTACAAATGAGATCTCTATTGCATATCCAGGATTCCCATTCTTTTCCTCCAGTTATCATGTTACTCTGAGATCTTCCTTCTCTCTAAACGACTTGGGAGACAAGGAACCTTTTTAAAATGGCTGTTCATCAAGCAGATGACCCTTGATCATCTTCACTTTATGACCTGTTCAGTATTGATGAAAATTGTAATCAACAAAAACATTTTATTTCAAGGTCAGTGGGTTGTTTAGAATTCAACACTGGGGGAATGAAATTAAGAATTAAGTTTAAGCAATTTGTTCAACAAAGGTATTTGTCTTTGAAAAAGTTTCACAACACAACTGGATTAAACTGTTCTCTAGACCTACCCATCTTTTCCCTCAGAATGCAAAATTTTTTCATTGCTAGCACTGTGCCATGAGCCTGGAATTCTACTCAGGAAAAGTCTCAGAAAAAAGAGACAAGGATGCAAGTAGTTTTCCAATAGAAATGAAATTTGCAGTGTGATAAAAGTATATGCAAGGAGTTCACAATCTGAAGCCAGTATGCATAAAGTATAGATACCCACATTCCCTATGGAAAGCTTTAAAAGCTCTGCAGGAGCTGCAAATAGCAGTGAGGCCTAAAGCAAAGCCAAGGAACACTTGGAACTTCTGAGAAACTGAATGTCAACACAATATCATTTAAGAAAGTATGCGGTAAATTCTGAGAAGCTGCCTTGCAAGTCTCAGTTCAACCAATGACTTTAGCAGGAGCTTAATTGGTTTTCCTTCTACTCTTCTTCTTGAGCTGGTTCTATTTTGACCATTGAGTGAAAAGCAACAGCCAGTGTAAATCTCCTAATCCGTCATTCATGACATTTAAACAGACTGCGTTGTCGTGAACAGCATGACTCAGGTTAAATTTCCATTAACTACTTCCCTGCTTTAATTATTTTTTCAATGAAAATTGACACTATTAACACCAAAAAAAATCCAATCATAAGCAGGCAAATAGGCTGGAACTCTACTACAAAGGCTGTCACTAGGCACAGTGAAGAATTTATTATCAGGTGGTTACTCATCAACGGAAGAAAATTCAGCACATTTAAAAGCTCACCTTTTCAGTCTGTATGAATTCCGGCTGATTGTGACATAGTTATTTTTTCAAATAGTTAATACTGGAGTTCAGAAGAACCAAAAAACTCTGAAAATTCCAGACAGCAGAAAAGCAGTGCAATAGAAAGATTAGTGTCAAATAACTATTACTTTTATTAATATTAGAGCAAATAATTCCAGGTATAAGGCATCCTGCAATCATGTGAGAATATACTTAATACTCATACTGCAATGGCAATAGAAATAAGAGAGCCTGCACATACAGAAGAACTGTTACAGTCCTAAATTTCAGCTAGGTGCATGAAATAATCATATGCATAAATCTATTCCTACTCAGTATAACAGTTCACTGATATTAAAACACATTCTGGAAACCATTCACTTAGCAGTCTGATCATCACAATTATCATATTAAAATAGCTGACTAATTAATTGGGTACACATGTGGCTACTCCATCCTAAAATGTAGCCTAATCACTTCAGTGATTTAAATGCCATTATGAAGACAGAAAGGTGAAAAATCTGGAACCCATTCATTTGCATAGCAAGTATTAGACTATAAAATGTGATTTTCTCATAATTATTAAATTAAAAGGTAAAAAGGTACTCTTGTCCTCTTTTTATGTGGCTGCTACTGTTTTAAACCTCTGGAGTAATAGATCAAAATAAATTTAAAAATTTACAACTGCAGGAGGAATTACTAGATCAATATAATAATTTTAAGAAAAACTCTAAGCCTTACAGAATCATACCAATGCAAAATGCAGAAAATTCAGGAATATTTTGAATTTATTTTGGTTGGAATGAAGAACATCCAATACATTGATATCTGGTAAAATATAAAAACTTGAAAAAATTATTCAACCTGACCAAAAATTGTACTTAATCTTATCAAACATGATGACACAAGAATTAGATGAAACTTTAAACAAGATTCTTCTACCGCATTCCACTTCATTAGAATACACTAAACAAATTTTTAGGCAAGAGGCTAAAAGTCTCAGCATTGTTCATGCATAGAGGGGAGTTTTTTGCTTTCTAGTTCATGTGTCACTCAAATTACATCATCATCAAACATGAAAGAAAGAATAAGCTGTTTTAGAAAATCTGGAGATGTGGCCAATATCTCTGGCAGATACAGGGAATGGCCACATCTTTTTTGAGGAAACTGGCAATCTTTCCTTGCCATTAAAAACAAATGCAGCCCCTGAAGAACTTTGGGGAGTTTTTTAAACTCTTTAACTTGTAGAAAGGACATAACCATGGTCATATGATGGGAATACAGCTAAGTGGTACCATAACCTCTCCATCATCTGACATATAAAGTGTGTCCCAAGATGCTAAAGTGAGAGGTCTGATGCCTTTTCCAAGTACTTCCCTTCTCTCAGAATGATTGCAAACCCCTAAAAAAGAACACATCTCTAACTGAAGCAAAGTAATCTTTGAGTCTATTCAACTAACTCAAAGATCTAGTCATCTCCCAATTCACTTCAATTTCATCCAACAATCTTTGCTTAAACATAGAATTCCGTAGTCTAAAATACAGTCTTCCTTTTAACCTCCTTAGACGTACAGAAAATGCAGGACAATTGCTTGAACACATATACATAAAATCAGACAAGGCACCGATAATAATGAGATAAGCTAGAATTATACCAGCCCAATCCACTTTTGCTTAGATCAGATATAATCAGTTCTTCAGACTGAAAGTCAGCACAATCCAAGTCATGCACAAACAATTAAAAAAATTATCTGAGCATATCTAACTTCCACAGAGAAAATTTAAGAACCATTTATACATTTGTCCATTTCGTCATAGAGGTTGCTGTTTCTTATATTAATATAATTGTCGAGGAACATACAGATCTTATGGTCCAACTTCAAGCACCTCTTGCAAAAGGCTATAGCATCAAGGAATGTTTTGACTACACAGCATTTCCTGAATTAATAGGAACATAAGACCTTTTTACTGGTTTAAAACTATAAATATGAGAATTCATAATGTTGATGATAGTATAGCTTAAGAAAAAAATGAAAGTAGAGGATTAATTAGTTTGTTGTTCGCTTGGTTGGAGGGGTTTTTTTTGTTTGAATATTCTAGAGTATCCATTCAGTAATGTATCACATACTCATGGAGAGTCACAGAAAAGTTTTTATTGGGGGTTTAATGCATCAAAAGCATAGTTTTAGCTGCTAGAAAAATTCAAACAAGCTCTTCAATTGAGTTGCACGTGAGCAGGACCACTATCTTCAAGCTAATTCATGCTGCTTCACAGACAGTTCTTAAAAATAGTTATATATTTTCCTAATGGACTTGTTTTAATCCTCCAGTATGGTCAATGGGTTTTTTCCCCACAGAATAATATTATATATGACCATAGAATCTTTTAGTGTCCTAAGCCTAAGTCCACAGGCCTACTTTTCAGGGAGCAGATCAGTTCGCCTAAAAAATGAATCTAAATTAAGATCAAAATGTTTTAAAAATGCATTAAAAACCACAAGAATTATTAGTTCTACTAGACAAGTCCATTTTAATAGTTTTTACAAGTCTAATTCTGACACTGAGTGAGAAATAGCCGGCAAAAAAACCCAACTATAACTTATCAGGAAAAACACAAAGAAATGTAAGCTATCTTGAGTGATTCTCAACAGCTGCACTTTAAAACAGAATCAGAATTGCATGTGCATAAACTCTGATGAAAACAGTGATTTATTTTTAAGTATGTTGTACTTGGAAAAATCATTATAAACCAAAACAAGGCAGAACTCAGCAATGGAAAAGCCGCTAAAAGAAATCCATATGGGCTTCATTTTTTCACATTTTTCCCCCCAGACGAATCCTCTTGCCCTCACTGTTCTTTTCTGTTCCCCCAATTGTATTAACCTATCTCTCTTGTATTCCTGACACCTTCAATAGAGACCTCAGAGTTGCTTGTCTCTATCCTTCCCTTCCTTAGAACTAATTACCCATCTGCTTAGCATTCAGATCCTTTCCAAAATTTCCATAGACGTATGCATTCATATGTACATGCAGGGCAAACTCAAATCCAGGGGAAATTAGGTCCCTAAGTGTACTTGCAAACCTGGATATGAAAATCAGGCTGGAAAAACAAGAGGCAACAACATAGCAGTAATTTATTCTACATTTGATTCTGCAGACTGGATGGCCAATGTACCAAAAGTTCAATTGGAATTATGGGAGAGATCCAGAAGTACCTTCTCAGGAATCTCTAAGTTAAGGGTTGAAATACCTGAGTGGACATTTGATTCCAGACTGCAGTCCTGGTCACTTACCTAACACAGTCTAGGGACATAGCAAAATATCTTCAAAGTAAAAGACCCAAAACACCCAAAAAACCAGTGTTTAGAGCCAATAAGGACAGCAAGTAGGAAATATTATAATTACATGGGTTGGAACTTTTCTGCCTTATCAAAAGCATGACTGCCTACCAAGATTCTCCAGTTAGAATGGATTGGGGACAGAAATCTCCACTGAAGACAGGCATTGTATCTTTGTCAAAAACCTCTCTTGATTCTGAGTATGTATAGCTGTTATGCTGAGTTGTCCTCTGAAGCAGACATTGGGAGTGTGTTTTAACAATGCTCAAAGAACACGAGTTCAGAAATTTTCAGGCATATCCGCCCTTTACTTGGTCGGAGGTAGTGAAATAAGGGAACTTTCAGTCCTACAGACTTTCTTAGTGCATTTAGGGCACCTCTAAGGCTAAAGTAGAGCATGAGCTCACCACTGTTTTCTTAGGATTTTTGTCCACGTCTTCTAAGTCCTAGTTTAAACACCAACACAGGTGTTTCCAATCTTGCCTTTAGAAAACAGACACTGTGAAATCAATTTCAGTACAATACACCACCATGAAAAGATATTACACCACTATGTAATACAATAGACAGATAAACTACTGTATACTTCTTTAAAAATAAAGATCTAAGTTGTTCTTGAAAAATAATTATTGTCAATTGTATCATTTCAGATGATGAAGAGTTTTGTTGAAGAGTATACACTGTACAGTAACAGCACTTGGGAAAAAAAAACCAGAAAAACCAACAACTTTCCTCAGGAAGAAATTTTGTATGGTATCTCAGTGAATGTGTATTTGTAAATGCAGCCCCCACCTTCACTATTCATGGTATTGCCTAGGTAAAAACAGCCAGAAACTGTCAATAACACAGCCCAGTGAACAATAACCTGGTATACAGTTTCAGAGAAAGAAAACTGAGAAGGACAATAGAGGAAAAGTAATTTTGGCAGAAAGTTGAAGATACAAGGTTTGTTGCTGCTTCCATACCTCAGGAGAAACCTCCCTTCCAGCCTACTTAAATAACAGTGACAAACAAGCAAGGAACAAGAATACAAAGCATTTAAAATTTTGGCTCAGCACCATGATAACAGATGATATAAAAGCACGAGGGTATGAGGACATCCACTAGGTGCCATGTGTTGGGAAGTGCCAAACACTGCATGCAAGCTACTAAGAGACTACAGCCTCTGCTGAAATAATTTGCAGGCACTTGGGATGACGCCTCTGGTTGTGCACTGCCAGCTGTTACACAACACATTCCTGGAATGAGATCAGCGTAAATGAGCAAGGCTATGTTTAGTGCGGGATATAATGGGTTATGAATCAGGAGCACTGAAGACAAGTTGGTCTCTTTTTTTAAAAAAAATACATGTTTCCAACATGTATTAAACACATCATTAAAACAGTGACTGCAACTTTGAAAATATCACTGCAACCATTTATTCCACTTAACATACCACCTGTATGACAGACAACAAAAATATGTGAATACAAATGGAAAGTAAAATTTCACCACAGTTAAATATACCACACAGAGAGGCCTTTTCATACAACATTATCAGTCAAAATAAGAAATGTCAGAAAACATAACGTCAGTGAAATCTACTAATAAAATTAAATTTCGTCAAGGCTGCAGCCAGAGGAGACAGCAATAAAATCTTGGTAAACAACCTTACGCTATGTTTTAGAAAAATATCAGACGAAGAAAATCTAGCAGCATTTTTTATTTTTATTTCAATCCTCACTATTTCACTCTAATAGAGTTCTTTTTGCAATTAACTGGAGAATCAAATTAAGGGGGTTAGTCATCTAACTACCTAGTAGGCAGGTGCAATCAAGCAAGTAGGTGACTAAATCCCAAAATACAGCTTTGCAATTAAACAGCAAAAATAAAGTTGTGCTTACAAAATTATAAGTCATCTTTCAAAAACAACCCCTTAGGGTAAGAAAAAGGAAGGAAAAAAAAAAAGAAAAAAGAGTTTCTTATACTTTCTCTGAGATTTCCAAAGCTACTGATCCTGATACTTCAGCACCCAAGGGCTTTTCTGTTAGAATGAAATTTTCTGTTAGAATGAAACACACAAAATAATTAAAAATGAAAGGGACTTGTAGGCAGTTCATCAGTAACAGTTATGCTTTTAATCTCCCACATAGCTTTATAATTAGACCAATCTGATCCAATTGAGCCAAATTAATCTACAAATTTGATTAAACCAAAACTCTAACTGAGGTTTCTCTGTTCTGTGGATCAAGTTATTAAATCACTTTGGACTACACCAGCACAGATCTAATGTGCTCTTCTTTAAAGCCACCAGGTTTACAAAGACAATATATTTTTGTTGTTCAGAAGCCTGTGGACAAGTTCAAACACATGAAGCCATCCAACCTGAACAATGTAAAGTGAAGGTAGAGCAAAGAACCCCTCTCTCTTTAACTACCTCCACTTTTCTGTTGAATCAAAACTATGAAGTTTTATGGTGGAGACAATTATTAAGTCAATTTCATTGCTTTTTCCTTTCTGGGTCTTTTCCTGATGCAGGTCTTTAAACTTCTGCCTCTGTTAAGCCTGTGAATCAGTGCAATTTACAGCACTCCTTACAATAACCGAAGATGGGCAAAAGGAAGCACAGACAAGAGATACGGTATTTTATGTAGAAAGGATAATTTATTTTTCACATATCGACTTAAAGAGAAATTAAACTACAAAAACACTTTAAAAAAATCAGGGTTTGTCCTACACTTCATTTAAAAAAATAGTTTGATATACTTCACTAAAACATAATGGAGAACCACAAATTCATGGTACATTGCATAAGAACAACAATGAATGCTGCAATTCAAAACAGTTACAACAAAATACTTTAAGAGCACAGCTTTCAAGTGGCAGTGAAGTGCTTTAGCTTCAAAATATTTCTACATTTAAACCAAAAAGCAGAGATAAATATTTACTGGGCAAACTAAAAAGATCAGAACTAGCTTGGGCCTCAGTTCTGCAAACCACCTGTCTATGAATAAAAGCATGCATGCAAATGGTGAAACCAGAAGTGACTACAAAGACACAGGTGATCCTAAAAGCTACTATAAGGAATCTTCAAAGGCTTTTGTTCTTTTTTTTTAAGTATGCCTCTTTTTTTATCCTGCAGAACAAGATGAGAGAATATAAAATTAAACAAAATTTCAACTCAGTTAAGAAAAAAGTGAGTGAAAAGATATTCATCCCTTGTACATCATTCTTCTGAGAAAAGGTTTTGCTTGTCAGACCAGCAATGCCTAAGGGAGAGTGCGCTCAAAGAAGCACTTTTTCCCAAGACAATTTCTGTCTAAAGGAAATGTGTTTGAATCAGAGGGGTTTGGATGCATAAACCTAATAAGGTACAGCTGTATTTATCCTTTATCCATAGAAATAAGTTTAAATCAGACTGAGAAAAGTACAGTTAACAGTCTAAAGATGCAGCAAGGATAAGAAGAGTGGTTAGGGCAAACAATTTTAGACTGACCTTATGTACAGGGGGAGTTTTCATATAAAGGATAAAGGTGATCAAGTCATATCAAAGTTCAAGCTGGCCAGAAAAACAATAACTTTCTAAAGGAATCTAGTATGGAAAAAAATGTATTTTCTAATAAGAACCCTTGAAAAAATCCCAACTACAAGAAAATCTAATTGTCTATTTGGCAAGTATTGAGCAAGCCATTCTTTCTTAAACAGTACACAGATCCTGAAGTTTGCTAAGCATGTTTTTAAAGGTTCACTTCATTGATGGATAAGTGTAAACTGATTGCAAAATTTTGCACCTGAGCAATAAAGAGCTGGTTTCAAAATTATATTGAGACTTTCAAAACATCCCGTAATATTTGACTGGAGTTAAACTCTCAGACTAGAAGAACTCTAAAATTTCATCATCTCCTGATTACTGCTATTTATGGATTTATAAAAAGGTTTGTAAATTAAAAAGACTGCACAGCACGCATTCTCGTTGACTTTTATTCTGCTTATATGAAAGATACACCCACTGAACGGCAAATTCTGCTTATATGAAAGATACACCCACTGAAATTCTGCTTATATGAAAGATACACCCACTGAACGGCAAATGTAATTGTGACTGCTACATGAAGACCAACTTAACGAGGCATCCACAAAACAGAATGAAAAGCTGATCCATTTTGCAAAGTCTATTTCATCGCCTTACAAGGGAGTAGTCCTGGACAGTAGCAAAAGGCAAACTAAACCAGTATCCAAGACAGAAGTAAATCTTTATCAAAAGGGCACTTGTAGTTTTGTAAAAGTTGATCATGGATCATACTGCAGGTATCTCTCAGGTACTTAAAAATTCAGCTTATGTTTCATCCCACTGATAAAGACACATTTGGCCAGTTCTTCACACAGTAAGATAGCCCTTACCAGATAAGGATGTTCAAATTTTTTTACACTCATATTGCTCTAAATTTCCACATAAAACCAACTATTAACAGTATAAATCAGGGATAGATGCACTAATAAAAATTCCTTTAAGTTGTATATCACAATGTAGCAACATTTCCTATTCCGGGGGGGGGAGGGGGGCGGAGGGGGAAAGAGCTGTAGGTATGTAGGTAAGAACAGAGAGATTAGAGATTAAAATATAGTTTTCAATTTCTACTTAAACGTGGGAATATACTTAAATACAATCAATATCTGAATGATCCATAACAGGAACTACTCAGGTAAAAACAGAAACAGGAGGACAAAATATTCTAGATAAAAACAATTCTAATTACCATATGGAAATACTTCATTAAAGCTTAAAAGCCATATACACAATTTGAAAATTTAATCATTAAAAACCAATTACTGAAACGCTTTACTCAAATATGAGTAAAAATTGAATAGCATGTTCAGTTAATTCTGTTGCCACTACCAGTGACATATACTGGATGCATCTACTCTACAACTTCAATTTGGAACAGAAGTGAGCTTTTGAAGTCATCCCCACTTTCTGTACTGTGCTCCATATATCACAGAACTAAAAGAATACAGATGAGAGTCCTTTTAGATGGAGCAATGCTAGAAAATGTACTCCAACCACTAATGGAGTCCACTGGACCAGATTAGAGAGAGTCGGAAGTGAAACACCCTGAAATATAGATAGTGTGAACAACAAGCTCTCCACACAAACTGTTTCCTTCCACAAATGCTGAGCGGTTTTTGCCCTGCACTGCTCAGCGCAGCCATTAAAATCACTTTTTAGACCACAAATTATGCCTACTGTCACATGCACTTGCTTTTAAGTACTGCAGAGTAAACCGTACAAACTGCGCTGGACCTGTTACTCATTCCTGATCTTTGGAATCTGAACTTAAGAGCTCTTGGTCTCCACAGGCCCAAGCAGACAGGTAACTTGCTGATGCTACACTTCTACAAACGTAGTCAAAGAGCATAAACAATACTCATTCCAAAATAGGCAACGGCACTCTTCCAACCCCCATCATTTAACTTTCCAGGACTGACTCAAACACTTCTGCAACTGCACAGAGAAGTGGCTGACAGAACTGCTTGAGGTGGGATTAGCAAAACATGCAAGCATGGCAGGAGTAGTTCCAAAGCAAAAGCACTGTCAGACATGAATTCCTGAACCTAGTAGAGCTGCCCTCAATGCCATGTGGCCTCTTGCACAGCATTCAGGCACCAGGGTAAGCTCCAAAACAATCCATGGAAAGATATGGGTAGATAGGGGTATCTTCACCAGTTTTTTAGAGGAAACTGTTTTCTTCACTAACTATTCAGAGGCTGCTAATGTAGGTGGAATGAATGATGAAGTTTGAACCTAAGCTCAGCTTGTGTTTTCATATACTGAAACACTTTCTTAGGGGCCCAAAGCGAGTAGTCAAAACACAGCTCTTCATGCTTGATGCAAAATGCATTTCATTTAAAAGACAACCTATCGGTCGTATGAACAATCTTGAACATACTGATGTTACAATAGCAATATTCAAAATAATTTAAGAAAATATTATGCCATCTAGCTTTGCTATACTGAATACCGAAGTCAATGGAACAAAACTCAGACCTTCAGATTCACTGGAGACAGCAGAAACTTATCTTCCCTTTTTGTCATTTTAAAATGCTAGGTATCTACTAGGTTTGACCTTTAGAGAAGGCAAAAGTCTGCTTCTTTCCAAATCTAATAGATTAAGTAAATAACCTGAATATTTGGATAAACATTCCAATTAAATATGAATAGCTCTACATAAATCTTATACAGATCCTGATGCTGAATTCAAAACTACACAGGCACAAACCTTCAAATAATAAATTATACGTAAAATAACTCAGAAGTTCATTCCAGAAGAGATTTAAAATGTTCATAATTTAGTAAGACGTTTTTGTTTAAAGTTTTAATGAATGAAATATAAGATACTGGCAGCTTTGCCTCATTCCACTGCTGTGAGCTCAGTAGAATTTAAAGGACATAAGTAGGGGGTCAAGTCACATAAGCATAAGAAGTAGGAGTGCCTTACACACATGTTTAGCATTGTTTTCTTTATTTTACCACATACTTAGTAATGCACTTGGCTAAACATACTTTCACATTTCAAGTGCACCATTGAAGCATACTACAGATCTCTGCATATCCTCCAAAGGTGGAAAAGTTTATACTTTCCTATTGGCACCCTTTTTGTGTTGGATCAATCTAATAAGTTATACTCAAACAAACTTTTGCTTGATATTGCATTGCCATTGCTGGTGGTCCTGTATTTCCACTCCAGTCAAATGTCCTGCAGGTACTTAGCTACCATTTTTTGCCTTTTCTATTAAATACCTAGTCGTTAACACATCATCTTAAACCATGGCAATGATTTGAAACAGCATGGAAGAAATAAAGAGCAGAATACCAAATTTGTAATGTGGCTTTGTCTTAACACACTTTCCTGAATGGGAGTGCTGGGGAGCACACACTTGAAGATATTTTTCTCCATTTTGTTATTAAAATTTTAACTGAATTGCTCCTTAGGTTTTGAAAAATATTTCCGTATAATGTTGTTATCCCTTACTGGCCCAAGATAAACCAAGAGTTGCTGACAGGTGTCTGTTATACAGGACAAGACTTAAGCAAACTGAAAATGGATTCAGAGTTTGTTCAGTCTTTAAAAAACTGGACTTCATAAATGTTCAATATTATTTTATCTTCACATAAATTTATGATCAAATAATATTAAAACATTGCTATTCAGCACATTGACCTGTACTAAGGCTCCTTTGTTCACGACATGATAGAGTGTTTCTGATCTCACCTGAATGCACACTACCCTTAAACAAAACTAATATGCCCAACCTTAGCTGGCAAGAGAAAAGATTTGAGTCTATGCCAAAATGACTTGTCCAGTGCCAATGTTTACAACATCAGAATACCTGACAAATCAGTTTGCTTATTACTGTCCCAGTATCAGAATTATTCTGCTACTTCAGCAAAGGTGAATCCATTACCAAGACATTCCCTTTTCTACTGTGAATCTGTGCTGGAAATTAAAGGAATTTTTTTTACAAATTTCGGAAGTTCATCTCAACATGAAGCAAATTTTTCCTCAGAACAACTCAAAAGTAACTATTCCAGCTTCCATTGGAATAGCAGGTGGAAAGAGGTGTCATATGACAGGACAAATGGATATGAACAGTTAGGAGAGACAGATATTTTTCTGGGAGAAAAGAGGTTCACAAAACAAAGGAAAGTCTATACAGAGATTGTTATGGAAAGTTTTGTCAGTTATTTTATATCTGTACAAAGAAAGATCTCTTGGGAGCTCTATCATGATGAGCCTGTTAATTCTACTTCAAGCAGTGCCTGCCAAGAATAGACTCCCCTGAAACTGTTACTTATGACAAAATCAGGCAACAAGCATTGCTTAATGTATATTGCAGATTTTAAAACTCATCCCATTTGCTGTAAAAATAAAGAACAAAGCATATCACCATGGATATGCAATATGGACAATAATACATATAAAGCAAAATCACATTCCAAAGACCTAAAATGGCTTTAAAAACCTAACTCAGAAACTCAAATCCAACTTCTATTTTTCTGTGCAAGGAGATAATGGTGAGAAGACAACTATCAAAGAACCGGTTTTGAAGAGTTAACAGAACATTTCACTGCCAGTTAAGAAAGGGCCCCCTCCACCTTCTTTTGGGACATAAGAACCAAGTATGTCTCAAAGCTGCTACTCTGAAAATTAGAGACATTAGCATTCAGGTTGCTTTTTGCAACTAAAAACAAACAAACAAAACTTAATAGGCTGTTTCTCCCACAACTACAGGGCACTCAATAGGTAAACCCTGAAAGATGACAACTTTGAGAAGTACTGAAACTACAGATAATTCCAAGACCAAATAACTGTTGAAAAAAAATCATTTGTGTTTTAAATAGTGATTTAGGTAGATGATTTTAAGAATTAGAAAACTCTTTACAATACCTAATTTATCTTATAATAATTTTTAAATTCCTATATAAACTTCAGTTGTTACCATCTTTTCCACAAATGCTTTCCTACTGTTTTACAGAAATAAGCCTGGAAACTCTTCCTGGTTTTCCAGACTGAGTTGCATGGATACTCATTCTTTCAGTTAGCTACTTTTTGATTATTTATTACAACTATATTATATATTTCTCTCACCTCTCTTCTGTGATTCTGCAAATAACCAAGACTGATTTTAGGAGGAAACAAACTCAGCTTCACACACAAACCTGTGAGGGGTGCTTCTGGAATAGTTTGAGACCAAGACCTTTGTTGTCTTAGTTGTAGCTGCCTATGTAAATTCCTGTTGGTAACAATTAGTGCTCATTCACACTTCTGGAGAAGTTCAGGAATGAACCTGGCAGAGAATTATTCTTTTGAGCAATAAGAACTGAGAGGCAATGCTCAGCTTCCTCAGGGAGCGAACCCTGAGAGCCATTGACCTAAACTGCCTAAGAAATGACCCTGAATTTGAAAGAAGAAACAAATGGATAGTAAATACAGATAAGACAAAATTCAGTTAGGGGACAAGATACTCTAATCACAGAGCAAACTATTGAAATCTTGCATTTATTTCAACTACCTTTGTCTAAATGTAATATAGTAAGTTTTACCTGCCACCTATGATTGTTCTTTACAATTCAGGAACATGCAACACACTGAGAAATGGCTACCTAATTCTTCTGAATAAAATCCAGACTACAATATCACAGAACTACAGAGCAGCCATCATATCTGGACAGAAAATCAAGGAGTCCTGACCACCTTCACCTTCACAACTACCAGTAATTGCTATAACCTTCAGCATCTCTACTGAATATTACAAGCTGAGCACTGAAAAGAATTGGATATTCTCCAGTAAGAAAAATGACTCCAAGCTTGGACAATAAAAACAAAAAGGTGGGAGTAGAAGGGGCATCATTTCAAAATAAAGCTGACCAACAGAAAGAACAGATGTGAAATACAGACCTTAAGGGTCATCACTTAATGAGAAAAGGAATAAGTTTTGACAAAACAGTTTATGTTTTTGTCCTGGTTTGAAAAGGAAGTGAGTTTTTTTGGAGTTTGGTGGTCATACCAATAGGTGCTCCGATTTGAATATTGGCACTTGCTGTGGCCCCCGAGGACTTGGATATGCCTCTGAGAACACAGGGGGTTAAAAGCAGAGAACTCCCAGGGGGAAGCTTGCTTGGTTCTGGTGGGTGAAAGAGGTCAGACCTGCCCTGCCCAGCTGCGGGCTGGGTGGGCGAGGGGAAGCCATGCGGCCGGGTGAGCTAAGCTGGGGCCTTGGACAGAGAAGGGGGATGAAGGGCCCTGCAGGATGGAAGGGTGGAGGAACACTGAGAAGCATCGGGCAGCCCTCCCCTCCCGGAGAGAGAGAGAGCCTGTGCCTGTGCTTGTGCCACCTTGAAATTTGGTATCTTGTGCTGGCAGCAGGGCCGGCTGACAAGGAGAAGGGGTGGGGGGTGAAGGGAGGAGGTGCTCAGCAGCCTTGGGAGAGTTCTGGGCAGGCAGAGCCCGAGCTTTTAACCATTTTCTTGGATGATGGAAACCTTACAGATACTGATCCTCCTGGATCTGAATGAGAAGAGAGGTAGAGATGGAATAGCAGGAAATGGGAGAGTGTGATGAAAGTCCATGCAAGTGAAAGATGTCAGAAGAGTTGAGCAGAATCCTAGGTGGAAGGAGGTGGTGGAGTGGCCTTTGGCTGGACTTTTCTTGTATAGCCATGGACAGAAAACCATTTTTTCCTGTGACACAGAGACTGCATTTAGGGGGAGGCAATGGCTCAGAGGCAAGAGAGTGCAGTGATGTGATGTGAAGGAGTGTGTGAACAGAGACAACAGGTGAGGAGGCTAGTAAAGCCCTAGATCTTCAGTGAAGAAGACGATCTCTGTTCTCAAGACCCCTCAGCCCCAGAAAGTGAATTTAAAAGAAACTGGTGTCCCAAAAGTAAGAGGCTGTATCTTTTTTAGAACTAAGCAAAGCATCCTTGAAAGGGGAACCCCAGAAGCAGCCCTAGTCCATGTGCAGTAGTAAGAGCAGTCGACATAGGAAGAAGTCACAATAGCAAATGTTCTCCAAGCAGTGCCACGTGTAACATAAAAACACAAAAAGTTTTAACTGTGTTTCCTAAGGAAGCCGATAATACAAGAAAGACTCCTCTCTTCTTGATAAACTGAGAGTTAATTATCTGAAAAGTCTTAATGAACTAAAAGTTAGTTATCTGAAGAGTAGTAACTGAATTGAAAATCCAAAGTTTTGTCTTACTGTGATGTGTTAAAAATTTAGTGGGGGGGAAAGAAGAATGTTTTTAGAAAGTTTTCATTCTGAGTTCTGTGTGTTTCTTTTATATATTGTAAGTTAATAAAGTTTTTTTTTTCCTTTATTTCTAAGCTAAAGCCTGCTTTGTTCTGTTTCTAGTCACATCTCACAGTAGACACTAAAAAAATATATATTTTCATAAAAACACTAACATCGCGCCAGCATCAAACCATGACACATGAACATATCCTGGGAGACTCAAGGCCAGCTTAATTCTTGGTTGTCATGGTTGCCAGTGTCTATGGCACTTAATACTTCTCCAGTAAGTGCCATAGACATTGTGTCATGGAATCTGAAGAGTGTTTCACTGGAAAATATACAGCTCTCACAGATTGTGGCTGAATTGTGGAGCATGGCCATGCTTCCCATCTTCAGGATTTAAGTAGGCCTTGATATTATGCGGGGTGAGACCCAAGTGGACACCATATCGCCTTCCCTTTCTGAATTCATGATTTAAAGAGGCAAACAGCAGAAGGAAGCTGTGATGCACTCCACCATGTCTCTCAGCTGTGTGGCAAGCGGAATAGCACCCCACAAAATATAATGCTCCACAGCTGGTGTAGGACCACTGAGACAAGTCACAGTAAAGACTCCAAGTTAGCATAGTAAAATGTTCAAATAATGGTTTAGAGAAAATACTCCAGACATAGTCAAATATAGACTAGAGTCACAGAATCACTTGGGCTGGCATTTAGTCCAGCTTCTCTGCAATGAACAGGAACATCTTCAACTAGATCAGGTTGCTCAGTTTCACCCAATTGGATTTTAAATCGTCCCAGGAATGGAGCATCTACCCTGTCTCTGAGCAACCTGTTGCATTTTCACCACCCTTGTCATGAATGAATTTTTATATCTACTCTAAATCTACCCTCTGCTACTTTCAAGCCATTACCCCTTGTATTGCAACAGGCCCAACTAAGAAGTTTGTCCCCATGTAAGAACTGAAAGGCCCCAGTAATGGCTCCCCAGAGCCATCTCTTCTCCAGGCTGAACAACCCCAATGCTCTCAGTCTTTCCTCATAAGAGAGGTATTCTATCCCTCTGCTAATTTTTGTTGTCCTCTTCTAGATCTGCTTTAACTAGTCCATGTCTTTCCTGTACTGAGGACCCAAGAGCTGGATACAGCACTCCAGGTGAGGTCTCACCAGAGCAGAGCAGAGGGGCAGAATCCCCTCCCTCACCTCCTGGCCACACTGCTTTGGATGCAGCCCAGGACATGTTTGGCTTTCTGGCTGCAAGTTCACACTGCCAGCTTATGTCCAGCCTCTCATCTACCAGCACCCCTAAATCCTTCTCTCCAGGGCTGCTCTCAGTCTCTTCATCCCCTAGCCTGTCCTGATACCAGGGGTTGCCTGGATTATGATGCAGCACCTTGCACTTGGTCTTGTTGAACCTCCTAAGGCTCACACAAGCCCATTCCTCAAGCATAACCAGGTTCTTCTGCATGGCATCCCACTCCCCAGGTGTGTCAACCACACCACACGGCCTGGGGTCATCGGCAAACTTGCCAAGGATTCACCCGATCCCACTTTGTCATTGATGTAGATAATAAACTGTACTGGTCCAAATATGGACCCCTGGGTGACACAACTGATCCCTGGTCTCCATCCAGGCACTGGGCAGCTGATCACTACTCTCTGGGTGCATCCATCCAGCCAACTCACTGAACAGTCCACCCATCAAATCCATCTCTCCAATCTAGCAAGAAGGATGTTGTGTGAGACTCTGTCCAAGGCCTTATTTATATGAGTCCAGATGGATGACACCCTTAACTCTTCCTCATCCACTCCATACCTGCTGGCTGTGATGGAAACTTGTGTGGGGAGATTTCCCATGCTGCATAGGGTAGTACTAATTGGGAAAGGGAATTAAGCTCCCTTGCCCCTCTGGAACATCTGCCTGAGAAAGTTAGATGGGAGGCCAGTGGCTGCACCATACTCAGAACGAATAAACTCAAACAGTTTCTACTCTAAACAATAGTCTGATACAATATAAAAGGTCAATGAGCACTGCTCATGTCTTTTACAATGATTCTCTTAGAAAATTAATTTGTTTGTGACTTTCTATACTTGCTTTATTTGAAAAACCAGTAGCTTTGCTATCAAGTATCAGCCTTTGTAAAACTTCATCAATTTATTCTTTGGATTAAGTACAGCTGTATTAATTAGGTTGTATAACAAATGCTTGTGGAATCTGAATACTCTGAAGGACTTGAAAGGAATATCAATTTGGTTTGTACAGGCTATGAAAATCAAGTCACTTGGGAGTGAACTGGAGATTTAAAAGTCTTCACCATGACTTCTGGAGCATATTAGTGCTTTCACACAAAACGACACACTTTTCCCCTCCTTCTTTCATTTTTTATCAAAATGTGCCCAGTTTCAAGAAACTGAAGCCATTATCTCACACCAACATCACAAGCAAAGTTCTCTGACGATGTTAGAGCCTCAGATTTAATGCCTCATTTTTGCATGTAGTTGTGCAATTAAATTAGGCAGAACCCTGGAACAAACTGCTTCACCTGCCATATGCTCAATCTCCCTCCATTCAGCAGCAGCAGTAATTTCCTGCTGGTAGCCTTCAGACATGGAAATGCTTGCTAGTACACACGAATATGGTACTTCCATTCCAAAAAGGAGCCTCTGTTTTCAGCATTTGACAATAGGCAACAGCCAGCTAGACTACATTATGGCACAGCAAGAAATTATCCCAGCTAAAGCACTTCATTCTACCTTGATACTGTGGAAAGACCATGGACATGTCATTGAGGGACTGGCTTTCACTGAGGGGAAAATAAGCCAGGTGCAGACCTGTTCTTCAGACTCATTTGAGCTTGATTTTTAGCTCTTCCTATTGAAAACGTTTGGCTCAGCCTTTGCTAGGAACTCAAGAATTCACACCAAATTAGAGACAGAGGCATTTAGGTGTTTTTTGTCTCTGCTGCTCAGACTGTTCACTGAATGGAATCCCTTGCTCTGCAATTTGAGCAGCAAATGGAGATGTTTGTCTTTACAAGCCATCAGTCTAGGCTGAGCTAGTGGGAATAGGAGAAAGGCAGTGGATATCCTCTCATTCCATTCTAAGACTTGCAAGGGAAGAAGCAGACTTTTCAGGTTTCATTAATTACGTACATATACAAAGCTTATTTTTCAGCAGAAAAAGGCTGTGATTCAGATACTCAACATTAGCAATTTGTTTGCCTGGAATAGCAACTCTTTCCACACCAAGCAATACTGGAATATTTTTGTTTCAGACAGTATTTTGTCACACTGCATTTGTCGCAAGAAATATAGCTTATTGGGAACAGAGACCCCTTTTAAAAGATAGTTTTCATTTCATCTTATCTCATCTAAGAAATTACACAGCTGTCTCAGGCTAAAGTAAAAGTTACTATTAGCAGTTAATGTGTCAACAAACATTGCACCACCACTGCTCATTGCCCTGTATGAGAATGTCAAAGTGAAAAGAATGTCATTAATTGAGACGTGAGACATTCACTGAGATGGAGGATTTAAGAAATGCATCAGAATAAGTTGAGATTTCAGCCCAGACAATTAGTTCCAGTAGGTAGACAAAGGTAGACTTCTGGCTGAAACAGATATAAACGCTTTAGGAAGAAATCCTTTCATAGCCACATTGTTCTGCTTATTGCTCAAGAAAACAGCTGGAAGGTTGGAGGTGGTTGTCAGATTTTACACAAGCTCAAATCAGGTGCCAGGACCCACTAGTTCTTGTTCATCTTCTCTGTGTATTCAAATACAAAGTGCAAACTAGGGAGTGAGGAAGAATTCATATTCTCTTGACATCTGGTTACATTTCTTTGCAAATACTCAGTAAAGTAAAACCCTAATTAGGGTCTGCCCAAAAGACCACAAGGGACAATTTCAGGTAGAGGTGATTGGTTAACCTTGGTTGAATGACAGGTGTCCACCAAGCCACTCTCTCATGCCCCCTCTGTAGCCTGACCAGGAGAAAACAAGATTAAAAATCTTACAAGTTAAGAACAGGGAGATCACTCGACAATTACCACCACAGTCAAAACAGATTTGGCTTGGGAAGATTAATTTACTTCATTGACAATTAAAAATAGAGTGGGATGGTGAAAAGAATATCACCCCACATTCCCCCCTCTCTCCAAAAAATAAACTAGAAAAAAATAAAACCCATTTTCCTTCCACTCCCAGGCTCAACTTAACTCCTAGCTCTTCTACTGCTTTCCCTGTCCCGAGAGATGCCAGGGGATGGAGAATGGGGGTTACAGTCAGTTGAAAACACTTCATTTCTGTTGCCTTTTCCTCCTCACACTGCTCCCTACTCCAGCATGGGATCCCTCCCACAGGATACAGTCCTTCACTAAGTACTCCAGTGTGGGTCTCTCTCATGACCTGCAGCTCTTCAGGAATTGCTTCATCATGGGTCCTTTCTATTGGGTACAGTACTTCAGGAGCAGAGTGTTCCAGCGTGGGGCCCCCATGGGTCACAGGCCCTGTGTGTGTTCCTCTGCATGGGTTTCACCTCCTTCCAGGAGAGTGTGGGCTCGGCATGGGCAGTAGCTTTCTTCAGGACACATCCATCTGCTTTCTGGGCTGCAGGGACACGACCTGCTTTGCTATGGTCTTGCCACAGGGAGCAGAGAAACTTCTGCTCTGGTGGCTGGAACACCTCCTCCCTCTCCTTACTTGACCTTGGTGCTGCAGGACTGTTCCTCTTCCATTTAACTCCCTCCTCTCTCACAGCTGCTACACAATGCTTTTTACCCTTTCTTGAGCATGTATCACACCAGTGCTACCAGTGATGGGCTCACCTTTGGGCAGCAGTGGGTCCATTTAAGGGTTTGCTGGAACTATCTCTGTCCAATACAGGGCCAGTCCCTGGTCCCTTCTCACAGAATTCAACCCTGTAGCCACTCTGACACCAAAATCTTCCCTCATAAATCCAATTTGGTCAGACAGTGCAGGTAGGAAGATACAGCTAGAATAAGATGCATAATATCATGTAGATATGGCTCGTCTCCAGCAGAGGAATGCATGCAAATTAAGTAGAGTTTTTCTTTAGATGATTGCATATCAGTGACAAAGTCAAAGAGAAAAGGATGTTCTCAAACACAACCATGCAGATCAACTTGCAGCAGCAAGAAATATTCATATGAATTGACAGAGCCAAAGAAGAAAAAGTATTTATGAGTTTATAGGTAGGGAAATGATTTTCTATGACGGAGACAGCTAGAAAGAAAACCACATTAGCACATTGGTAGAGGACTGCACATCAAAGGTTCCAAGCAGAAACTGTCTAGGCAATCCAATCACTGTCTAAGCAAACCATTAAGAAAGCTTTTGATTGCTTGTGAGAATGCCTCAGTAAAATAAATATGAATTATTCAGTCACGTCCTTATGTTTTAATGCTGTGAAGGTAAATACAAAAAAAAAGAAGCCATAAAATGCTTGTTACTTAGCTTCAAGTAATTTTCAATAGACTAGCAATGTAAATTGTTTCTGTTTAAAAAAAAAAAAAAAACAAAACACCATCTAACAAACAAAAGAGAATGAAGTAAAAACCCCAACAGTATAGAAGAGGACTCTCATTTGAAAACAAAGTGAAACAGCTACTGCAATCAGCCTGTAGCATCAAATTTACCCAAAGATCTACAATACATTCATGGCTGGTCACGCTACCACATTTCTAACTGCCTTCAACTCTTGTCCAGTACATCTATTTACTGCAAATCTTCCAAGTTTTATTTCCATAAAAGTGTTGACTTAGAAAGTAATACAATCAAGAATTATGTACAGGCCTGATCAGAACTGCATTTTCTAGGAAGGACACAATTAACAGATCTTTTTTTATAGCAACATATGCACTTTGTAGAAACAAAATAAATTCAAGTATCAGGAATGATAGGTCCCACAATCTGCTATGTGCCTGAAAAAGGTCTGGTGTAATTCCCACTAAGAATGGTGGAAAGATTCAAGGGAAATTATTTGCAGCAGCAACTATATTCAGTATGAATTCTCATTCCTTTATATTTAAATACAGCAGGAACAACCACTTTGTCAGGTTTTGAGTAGGAGAGTTAAAAAAAACAGGAGTTGGGGGTCCATTTTTGCCCCAAAGGGAGTGAGGTTAAGATGCTCATATGCTTTTGACAACCGTTTCCAGGCTAAATATCTATATTTTTCCACTGGGCTATTACTTATTTAATAAAACTAATAAATATGATATGGTCCAAAGACAAATAAACCCCAAACTCTCAAAGGTATTCTGTGGCATTTGTGACCCTCTAAGTACAGCTCAGCACCTCTTGGAGCAGGTCTGGAGTGTGTTCTCACCTGCCAAGTCACTCCCACATTGTCTTTGGCTACATCAGCAGAACAGGCCACAGTGTCCACAGCTACACAAGTAAGACCAGAGGTGTCCTGGCCAGCTCCTTCCCTTCCCACTACTTGGGCAGGAAGAGCTGTCCCACACATGCATTCCATCCACACATATTCTCAGTATAAGCACCTTTGCATCTCTGCCGGTGTGACAGATTTCCTGAATTCCCATGCTGTTGTTACATTTCCCAGTTAACACAACCAGGACAGGAAAACAGCAGAAGCCTGTGCATTGCTAATCACCACACTGGAGGTGACTGCATTTCCAGGACAGCTGGCAATCCTTTCAAACAAGCATGCACATAAGAAACTAATCCAATTAGGCACTTGAAGATTCTTCAGGAAGAGCAACAACATAGTATATGGAAGATTTAGTGTAACCATGCAACAGTTTTGGTCTAACAATGCTAGCAAAAAATCTTAGAGCTAGACAGTTAATGAAATGGTCCCCTTCCTTCAATAAAAGCTCAGATATGATGAGCTACCCAATATTCATTTAGTACTCTGAAAAGTTACACAAAGAATAGCTTGGGAAGTAGGAAGCTTTAATTATTTTTTGTGTTGCTGTACCACTCAAAGTTCAAACGAACAGTAAAAATGGTAAGATGAAGCGTCTTATCAAAACATGGATTCCTAAAATCTTTGTACTAAAAGTGAGATATAGAGAGAACTCTTTGTTTAAGGGACAGAAAGTATCAGTCAGAATCCCTTGCCTACATCTCTCAGGACTAAAAGACATCACTTTGTAGCTTGTAACATGTTTTTACCACAGTAAGCAGTGTTTGAAATGGTACAAGGAAGACATTTTCTGAAGGCCTTCCCTGTCTGTAGATCCTCTGGACTTAAACTATGTGTGCAAAGGTGTTGAATTGATGAACTGTTCTTGGGCCAAGCAAGCAGTGAAAAATGGAGAAAGAAGGAGATACCACAAAAACAGACTGAAAACCAAGCTCCAGAAACAGACTGGATCAGCAGCGAAAGAAGAGCTTGTGCACAACACAAGCTGCATGAGAGGTTGGAATTGTAAGCAAATACATAATCTCTTTGTTTTCCCCTTTCTTCAAAGAAACAAAACCTCACACACTCTTCAAAAATGAGGATAAGGGTACACAGCCTGGGTGCAAATAGCGCAGAATTGGTGCACTCAATAAACATAACAAAATAAACTTTTTCTCAGTGCCTGGCTGGTGCCTGGTAAAACATGTTGCCTTGCGCAGAAGCTTCAAACCTATATTTGTGTGTAACACAGGATAAAAAAGATTCTTCAGATAAGGCAAAAAAGAGGAAGGCAAAAATACTTACCAGCATGGGTAAGCTTTAAACATACAGTAAACTAACAAAAAATAAGCACTATACCAATGCTCATGCTCACATTCCAGCTGCACAGGAAAAGGAAACATAAATGAGAGAGAAAACTAGCAGAATATTACCCAAAACTTTACAGGGAAGGCGCCATGTGCAAAACATATGCAGTTTACCAGGAATCATTGCCAAAATGCATTTGTACTTAATGTAGTGGGTGAAGGGTGCCAAGTAGCCCTACTGCCTTCTGTCAGCAGAACATAGGAAACGTTGAGAGGGCATTGGGGGGCACAAAGGAAGAAAAATGCCACAAGCTCCTTCTGCTTCATCTAGAATACTGTTGAAAACTATAAAATTTGTAATAGAACTACTGCAAAACACAAATATGGGGATGTGGCTATTTATACAGTTCTTAGAGCAGTGCTAATAGGAAAAAGAATGTCAAGAAAGAACATATTTTTCTTTTTCCCTTTTCCCTCTATTCTTCTGTTTATTCCACCACATTGCTCTTTTTCCTTGCTCTGTTCTGCTAGGCACAGGTTTCTTTCTAGAAGGAAACTGGACTACTAGAACTACTAGAACTACTTTCTTTTTTATAATATTTCCTTCTTCTTTTTATTCTTTGTTGTGCTCCTCCTGCTTTAGTATTTGTCTCTTTTTTCCACAGTTTCTTTTCATTGCCTTTCTCTTCCTGGATTTCTCCCCTCCCTCCCCTCTCCCTTCAGTGGAGGCAGCAGCTGGGAAGCTGTGCCAGCAGTATCCTCCACAGTGAGCATCACTAGGAATGTAATTGACTTGCTTCACACCTTTGCAATCAATTCCCCACGCAGCACAACCAGGTACTAAGTCCCAGGGTAGAGCTACACAGCCTCAGGTACCTGTTAAGGAAAACAGGTGCCTCAGCACCAAATTTCCAGTGAAATCCTTTGAACCAAATGATCATTTGTGAAAGCACAGGAAAAACCCCTGGACAGGATCAGGATCAGGACAGCTCCAGGAAGCACAGGGTGTGGTGGGAGTCAAGAGAGTTGTAAGGCAAGGCAGAGTGCAGGATGCTTTCAATGTCTATGGATGAGGAGCAAATGCAGAGGGAAGAAACTTGTACATAAAATCTCTTGGTGATTATGATGATTTCCTTTACTGTGGTTGGACTATGGAGAATAGGTTTGATAGGCTGTGTTTTTATTAACAAACCGAACATACACTGGCCTTAGGCTCAACACAGTTCCTTAGTCATGGATACAGTCCAGCTCATTAGTACTCTGCCACGCAGAGTTTTGGCTCTGGCCACGTATCAGCCACTCTGACCTCCCAGGAGGACCAGATTGCTCCAGGACATAGCACAGATGAAGGCACTGTGTTCAGCAGGGGAGAGAGAATTCAGCTGGTATGGGCATGACCTATGACACGACCACTTGCCTGAGAGACAAAGAACTGACATGGATCTTTTTATTTACTAGTACAAATCCCAGAATTACAGAATAGTTGAGGTTGGAAGGGGCCTGTGGAGGTCATCTGGTCCAATCTCCCTGCCCAAACAAGGCTGCCTGGAGCCAGCTGCCCAGGTCCATGTCTAGATGACTTTTGATTATGTTCAAGACTGAACAGTCCACAGGATCTCCAGGCAACCTGTGCCCAGTCACCCCAGCACCAAAAAGAGTGTTTCAGTTTGTGCCCGCTGCCACTAGTCCTGCCACTGGGAACCACTGAAAAGAGCCTGCCTCTGTTCTCTGTGTGCTCTTCTTTCAGGTACTCGTAGATTATTAAAATCTCCTCAAGCAATCTTTTCAGCCTAAGCAATCCCAGGTCTCTCAGACTTTCTTCTGAGGAGAAATGCTCTGGTCCCCTAATCCTCTTAATTTTCCTTCAGTGGACTATCTCCAGTACATCCATCTTGTACTGGAGAGACCATAGCTGGAATCCATCTGAAAGGCCACCATGTACTGGTAAATGGATATGTAGCATGAAAATTTCATCATTCCTTAGTCCAGCCAGTAGGCACGAGGTGCAAGATTGCACCAGGCTGGCCTTGTGCCCTCCCCAGTCCTCCCAGACTATCACACTATTCACCATCCTCACCCTTTGTGCTGCCTTGCAGGCACATAAAACAAATCCTCAGTTTCATGCTTAGAAACACCACTGTGAGTGTTCCAACCCGTATCTCCAATATCCACATACCCTGCAGAAAACAAGGAAGAGCAAGGGCAGAGAAGCATCCCATTAGGCCCAGAGAGGATTCAGTCTTTATTCCATTTATTCTCAGAATGAAGCTGATGACTTGAGAAATTATTATTTTTCCCCAAGTAGAAATCAAGCATCAGAAAGCAAATCTGAATTTTTTTAGAGCCCACAAACAAGTTATTTTATTTGATTCTTTGCTGGGAATAGAGCCAAGATCTAGTGATTAAAGTTAAATTTTAAAAAGCACTCAACTGTTTGCTACTTTAAAAGCTGGTTTAAGGCATTTAGTGCTAGAAGCTGTTAACTAATGGAAAACTCTTGACACTATGTAATTTCCTGTAAAGGCAGATACGTCTTTCACTGTTCTTTAATGCTTTTATCATATAAGACTTCATAAATTTTTAGAGGTTACTGTCTCTTCCTGTTTATTCCTCACTGAAAATATTCATAAAGAATTATTTTCTCCTTTGAGGGCCTATACAAAAATAAAAGGGAGGACAGGATGGTGGTGGGGGAGGTCACCTGGGACAATTTCACTTGTAGAGGATCAGCTATAACTCCAAAGAAGGACACTTCCAAATCCTTGTCCTTAACTCAGACATAAGACCCAAAAGAAAGAATCCATCTCAATGGGAGATAAACAACATTTGCAATACTACAGACCACTAATCAAAGTCTTCAATTAGTAAAGATCCTCCAGGACAAGGCCCAGTAAATTCATGAGAGGGGAAGTCCAGGAGCAGCTTTTCATCATCATAAAACCCTAGTGTCCTTGGAAGTAATTTTGCAGCCAGCTGGGCCAGCAGAGATGTGTAACAAGGACCCAAGGCAATACAAGGGTATTTTGTCCTGGAGCCACCCCAAAGAATAACATTCCTAACAAGGGGCTTGGGTTTTCCAGTAGTCCACACACCAACATGGTGCTGCTGCCACTCAGAAGATACAGCTGCACTTCATCTGCAACACTGTATTGGTGTGATAAGACTGGAAAATGCAAAAGTGGGTTTTTTCCTAGGATATTCCAAAATATCAAAGAGAAAGAAAGAAAGAAAAGAAA
>JAYDZK010000113.1:46297791-46359267 GCA_034509185.1 Euphonia xanthogaster | reverse complement strand
TGGCCAAGAAGGCCAATGGCATCCTGGCCTGGATCAGCAATAGTGTGGCCAGCAGGAGCAGGCCAGGGATTGTCCCCCTGTACTCAGCACCGATGAGGCCACAGCTCAAATTCTGTGTTCAGTTCTGGGCCCTCACTGCAAGAAAGACACTGAGGGGCTGGAGAGTGTCCAGAGAAGGGCAGTGGAGCTGGGGAAGGGTCTGGAGCACAAGGCTGATGAGGAACATATGAGGGAGCTGGGGTTGTTTAGCCTGGAGAAAAGGAGGCTCAGAGGGGACCTTCTCACTCTCTACAGCAACCAGAAAGGAGGCTGTAGCCAGGTGGGGGTCACCCTCTCCTCCAAGGCAACCAGTCATAGGACAAGAGGAAATGGCCTCACATTGCACCGGGGGAGATTTAGATTGCATATTAGAAAAAATCCCTTCACTGAAAGGGTTGTCAAGCAAGGAACAGGCTGCCCAAGGTGTTCAAAAGATGTATACCAAAGATGTATAGATGTGGCACTTGGGACATGGCTTAGTAGGGAACTTGGCAGTGCTGGGTTAATGGTTGAACTCAGTGATCTTAAAGGTATTTTCCAACCCAAATGCCTCTATGATTCTGTGATTATTAAGGGACTGTTTTGTTCAAGGTAAAATTTTGTAGTGTTTCATGTTGAGTCCACAAGTCCAGATGTACTAAACCCACAAATTTTGTCTGTATACAGTTTCAGCTATATTTGACTAAAATTAGATCATTGAATTCAGTTCAGAAATCTCTGCCTGTTCACCCAAACTACAGTTTCATGGAACCAATTTAAAAATATGCTTGTAGTACCATCAAAATGAGGGTATTTTCACTGTGCTGCATACTACTGAGGTTTTCTTTTTTTTTTTTTTCTGTAATTTAAACTTTTGTGACTTTTCTACATCTTCCGTCTCTCAGTTGGGTATGATTTTATATATTTACCAGCTTTCCATTGATGTCATACAGGACAGAAAGTCTTCAAGAAAGTCAGGGTAATAATCCCTGCCTGGATGTTCATGAGATTTATATGTCCCTTTGCAGTTTGGCTTAAACAAGTAACAATTTTAAAAGTATTCTTTACCATAGCTAAATATGCCTGGTTTAAAGAAATAAACCCCCCAAAAAATACTAATGAAATTACTAGCCTCATTGTGGGTTAATGCTCTTCCAGTTGGTTGCTCTTCATTGTTGGTTTCCATTGATAGGGAGGTAATTGGTTTATGTGCTAAGAAAGCTGATTTTGTTTCCCAGACAGAGCAGGAGGAGGGTGTGAAAGAGTTAGGAAATATGTAGATCAGAAGAATCCCCACATGGGAAAATACCTATGACCTGTGCAAAATCTTCACTAGTTTAAATTCTGTCTCTCTTACATTCTCCCTTGCTCTCCATTACCGATAAATGCTGAAGGTGGTGTGCACTGCTGTGTTATCATCGAAAGAAAAGGGAACTGGAGGAATGAGATATGTATGGAGAGGCTGAAGTCACTGAGATTGAGCATGGGAACAGCAACCTGAAGCCTAGACAGAGAGATGGAGAGTCATGGACTGTAGCCAGTGAAGGCTACAGGTACTCAGGAGAGGTCTGAGTTGTATTTAACCTAGTACTCGTGAGAGCCAGAGTCTCTCCTTTTCTTTATCTGTTCCCTTACAGACAATTCAGAAGGGGTAAGTCTGTAAATGGTTGCCTGAACAAGCAGGACCAGGATCTGCTATTTCCTGCAAACCAACATAACACAGAAGGAAACCAGACACACCTCTGCAGACTAATTCAAGTCCCACTTGAAGAAATTTTTAAAGCAAATCACCCAGACACTCCACCAAGCAGAGGAGGTCTAAAGCATGTATATCCTAGCCATTGCCCTTCTGTGGCTAAGCTTAATCTGTCAGTTCATATCTAGTTAAACTATGAAAGAAAATCAAACACTGTTGCTTCAAAGGCAGAGTGAGCTTGATACTACCTGGTATGTCAAGCCAGAATTACTGACATGCAAATTAGGATCCAAAGCATTCACTCTTTTATGCTTAGCCAGGTGCTGGCAAGATCAAAGGGACCCCTAAAACCTTTGAATTTATTGAAGGGAAATTGGGGAATTTGGAGCTTACAGAAGGGCAGAGAGGACCCTAAGTAGAGACATGGGCAAAACTGCAGTGATTAAAAAAATACAAACATCTTTTTTCCCATCCAAATGATATCTCTTGGTCAACATTGCATTAGTGAAATTCTGAAGAATCTCTGATTGACATCTTTGATATGGTGATGAGGTCTCTTACAATTCATCTTCAAAATTATTCAGAGTATAAAGGACTGGGATAAAAGGGCCTTTGAATACTATAGATATACTATACATAGGTGTTTTCCTTTGGTTGAGACTAGAAGTCCTAGGGAATCTGAATACTAAGCCTGAAAGTTCCCTTAAAGACTTTTTTCTAAAACTGATAGCCCATCAAGAGAAAGACCCAGGGAAGTAAGATAAATATTTCTGTGTAATAGAAAATTCGATTTTTTTAACCACCTCCTCAAGTGATATGGAGCTCAGCACAGGTGTATTTTGCTTACTGTTTCCTCTAAACTAACAAGATTTTCAGTCTTTTAATAAACATTGTCTTGAGCAAAAAACTTGTATCATACTCTTGGATTTGGATTTACACATAGGACAGTTTCAGAAGTGAAAAAGCACTAAATTTCTAACAGGATAAAAGCATTAAATCCTAAAACCTTAGATGCTAAGCCTCAGTGTCTTCCAGTGGACGTTAAACAAGAAAGCAATGACAAAAAGTGCTTTGTTTTCAGTATATTATTACAAGCTCATGGGCTAAAGGCTGTAATTAAAGGTTTAACCAGCATTAACACATTATATCATACTAAAAACACCATCAAGAATGCACTGAAATTGGCTATCCTGCTTAGCTTTTTCTCTCCTAGCAGTGTCAACAAGAGCATCAGAACTGTTCAGCCTTGAGCAGAGACAACTGAGAGGGGACTCTCAATGTCTGTCAGTGTCTGAAGGGAGGGTGTCAGAGGATGGAGCCAGGCTCTGCTCAAAGTGCCAAGCAATGGGACAGGAGGCAGTGAGCAGAAACTGAGGCACAGGAAGTTCCACCTGAACTTGAGGAAGAATTTCCTTACTGTGTGGGTGGCCACGCACTGGAACAGGTGGCTCAGAGAGGGTGTGGAGTCTCCCTCACTGGAGATATTCAAGAACTGTCTGGATGCAATCCTGTGCCCTGTGCTCTGGGATGATTCCTCTTGAGCAGGGTGGTTGGATGAGACAACCACTGTGATCCCTTCTAACCAGACCCATTCTGTGACTGTGATTCTGTAACATCAGGCTCTACTGTAGCTGCCTAAGAATAGGCTTTTACTGGAAAAATCGATAAATGGTAAGCAACAGTTTTCATCCAAATCTGCATTTTATGAATTTTTACATAACATGCAAGGACTAAGAAAATATACCAGGAATTTCAATGCCTTCCTAAAATATTTGTCCCTTCTATCTTATAAAGAGGAAATTTAATAGTTCACCTTTTTTTGTACCATTGCTTGTAATATATTTTGTCTTTCTTGTCATAAAACAGCACTGTGAAGCAAAAGAAGTACTTTCTCCTCGCTTGCCAAAGGGATCTGAGAACACACATCTGTGGTGCATTTTGTGTGTTGTTCTATGTCTTGATTTTACTTCAGATTTACCAAATACAAGTGTACACCATGACATGAAATCTAGGAGTGCAGCTTGACTTATGTTTCAGTGTCTGCACTGTAAGAATTTTCACCTGAACAAAGTGAGCCCCTGCTGTAACCAATGAAGACCTAGGCACTGCAGGCAGGGAGCTCAGGGAGGCTGTCAGATCACCAGATGTGTTTCCCTGTAGACACGTATCTATATGCAGACATTTCCACTGTAGACCCCTACTGGGGGAACCCCAAGTGCCACATAACCCCAGGTGCAGCTGGATATGCTGATACCTCTGCATCCTGGCTGAGTCCATGACAATATCCAGCAACAGCCCTTCTCACAGGGTGTGGCTGATGGAGAATGGACCTGTCAGCCAAGGAGTGTGTGATGGTGTGGGAGTTGCAGTGGCTCTGTAACCCACGTGGCATGGACAGCTGGGGTCTGTGGATCCCTGGAGCCCATGCAGCCTCATCCTTCAATCAAGGTGGTCACGGACCAGCTACTGAGTGAGGCAGATAGGGAACAAAAGTCTGCCAGGAAATATTCTGGCAGTTATCCCACCCTCTGTCCTATGGGATAATAGAGATAAAAACAGTATGATTCAGGCCAGATCCCATGGGAGTCAGGCACTGAACTCCTTTGGGATTTTGTCTCCACATGAATTATTACAGGTCATAGAGAAAGTCTTTGAGGCAGAATATGAACAAACTCTGGTATGCCAAATCTTAGGCTAATGTTTTACATCTAAATAATCCATCTTGATGTGTCTCATGATTATTTTTTATTTTTCTTAAGTGCATTAATTGAAAACACTTCTATGAGATATAGAAATAAATTTGAACTGGCTGTTAACTCTTTACATCTGTTTTCATTGAACCAGAATTAATTTTGAATTCTGCCATTTTATTAAGAAGCACTGACATGTCACAAAAGAAGAGACAGAGTTGTGTTACATGTACTTTGTGCCTCTGAGGAAAGGTGCTAAATTTGCTCAGTCTAGGAAAACCAGGCAACATACTGTATGCTGGTCTTAGCACAGGTAGACAGAAAGAGGTATGCCTCTGACTTGGGTTGGGAGGGCTATGGAAGGATGACTGTGATGGGATGTGTGCATGCAGTGCAGTCAAGGATGACACAGGTGTTTCATGAAGTTTAGTTTATATATGTTACATCATGAAAGGCAGATGTAAAAAAAGCTTTAGAATGTGTAGATAGATGGTTCTTTTATGTAATCTGTGTTCCCCAGTGTTGCACAGCACCTTGGGTGCCTTCCCCTCTCTACTGCTCAGGGTTTTCTGTTGGTCCTTCTGGACCCTGCCCTTCCTCCCAGCTGGGCGCTCCTGGCCCCGGGCTGGCCCCACAGGGTTGCTGTTGTCCCGCTGTTACTCCCACAGCCTCACCCCAGCAGGCACAGGGCTGTGGTGGTGCTGCTGCTCCTGAGGAGTGAGCAGCACTGCCAGACTGACCCTTCCCTCTCCCATCTCCCGCCTCAGCTGTGGTGCCTGCTGACCCCAGGAGACCCCGAGGGGGTGCACAGAGCAGTGAGCACAGAGCACTCCCTGCCCGCCCTGATCACGCTGACATTGTCCACAGGACAGCAAATGTGACTGGCCTGGGGCAGCTCCGAGGCCACCCGGGGCATCCCCGCAGGTGACGGGGATGGCGGCGGGACCAGCTGCCCAGGGGACGGTGCTCATCGGATGATCTGCCTTCCCTCCTCTTCTCAGCTGGCTTTTTTTTTTCTCTTTTTCCTCCTCTCTCCTCTTCCCAAAAACTAACGCAACATGAAAAGTACTGTAAGCCACCAGCTGTGAGTAATTGCCCCTGACGACAACACTTTGTGCAGGTGACTGTCTCAGCATCCTCTGTGCAACAAATGTAACCTTGGTCAGAGCTTTTTAGGCCAACATTCTTTGATCACAATGCATTTATGATATTGATGTTGATATTAATGTTATTGATGCCATAATTATTGAGAGTGAAAAATGTTGCTTTTAAACCTCTCATAATATTCTTGTATTCTTTCCTCCTGCACCTTTGCATAAATGCATCCCTGCTCTCACAATCAAGTCTAACAGATTTTGGTACAGGAGAAAAAACTGTCTTCACTTAACTCTAGGAACATGGAGCTCCCTGTCTTCAGTTATGGAAGAGATGTATGTATGGAATATGTAAAAGCTGTTATTCCCTGGGTTGTTTGCCTGGCTGATATTAGAAGATCAAGTCTATCATATTTGCATTCTTGGCATTCCTTCAGACGAAGCTGAATCCCAAACCTCCAGGGTAAGTATAGGTTAAAGCCACTTTCAAAGTAACTTCACGCTGTCGGCACTGATTTTTCTACTTACTTAAGAAGTCAATAGATATTTAGATCACTGAAGATCCTATTTAAAATCAGTTTCATGTGGTAGAAGCTCTATAATATGCATAACAGGGAATTGGCAAAGAGTCTTAGACTAAGGCATCTTGATTTTATCTTCTATATTGACTGTGATTTTTTTTAATAGAGAATATTTATATTCTTGCTATAGGAATGTGTAATCTGGGCCATTATAAAGGCTGAAACCAACCATATTTCAGATGGATAAGATTATTTTCCTAATATTTGAAAATTATTACATTTGAAAATATATAATTTTCTATGTAATAGAGTAGAAATAATCAGATCTATTGTTATATAATGTCAACTGGTTTTGTATCTAATATCAAATACAAGTATTCAATAAAGTCAGATCAGTCCTGTACTATCAAATATATGCTGACATTTGAGAGAATGGTGGGGTTTTTAAGGACAAATAAACATGATTATTTGGAATACTGTTTTTAGTAAGATAAAAAGATTGAATTCCTCATCCAAGAAAATTTTTATTTTCTAGGATATATTTTTAGAACTTTTCATACTCATTGAAAAGACAACACAATGGCAAAGGCAACAAAAATAATACTTTTATGCAAAAATTTACTGTAATAAAGTTATTCAAGGTTTTTATTCTGTCCACTACAGCTCATACACCACTGCCTAGCATAAATAATATTTCATAGACATCTCTGTCAGTTAAAGATATCTAGGAATTATAAAAGCTATGCCAAAAAGGTGAAACATTTGGAGCCTGCAAATTCTTTTTATATAATGATGCAATGACAACGGACAATTTGACTGTGCATTTTAACTAAGTACTCATTTTTACTACTAATTCATATGAATATCCATTTAAGCCTTTAAAGGAGACTACTGTATAGAAGAAAATTTCAAATATTTGCTCTGCTTTAACTGTCTTTTAAGGAGATTTTTTCATCTTGCATTTTAAATGATGCTAAATGTCAATGTATCTCCATTGTTTAGCTGGTGTTTACCACTTTAGCCTTTTTCCCTAATATAAATTTTGTTTGCCTTTGTTTTATCATAGATACCTTTGTTTTGATATGTTGTGTATCAAGCTGCATACAATCATACGGGTTTATGATCACAATATTTGTATGTCATATACATAAAGTTGGTTTACACCTCTTCAAGTCACTCCCTGATTTAAGGCATTCTACATATGCTGTGAGTTAGTGCACCTTCATGACATCCCAGGGCAACTTTTATTTCCTTGCACTGAGAAACTCCTCCAATCTTCATCATCTTAAACAGTTAACACAATCCAAGAAAATTTCTGTAAATCCTTGCACCTCTTAGAGGTAAGACTGTGCCACTCCAGAATGTAATCAAGCCACAGAATCGTAGAATATTTTAGGCTGGAAAAGACACTTTTAAAAGTTCATCGATTTCAACCATTAACTCAGCACTGCCAAGTTCATGACTAAACCATGTACCTAAGTGCCATATCTACGTGTCCTTTAAGTGCAAGTGATTGCAAGCTTGATTTAAAGTTGAACACAAATCATGCTGGAGTTATAATAGCATACCCGTTCTATACACCTCATGTCACAGAAGCATCTGTTCTGACTTTTGCAATGCCTTTGAGTGAAGGGGAGTAGGAAATCATAGATATAATGTAAGAGGAGGAATTAAATTAAATGTTCAAGACATAGCTCTGCTTGAAACCATTTAACACCTGCTACTAATGACAGCCACCACTAATCTTGTTAATTATTTGATATTCACATTATATGGTTCTCTTTTCCCCTCTTATACATTTGCTCAGTTTAGTACATGAATAAATCTGATTAACATAATTCGAGCACTCAAATAACACTTTTCAGGATCAGAAGCCTTGAAGAAGAAATATTGACTTTCTTTGGCAACAGGGCCAAAAGGAGTTTTCTCCTCTTTGTTAGAACTTTTAGGTGCAAGAGTTACCATAGTAATATTTATGGTCACCTTCATTTCAGTTCAATAAATTCATGATGTGCATTCAGTTTGCTGATATGGAATTGTAAGATTATGAAACAATCCTGTAAAATGAATATGTGGATTTTTTTTTTGAAACATGGATGCTTTGCTACTCATATATTGCCAGTTAGATCCTAGATATAGAACTGAATCTCAAGATATAATGATGGGCCAACTGGACACAATTTGCACAAGTGATTAAATGTAGTTTTTCAAAGTCCAAATTATCTCCTTGAATTAATCAGTATTTGGCTAAACTTTTATCATTAGAATATGATTTTAGAGGAAAAACGGAATGTGTTTTACCTTGTTCCTGGTACAGAGTGGACAGTGCTCTGTAAAATTGCTACATGATGAATTTTTTTCCTTTGAAACATTTTCCACACTGAGAAGTTTTTTAAAGCATGCAGTTATGCAGATATCTATAGTGGCCATCTGGTACTTTTAACTATGTTTCTAGGTAGGAGTAGATGAGCAACAAGAAGACATCCAGCTCTTATAAAATCTTGCTGGGGTTCCACAGACTCCTGTGGAAGCTGAGAGCTAGAACCTGCAGTTCTGCTATTCCTTCAGAAAAAGGTATAAAGTATTTAACCTGGGGAAACTCCTACAGGTAATGATTCCCATGATAGAATTTTTCCTTTAGCGGAAAAGAACAACCTGGTCCTTTGAGGAATTTCCACCTTGTCTTACAAGTAATCTGTGCTGTGTTGACAACTTCTTTCACCACATTTACAGTGATGTTAAATAAGGTCATTCAGAAAGTGGAATTGTACTGCTGTTAAGCTGAGTTAACCTTGATGAAGTACAATATTAAAATATTGCAAATTTAGGAATTATTGTTAGCTTTTATTTTAAGGCAGAAAACTAAAATCACTGGTAGATTAGAAGAACTATGTAAGGTGCATTATATCTTCCTTTAGGTTCTAATAATAAAATACAGTTATTCTCACTGATAGGCTTGTTGTGAGTATTTCTAGACTGAGGTAAGTAGTTCTGAGTAATGTAACTCCCCTAGAGTAGTGTGGGTGTGTCTGTTCATGTGGCCAAGACAGGAAGGAATACATAGTTTAGGAAAGGATTTAATATGTTGTCTTCCAAAATACATAGGATAGATATATGTTCTTTCAAAATCCTATCATAATAGTCATGTGAAGGTGTTCAAAATTAATTTAATGCAATATCTTTCTATCGGGTTCAGACTTGTAGAAGCTGGAACAGGACATTTTCATTGTGTATGAGCAATTCTCATTCTAAATGAATGGAATGTGGAACAGCGTTTCCATATTAAGAGATGGCTCTGCCACAGCTCATCTTTTCCATCAATAATAGATACCCCCTGTCACCCCTGGAAGTTAAGAAATCCTAACTGGTACTGACTGTTTTCAGATGTATTTCAAAATGACACTTAAGCAAAGGTTCTTCTGTTGGCAGTTTGAATCATTATTTGACTTTACTCAGTTTGCAGATGCAAGTGGGCATGTTATAAATACACATGCATTTTTACAGCACTCTTTATTAATTCTTTAAGTTAGAGATTGTCTGTTCATATCTATCAGAGGTAGATTTATTGGGATGGGCTACAGGACTTTTAAATCTTCTCTTCTCATAGCCTACCCCATTAGTACCATCAGCCTTCATCATGATGGTGGAAAAAATATCTGTACAACATTTCATGACAGTTAAAGCCTATCCATAGCAGTGCCTTGATTTACTCAAATGTTTTTAATTTTCAATTAAAACCTAATGGTACTTCACCCAATCTTATCTCAGCTCTGAAAGACAGAAGCATGACTGTAGTTTACCAGCTAAGCAGTTTTTAAGAATCCCAGAAATACATTTATATGTGCTTGCCATTGTTTTCACTATGCTGGATGTCTTGCTCCAAGGTTATTTTCTGAAGAATTCCCGGCAAACGCAAGCATATCATTAACAATCAGTTTTGCAAGCATTTTTGCTGCTCTTGGAGCAACTGAGGTGCTGTTCTACGAGCCCCTAATCAGGGCTGTCACTGAGCAGCAAGGGCCAAGCTACAGAAGACAAACATCTGTAAGGACAGGAATGCAAGTGGGGACTCCTGGACACTTGTCTGTCTCAAGAGGTATTCCTTTGAGGAGGACTAGGTCACAGCAGAATTTTAATCAAACAAAATGTCCCATATCCATCCTTTGCGTAAGGGATAAAAACTATGCTCTAGCACATGGAGTTGATTCAGGATTAAATGTAGGCGGTGAAACAACATGAGGTAGAGTCCCAGTGCCATAAAACATTAAAATCAGTTTGTGTGGTATGTAGCTACAGTCTTTGTGGCATCAGTTGTACATTCCCAGGAAAACGGCCAAGGACTTTATAGAAAGATGGCTCTTGACTATGTGAATCAGATGAGAAGTTCTTCCTAGCAGTAAATAAACTTGTTCATCTTGTGTCTGAGTCATCAAAACTGGTCTGTCCATGACCTCTAATTAAAGATCTTTTAATTCTTTGTCCATATTCTTGCCTACTTTTCCTATTAGTGAAACATAACAAATATATACAAATAGTTAAAATAATAGAGTAATACATATCCAGAAAAAAATGTATTTCTATTTTTACAGGGAGAATCTGAAGAAATAATTCCTTCCTGGACTTTTACCTGCAATGGTATTGTTAATATTAAGTTTTTTTGCTTTTTCTCCTGCATGCACACAATAGCTGTTCAGAACATGAAAAAAATTTCAGACCTTAAAATAACATTTCATCTATGTTATTCAGCACCACAACAGTCTGAAAATTCATATGAGAAGAAGTACATTTCTAGTGATGTGGAATGCTGACACAATTTTGCTATGGGTTAGAATGCATGTCAAAAGAAAGGTCTGGGAAAGACAAAAGGCTGTTGTTGTGCTTTTTGATTTCTGAGAAATTAAATTATTAATCAATCCACACTTTTATATACTGATGTATGTAAAAGATTAACATACCTCAATTGTAGAGATTAAGGAGAGAGACCATAAATCTTGTGAAGAGAAGCTGATGAATGTCCAAAAGGACATATTCCCCAAGTACCTTGCAGATCTTGAGACTAAGACAAGGACACAGTATTTTACAAAAGGGAATTAAAATGTTCCTCTCTTTTCTGCCTGCTTCTCCATTTGGAAGTCAAAGATGTTTTTCAGCCAGAAAATCTTTGCCTGCAGGGGAATAGTAGATTACAAACCTGTTTTGTTATGAATAGCCTATGTAAAAAAACATGCATTTGCTAAAATTTCTGAAAATAAATGGTAATGGATTATTGTAACTATCCATTTAAATTTGTTTTGTCACGATCACATCATGAACAACAGAACATTGCAGCAGAAACATATACACAGCAGATTGCCCAAATACATAGTGGCATGGTGGGCTTGTTGAATACCAAGGAAGTTTGCTGTCCAGAGTCCTCAGCTCTGCTGACAGTTTGGGATGTGAGCAGTGCTCAGCCTGTGGAAAGGGGAGGGTTGCTGCTGAAGCTCCTTGGGATAACCCTGTGCTGTCAGACAGAGCAGCCACAGCCCTGTGAGAACTCTACTGCTGTGCATGCAGCTGTTTCTCAGTGCATGCAATGCATTCTCTGTACAGTTCTCCCAGCACAGAGCTACACCTGACATCATTGCTGCAGAGGCTTCTTTGGACAGAATTCCTGTCAAGAATCTTAAGGAAGGGTTTACTTGCAATCAGCTGATATAAGAATATAATAAATGATCACTTGCAGCAGGCAAGTAATCCATTGTAGAACTGTAATGGGAAAAGAAGATAGTATTTGTGAAAAGAAACTATATATTAAATTGCGATGGTTCTTTATTGTCAAATGTTTAAAAAATTAAAGTATAAATGCTCTGATTGGAGGTGTTGCTTTTGATTGTGTTTTTTGTGGGTTTTTTTCAGTTATTGTTAAGCTATGTTTTTTAAGTATAAGAAATATCATTAAAATATTGTTTAAAATTATTATAGATTTAATTTTATGCATCATTGTGATGAAAGTGTGGTTCTATCTATACTAACAGGCAGTCTTTTGGTAAAGACTCAGGATCTTAAAATAATTGCTTCTGGACATATACTTTTAAAATGAGAGCTTGGCAAACCAGGCATCACAAAGAGTTAGATAACAAGTACATACTGGGGCCTCTCCATGGTGTGGTCTGGGCTATATGGGAAGCATGTACCCATACTGTGGAGCTCTGAGTTCAGACACCACTGGATGTGGGCAGATTACAGTAAGATAGCTAAATAGTTTCTCCCCCTATATATCTGTTCCACTTCTTTCCTGAGGGCTTGTATTTCCATGATAAGGGGAAGTAAAGAGCCTAAAAGTGCCTTTAAAATTTCATGGGCTGCAGGTGGAGAAGGTGTCTGAGGTGTCTGTATTCCTTTGTGAAATGTGTGTCACAAGACAAAAGGGAGGAAGCAACTGAAAACCAAACGAGGTCTGGAGTTGTGCACAACCTTTGTTCCCCCCTCTGGTACAGGCCAGATAGATCCTATTTCAAATATTATTAAACTCAAACTGAACTTCTGGAAAGTGATATAGGGGAAGAACATATTTTATGGGGAAAAGTGCTATAGAATACAAGTGAGGAGAACGTGACTGTGAAGAGCAGTGGGAGTGTTTTTATTTCATCTAAGTTTGAAATAGGAGAACACGATAGACTGCTGAAAGCAACTCTAGCAATGCAATATCCAGTATCCGGAGAACAAAATCCTTTTGTTTCCTGACCTCGGCCTCATCAAACAAACCAAGAGAAGTGTTATTGAGCTGGAGGAATCTGTTTACTGGAACAAATACTGAAGCTCTATGCTGGCATCTTAGAGCACAAAAGATGTTGGAACAGAACAGTACTATTCTGGAAAAGAGAAGGAGCAATCATGCACAGATGAAAACAAAACAGAAAATGAACTTGAACTACAAAGTAAACTCTGTCAATAATTTTGTTTCCTTTATTTAGCTGACAGCTGTACCTAAAATTGATCTCAGCCATGCTGACGTAAGATGTTTTAAGGACTCTTTAAGTAACATCTACATTTAATTCTGTTTGAAATGTTCAAGTTAAATCTGCTTGTCCCTTCAAAAATGCATGATCTAGTTGAGTGAATAATGAAAGTGAATAAGTGAAAAATATCTATCCAAAATTAATGTCAGTTTTCTGTATTGTAAAGTAAATGAAGCTAACTGTTGTTTAGATATTCTTGTAATGAGGTCTGGAAGCTCCTGATCAGCTTGCTGTAATATCAAAGACATTGTTTAGTATCTGTGTTTTGTTTTCTCCACCAAACAGCATTCAGTATATATATGTAACATGATTAGTACAGAGTATGTACTAATGTCTGTGTAACTAATCATCTAAACTATGTACTTTGCTTCTTGACTGGATGATATGCTTTAAAAACAGGAAAAACATAGTGTATAGCAAATAATGCCTTTTTATGTTAGATTAATTGTATTAATTTCTTTATTTTTATTCAGCTTTATATTTTCCTGCAATTTATGGCCACTTTTGAATACTTATGGATTAATGTAAGTCATAGCAGACAACTGAATTCTCTATTTTTTATTTAAAATCACTTCTATTATTAGTACAAATATAAATATATTAATTTAATTATGATTTTACAAGTTACATGCCAATATATTATCAAGGTTATTAATGTTTCTAAGAAGTAGGTAAAAAAAGACATGAGACAGAATGAAATTTTTGAATAATAGCCCAAAAGTTATAAAATGTACTTATGGTTTTTATCTTTAGGAAAGACAATTCCTATAAATGACAAGATGAAATTATAATCTGAAAGCAAAGAATGAACTACACACACCAAAAAATCACCAATGTCAACAAAACATGTTGTCCTCGTTTGAGAGGGAGTTTTTGGGATGCTGTGGTCAAACCAATAGGTGCTCAGACTTGAATATTGGCACCTGGTGTGGCCACTGAGGACATGGATACACCTCTGAGAACACAGGGGGGTTAAAAGCAGAGAACTCCCAGGGGGAAGCTCTCTTGGGTTCCGCCTGGGAAGGAGGTCAGGGCTGCCCTGCCCGGCTCCCTGGTGGGTGTGGGAGGGGAAGCCATGCGGCCTGAGTGAGGTAGGCCGTTCCTTGGACAGAGAAGGGAGGTGAAGGCCCCTGCAGGATGGAAGGGTGGAGGAGCACTGAGAGACATTGGGCAGCCCCCCCACCCCGAGGGAGAGAGAGAAGGAACCTGTGCCTGTGCTTGTGCCACCCTGAAATTTGACAGTACGGCCTGGCCGAGAAGGAGAAAGGGGGGGGCAGTGAGAAGGTGCCTGGCAGGGCCAGCGTGGGAGTTCTGGACAGGCAGAGCCTGAGGTTGTAACCCTTTTCTTGGAAGACAGAAACCTTGCAAATGCTGATCTTCCTGGAGCTGAATGAGGAGAGAGATAGAGGTGGAATAGCAGGAAATGGGCAAGTGTGATGCAAGTTTGTGCAAGTGAAAGGTGTCCGAGAGAAGCTGAGAAGAATCTTGGGTGGGAGGAGATGATGGAGTGGCCTTGGGCTGGACTTTTCTTATGTAGTCATGGACAGAACCATTTTTTTTTTCTGTGACACAGAGACTGCATTTAGGGGGAGGCAGCGGCTCGGAGCCAGGAAAGTGCAGTGATTTGATCTGATGTGAAGGAGTGCCTGAACAGAGATGACGGGTGAGGAAGGTGGTGGTGCCCTCGATCTTCATTGGAGGAGAAGATCTCTGTTCTTGAGACCCCTCGGCCCCAGGGAGTGAAATCTGGGGGGGACAGGTGTCCTGAAAGTGAGAGACTGTGCTCTTCTTGGAACTGGGCAAAGCACGCTTAGAAAGAAAACTTTAGAAGCAGCTCTGGTCCATGTGCAGTAGTGAGAGCACTGGGCATGGAAGGAAGATGTCACGATGGCAAATGTTCTCCGGGTGGTGCCACGTGTGACATGGAAACATAAGAGGTTTCAACCGTGTTTCCTGGGGAAGCCTATGCTACGAGAGGGACTCCTCTGTTCTTGATGAACTGAGAATTGATTATCTGAAGGGTGGTGATGGACCAAGAGTTGGTGATCTGAGGGGTGGTAACTTGTTGAAGAATCTAAGGTTTTGTCTCACTGCTGTGTTAGAAATTTGTTGGGGGGAGGAGGAAAGTTTTTGGAAGGTTTTCATTCTGAGTTCTGTGTGTTTCTTTTATATATTGTAAGTTAATAAAGGTTTTTTTTTTCCTTTATTCCTAAGCTGGAGCCCGCTTTGCTCTATTTCTGATCACATCTCAGAGTAGACACCAGGGAGAATATATTTTCATGGGGGTGCTGGCATTGCGCCAGCATCAAACCATAACAGTTTCCAAGTTTATCTTTGCATTAGAGAATACAATATAGGCCATGGGGTATTACATGATGGTAAATATCAAATATTGAGGATCCAGAAAAGGAACTGAAATACAGGATGTGACACATGACTTTCAGTCAGTGCATAATCGTCAGAACAGTTCTTAAGAAAGCAAGAGAAATGCAATTTGTTTTAGTCCCATTTATTGTTATTACACATTATTACACTATATTTATCAAATAGCCTCTCTGAAAAGTCCTATTAAGAAAGGGAAAAGAAAGAATGGTATTTAATTTTAGACCATTCCAGATTCTAGTCCATGCTCAAACATCTGGAATTCATCCAGAATAAAAATTGTATTTTACAGAAAATGAGCTAACACAGACCTTGAACACTTTGTTATACTAAAATTTAGCTGTTAGCTATAAATATTCCAAAATGTTAAAACTGCTGCTTAAGGGTATTTTTGTGTTGGCTTAGCTTCATGTTTGTGATGAAGTCTTGACCTATTCTCCATTTGACAAAACCAAGGAAATGCTAAGGAGAATAGGAGAAGCAGCTGTCCTAATATGACATTTCTTTCAGGCTTACAACCAATTTTACTCCAAGAAGAACCAAGTACAGCTGATATAGAAAGACCAGAGGGCGTTTTCACTTTGCCTACTATACTCCCTTGTGAGTCCAGGGAGGCTACATATGCTTGGCAGTGCATGCTTAAAAACTTTGTTGGATTAGGTCCTGTGTCCACAGTTTTAGAGCTGTGAGAAAATTGCCAGGAAAAAGCATAAATGAGTTCTGGCACAATGGACTGTGAACACAAGAATGAAGAGGCTCCCCATCATACACAAACCACCTTCCACGGCATAAAAATAACCTGGTACTTCTAGCACTGGTTCATTAGGTAAGAGAACTCAGAATAACTTTACAATTACACTTAATAAGGCATGACACACATAAAATATCCTATTAGCATTCTGGGTTCTTTTCTCAATGCTCCTATTTAAGAGTCTGATTGTGCTTTAGCTACTGTGACAGCATAGGCTAACGTACGGTGGGGCAGTTGTGGCTTCCCCATTCCCTTATTCCTTGACCCAGCACTCATGCTCCTGCCACTGTGAGGTGAATGATTCAGATGGCTGACCAGGTCAAAAGCTAGAGGGCAATCACATTTTGTATTTAATTTGATGTAGTTATAGCTGCCACAGAGATGTTCATGCTCTCCCCACAGAGATGTTCATGCTCTCCCCCACAGCAGGACTAGCAGTTTTGCAGCTGAGGACACAATTACAGTTCACTGACCCCACAAGACAGTAACCTGTCCTTTTGATGGTCTAACTATATGGATAAAGATTAAGGTTAGGAAAAAAACTTGAACCACATTTTGAAATTTTCATCTGTTCAGCTCCGTAAAGCTGCCTTACCACCTGATCATTATAAATAGCGCTGGCACCAGTGAATGAAGAAACACTTGGTGGCTGAGAGGATGAGAAGATAAAGCCATGGCAACCTCCCCACTCTAGGCTGTAGCTCATTTGGATACAACCAGTCTAATTTTGGGTTAGCTACCCCAAGCACTGCAGAAGTTAACTTTTCAGGCATGTTTTGCAACAGACCTGAGGAACAGTTGCAGTGATTGCTTGTTTAATACTGCTATCAGCGCAGCCCAGGGGAAAGCGTGCACATGGTTTTAATCACACTTTTCACAATCAAAAACTTTACTGAATTATGACTACAGGGGAGATAACTAATACCCATGTGATGTGGTACATTTAATGTATTTTCTACTGTTTTGTTGTCTTCTATCCCCTGTTCTTACCTTGCTCCTTTTGCATCTTTCTCACCAGCAATGGCAGCAGTTGCCAAGCTCAAAGTGACAAATTGTTGGTATTCATAAACACAAAAAAAAAAAAAGAGTAACATTTGCTGGAATATACACAACAGAATAAAGCTAGAAAAGATCAAAATTTTCTTGATAAATAGAGCCACAGGAGACCTCTGACTCTAACTGCAGATAATTTTACTATCTCTTACTCCTAGCTTTCTATTTAAGGTTTTCTTGAATGGGATTGAGATCACATCAAAATCCAAGCTGCAACATTTTGCTAACACTATTTTTCAGAAAACAAACTTAGCTTCTAACTTCTAAAGTAGTAATGCTTTGGGGTGCTAATACATAGCTGGGGTATTGCACAGTCCTACACAGACCACCACCCTGTCCATCACACTAAAGGTATTATTAGATCTGAAGACACCTGTGACATCTATGAGCCAAAATACATTTAAAAAAAATAAATCACTGATTCAATTCAATTATTAACATAAAGGTCCATAATTGTAGAGCCTTCTACAGGACAAGGGCCCAAAAGAAATTTTAAAGACAACTAATGAAAGTTATCATAGTTATCATATGAAGACTTCAAGTTTTATTAAGTAAAATTTTATTTGCTAGATAGTAACTACACAGTGAGCTGGAAAACTATGTAGCCTACCAGTGCCACAAAACTTTTCACTCTATTTAGAAACTGAGAAAGCTAAGGAGCTAAAGGGTTTCTCTTGTGGTTCACCTTGTCTGTCAGCACCCCAACATCCCAACACTTGTCCAGTGAGGGAATGTGGGCTGTAAAATAACATGACACTAACAAAAGAAATGTGTCTTCATTAAGTGAATTCATAAGATATTATGCATTTGTTTTGGGGGTACCATTAAAGGAATCAGATCTAGCTCTTAACACCACTCTAAATATCATATCCTGTTCTGATTAACATTTTGGAACACCTTTCTACTTTTCCTTTTAAAGAGAACCAAACTTTGAAAACAAAATCTGTCCTAGAAGATACAGACTATTTTTGCTTCCAGTCTATGTTTCCAAAGTTCTAAACTTATTCAGCTTTGTGCACTGACCTACTGCTTAGCAAACCCTGATGCATGGGTACATACACTAACACAGTCCAGGAAGACACACCTGCTTCATGCACTGCTTCGTGCAGCAGGAGTACATCTGGTTGTATATTCCAGTAGTTATTACAAAATTCAGCACTTACCCAGTTTTTCATTCATTCCTACTTCAGCCTCATATCCTACTTTTGGAAAGATTTCAGTAGGCATAATACTAAATTGGTAAGGGTGACACCCAACCACAGGAAGACATAATTACTCCAACAGGTGAAATAGCTGAGAGGATACTCAGTGGAGTACAACAATACAAAATAACTCAGAACTAGAATGTGCTTCGCAGCAATGGCTGATAAATATTTGATGAGGCTGACAAAATAACAGCTTACCTCAGGGTAAGTTATAAGCACTGCATTGCTGGAACTGCTGATTTTAGTAATAAGGGCTACTGCTCTGCTGTTGCTTGTCCCTTTTGTGAAAACCTTCCTAAGTGTAATATTGTTCTGTCCCAGGGTACTAAACAATTCCTTAACAAACTCACCCAATCACCCTCATCAGTGTGGTGAACTTGAATCAGTTCTGGAAGCCTGACTTTTGAATTCTGCCATTACAATTGATCTATCTCTTGATCAGTAGACCTCAAAAGACCTCCATTAACTACAGTCAAAGTGTCAATAATTACTACATTTGATTCTCCAGTGACTTAAGTTAAAAATATGATAGATTCAAGTCTTAGGTAAAACATAGTCACGTGCTGCATCTCACAACCACAGGCACTGAGAACCAATTCAAGAACCAAGGAGTTCAAGACAGTCCATCAGCTATGATGGTTGTGACAGCACACAGGGATGGGGCCCCATAAGATTCTATTTTACAAGTAGAATGTGGATTAGGCATATATTCACTCTGGAGAAGTGAGTGGAGAATTTAAAAACTGTGGAAGAGGTCCCAACACTACGGCATACACAAGGAAAATAAGAATTTTAGTGTCCATTTTAAGTAACTAGTTTTAAGAATTAAAGCCAGCATGACTAAAATGTGCACTGCTCCAGCACACCAGAGTGAGAACATTTTTTATCTACAATAGACTACTGGGATTTGGGGTACAAGCCTCTTCTGAGACCTATCAACACCAGGATCACAGTATCACTTTCCTGTACAAGCATGGCAATCACACTGCCTCTATAGAAAAGCTGTGAGTGGTAGAACCTTGAGGGTGCAGTACCATTTTGACTATTTCATTTCAACAATTAAGAAAAAAAAATTATGACTCCAACCTCAGAAATATTTCAATACTATTCACAATATTATTTAACTAAGATGATGTGAACTGGCAATACACATCATTCATATTACCAATAATATCCATTCTGTGACAATTCAAAGCTCTAGCAAAACTCCGAAGTGGCATATAATGGCACTGATAATTTCCATAAAATGACATGGAAAACCTATTTGCAGTTCCAGTAACATTCTCCAACAAAAAGCATGTGGGAATGTGCTCCCTCTTTTGAGGCGTGTCAGCAGTTCTTTAAATAAGACTCACTGTTTCCATTCAAATCCCTTATTTTTCAGGGGATTGCAGAGTCAGTCCTCAGGGAGAGAGAACTGATCCTTGCAGTTTCAGGTGCTTTCATGCAATCCTGTATCTCAAAAACAGTCCTTTTTTCCTTTCTCTGAAGAACGTTTAAGCCATTAGCTCATAATATGGATGGCTGCCTCCTGGAACAGTGAGGGGAGAAAGGGGCGCAAGACACTAAAATTACTTCTAAAAGAAGATATTTTGGAAAATAACCTCTAACACCTCCACAATGTCATTTTTTTTTCCAGCAAACAGTTCCTAAAGATCTAGAGCTAATCTCCATTTGGTGGCCAATGTTGACAAGCTATAAAGTGAGTCTTGGCATTTTGTAAAATCTGGGAAAAAGGACCTGGAAAACCATTTTAAAGGCTCATCCTGGAATTAACAAATAACTAATACTCATCTGATATATCAAATTATTACAAAAATATTAACTTCAGGGTTCTAAAGCAGGTAGTGAAACAGTTTTTTATAAAAGTAGCCCTTACTAAGTGTAATCTGACTTACGTATCATATAAAAGTCATACAATTCTAAGTTTCTGCATCAGAAAAACTCCTCCTTGGAGTACTCAGTGAGTTTTGGGGATTTCCTGAAATTTCTAATACTGGTTTTCAGCAGTAGAGGAGATCTTAAAGTGGAGTGCTTGGCTCTGTTTTGTGCTATTGAATGCCTCTGATTTAATTACCTCTTTTATACAAAGATGGATGGCAGAAGCCAAAAGTGTCTGTCTGCCAACTGTGTTGTCCAGGCTATGAAAACCTGAGCAGGATTCAATATGCCTGGCAGCACCTAAATTCTTCTTGGCTTGGAATTTTGAGCAGGCATTCAAATAATATATTGATGAGTGTCTCTGTCCTTTTAGTCTCTCTCTTTTTTTTTAAATAATAGCACCGCATTAGAAATAAGATAGGAACCATTAAAATAGGAACCATTAATATCCTACACAAATAAATACAAAGAATGAACAGCAGAATGTAAATTCTACAGATACTATTCTATAATGTCAAGAAAGTAGCACAGATATCTGTGGGCTATCTCACAAACCAACAAAGATCTGACAAAAGAAGTGAAGCCAGAAATAATGCACTAGTCCAAAGAACGTATAAAATTCAAAGCTATCCATGTTCTGTACAAAATTTACAATTTTCCAGTTAAACAACAAACTAGGTACAAAGTTTTGTGTTGCAGAATTGGAGAGACGGTAATGCATTAGATAGATAAACACATGTGTTGAGAAACAAGTTTTACTGAGTGTTCAGTAAAAATACTTCACCCAAGCTAAAGAAAACAGTAGCCAGCAGTTCAAATCCATGAGAAAAAATACAGAATGCTGGGTATATTTGTAGTGTGCACATTAAACGGCAGCAATTGATGCAGTGGAGGAAATAACTGTTGTGAGGAAACAAAAGCAACACAAGAAGTCATATAAACACTCATAAGGAAAATGGAGTATTAATCTGCACTAACACATGTGGAAAGTAGGCAGCAGCAAACAGCAGAGAAGTCTGACTAGTTTCTTTCCTGCCCATCTTTACTTGCAGATGACAAGTGCATGCATGAATCCGAGTGACAGACAATCATCTACTTCTCTTAAGCTCAAAGTTATGCAGGAAAACAGCCAAAGAAATGTGAAAGCTAACATTTAGTCACAAAAAAAAGCTTTTAAACTTCTCTTTATTTTTTTAATTCCTTTCACTGTGCTACAATTCCCCTTTCTTGCCTACAAAACCTAATCATAATTCCTAAAAATGTGTTTAGATTTTATTTTTGAGTTTGTTTCATATTTAGCATGCCCTCTCTCTTCTCAACCTATCTTTTATGTGTTCCTTACCTTCCATTATCCATCAAGATTTCTCATGTTCAGGTCTCATTAAAAGTAAGGAAAGGCTTTTTGATAGATTCCAGAAAGCTTTGGATATGACCACGAATGTGTTGTTATGCCTTGTATCACTCTTTTCTGCTCCCTAACTGCAGTAATAGCAATCTTTTGCTAATAATTTTAAGAGTGCCTTTGAATTATCTCTTCATCAAATAACAAAACACTTTACACAAACAATTCTATTAGCCACCAAATTTGAAGGAAAAGGGTCAGGCTCTCTATACCATGACTTGTTCATTTCCTAGCTCTCTTCTGTGATGTCACAGCAAATGCTGAGACAACCCACAAAGCAGAGTGTAAGGCAGCCCTCAGTTCTTTGTTACATTGCCAGTCATGAAACAAAGCAGTTAATCAGAGACTTTTTTAACCTCTGAATGAAAACAGTTTGTAAAACACTATAACAACTGCCGGTATGGGGCAAACACAGAGACTGATCTCTTTACTTTGTTACTGCAGTTGGCTATATACGTTATAATATAGTACAATCTGCAAATAATACAACATATATAAGACTTGCTGTGTTCTCATGTGCTATATTACATTTCAGAGGAGATGTATATACAAGCTCCTGCTAAAAGAGAAACTGTACTTCATTTGGTATTGACTTAATGAAGGAATTTTCACATTAATCTCTTAAGCTGTACTGCTCTTTAGAAAAACAGACTCTGTGGAAAAGAAAATCTCCATAAATCTCTTCAACTCTCTCCAGAAAAATAGGCTTTTTGTAGCCCAGTGATTTTCTTTGCACCTTTTCTTGTGGAAACAATTAGCTTAGCAATTTTAAAGTATTAGGTGGGCCCAGCTGCAGGCTCCTGGTATCTTTCCTATTGCATAGCAATGTCCATACAGAAAGAAACAAGGATCTAGTCTCATAATACCACAATACATCAGTGGGAAATACCTAAGTGAGCAACTAATGAGGTTAGGTCTGAAGGAGCTTTCACTTACCTGAGGCCAACACAAGTTTCCGCATTTTTGACAGATTTGTTTCTAATTCAGGATTCTTTCTTAGCCAATGACCAAACATTGTGTTGCAACTCACTTGACAAAATGCTTGAAACTATACTCGAACTGTCAGCATCACAATCACCCCTTCAGATGAGACCTGTTAATTGGGCCTTCATGACTTTTAAAAAATAAGTCTGTTAAGAAACTCACGCCATGAGTGTAGTAACCAAACTTCAGACAGAAGTTCAGGTTCAAGACTGTAGCCATGAAGAGCTGAAAAGCCTATGTTGCAAACAGTACTGATTCATTCAGCTGATTGTTTAGAAAGTTCACTATGGGCATGAAAGCCCTCTCTAGACAGTAATGGCATTTTTTCAAAATTATCTTTAGCTTAACTTAAACATTTCCCTTTTAGTTAATCTCATGTAAAATACAGTTAGTAGCACAATTGATTTCTGTTCTATTATACTGTCTAACCTGGAAAAGCGAATTGCTTGGTACATTGCAAATACTTTTGCTGTAACTGGCAAAAACATCAGTATCCAAATGATTACTAGTGCAGCAAATGACAATAATTACAATAACAGTAGTAAGGCCACCTGCACCTTACTCGTGCATGTTGAAAATTTAGGGCAGTTATTAGTCCAATACATAGACAATATATGTCAGAGAAAATAGAAATCTTTCACAGACCTGTTTTAGACTTTTTACAGCAAATTTAGGCACCCCTCAAAACAAATTCCAAGATATGCCCTTCCTCATAAGTGTAGGCAAGAAATAATATGAAGAACAGTTCAGCACGAAAATAAAAGGACTCAGTGTAGAGCTGGCAGCAATTCATACCCAAAAGCTCCTTACTATCTAACTCTTTATAGGAAGCCAAGAGTTTAAGAGTACTCCTTTCTAAAATCAAATACATGAAACACTATCACAAAATTTCATCCTATATTACAACACTTTTTGATGAGCTGCTTAGCAAATGTAGTTTGCAGTTTCACATAGTTGTGTATTAATAAGAAAAATTAGGCACATAGATCAATATAATGTGTCCCTAGACCCTTTAAAGGAAAATAGTTTCAATCTAGTTTATTAAAAAGTTAGTGCAAGTAAACATCTTTGTGAGCGGGAACCATGGGATAGCTCTTAAAATTGTCTAGGCTATTAAAAACAGCAATCTTTGATTAGAAGGGTGAAATTGAAAGATACTCTTAATTGGCACCTACAACATCTACATGAACATTACCATCCAATGTTGGAGAAAAAGTAACAAAATAAATAAAATACACTAAAGACATGCAGCTGTACAATGTCTGGGTGCAACTTTGGAGGGTGTTTTTAAAATCTGACGCAGAATATCTTGTCTTACTGTAGTTTATAGCTCAACCTCACTGTTGTCTATGTATAGATGCCTGTCTATTTAATCAAAAATAATAAACCAGATTCAAACTAAAGACAGTTAAAAATCTATCCCAATCATAAATATAAATGCTGACACAGTTTTTGGTCTTAGATGCTTTGAGTATTAAACTATGGAAGTTTATTTACTTTACTAAACATAATCATAGAAGATGAGAACTTTGAAATTTAATCTTTAAGCCATCTAAATATTTGCATGACAGCAACACACAAAGAATTTAACAAAAACAGTGGAAGCACAGTAGCAAATCCAAATGCTAAATATTTTGTCTTATAAATAGCTTCTCAAAAATATTTGTGTATAACCAATAAATGTAAATACTGAGCCATACTGCTCTCTCAGGAAGAGACAATTATTCTGAATTATCATGGCAAAGTCAGGCAAATATTTCCCTTAAATCTTTAAGATTTTATTGTTGTTGTTTAGATAGATCATTTACAGAATCTTAGATGAAAAATTTTGCCAGGAAAATGAAGTCTTACAAGTTGTGAAAATTCCAATACCTGCGTGTCATTTGACAAATCTGACTTCCAGTGCTGTAAAATCCTGAACGAGTAAGAAAATTACAATGTATTCAGCAAAATGTTTTCACACAAAAAACAACAACAAAAAAACCAACAATGACAACAACCAAAAAAAAAACAAGATTCATTTTTCAAGCCAAACATTCTTTCATTCATACTAACTTTTAATCTGCTTTTCCATCAATTTAGTGAAGGTAGTCATGATTCACCAGCATAAAACTCTTTACTCATTAAAAGACAACCAGACCTTTTCTGTGTAAAATAATTAGTAGGAATATTTGCTGGAAAAAAACGGTGTTAGGAAGTTCTCTTTCATAGTAAGTAGCATGCGGCACAGGGCATACAAAGAGTTCAAAATACTTACTTTAAGGACTATATACTGATATATGCATATGTTATTACATCCTAAAGCTCGCCACCAGCACAGTTTAATTGCTGTTTTAAGGTAGTTTCTGATATTTCTTAGAGACTTCTCTAAAAAGCCTGCAGGTACAACAACTTCTTTATAACTCTTTGTGACAAACCATATTTTCAATTAATTCCATCAGAAATGTTCTAGCACAAGTGAGAATTTGAGAAGTAGAGCTCTGAAAGTCTCTTTTAATTGTTATCTTCTAGAACACATAAAAACTTCTCAATAAAATCAAATCTCTCAAGCAGATGCAGCTCTGGTTAGGAATTCAAAACTCGTAAAGAAGAAAACAGAAGACAGCAGGAAGAGTGCATCAAAAGAGAACGGAATTCTGCAGTACCTATTTAGAGTCTACAATCACTACGTTCGTATTTTTTATTGCAGTAGAGGTCAGCATTGGTATTATAGCTGTGAGCTCATGGAAAAAGTAAAGACATAACAAGTGAGCTTCAAATTACATTCAAACTCTCCACTAGGCATGTGCAGTCTTTATGAAATATATGCTGCTCTGCCCTCCTTCTAACTAAAACAGCAAGAACAAAATTAGCAGGGATTTATCATGCTAATATTATTCATCCCAATGCAATCCACACAAACTCCATGTCTTGAGGTGGTGAGAAATGGATGAATTCTTTTCCATTCACTGGAACAGAGAACGTTAAGGGTGTATTTTGTACCTACTTAAAGCAAAAGGCATCTAAAAGTATCTACTCCTACAACTGCAATAATACCATTAGATTCCAAATCTCATGAATGTGATCCCATTCTTTACTATGAAATCACAATATACTTGGATTAGAAAAAAATAAGTAAAAAAAACCCCAGCCCAGGGAGAACTATTTCAGCAATTAAAAGAAAACATCATAAATCCAGTAATTCCCCTTCCAAAGAAACTCCGTGATTGGGCTAAAACCGCTCATTCTGTCCTTGCATAGACTTGTAGATGACTACTAGATGTCATTTTCTGCTCTCCTAAGTAACTATTCCAAGTAAAGCCATAAGTCCCGCTCACATGCTTATCAGCTGCCTGGAAAGTCTCAGTATAATACTTTGCATGAGATAATTTGCAAGTCTGTGACAGGATGATGCCCTACGGCACAGATTCTCACAGAACATTCTTCCAGGTCTCTGTCCCTCATTCCCCTCAGTTCTTTGTACAGCTCATACAACACATTATCATATAATCACACAACATCCTGAGTTGGAAGTGACCCACTAGGTCACTAGGGTCATCAAACAACCAACCTACAACTTATCACAAGAATCTATCCTGGAACTCCATTAGGAAATGAAGGAAGAAAAATTACTTTTATTCTACTTTGTCCTTTTTTCTCTCTCATTTACTGCACATAGTTAAATTAAATGCAAACTTACATGAGACACAGAAAATATTCTTTGAGGGCTCTTTGTAATCACCATGGTCTTGCTGCAGTCTGTGGTGCCTGAGCAAGAACTCAGTCCAAAAATATCATGTTCAGAAAAACACTGAAAGGCTGTGATTTCAGGCCTACTGTTACCTTCAGGTTTAAGTAGCTCCCTTGGCTCTTACACTCATAGCAATTAGAATTTCCAGACAGCTCGGTGGCAGATATTCTAGGTGTTCTCTATATTGCAGCACTAGCTGGCAGATGGCAGTCAATTCTTACCATGAATGAATTAAACTCACTCGTATAACACATGGCTGTAAACCTGAAGACTTTTAAAAAGCTTTCGAAGTTTTCATTCTGCCTTTTATGGTTACAAAGCAACAACAGCCAGCTGTGTGACGTAAGTCTCGATTTATATCATGGGCTAAGACCTGCACTAGGATATGCAGGTCCCCATGCTGTTGTTTCTGGAGCTCATGAATACATTTCTACACTTTTCCACTCACGCTAGCCATTTCAGTAATAAGGTTATTTAAATATAGGAGAACACTAACTACCGAAGAACAAATATGTGCTTGATCAGAAGACTGGAGCATCAGACAAAGAGATATAACCTGCCTTACGTTTGTGATTTATTAGTCTAATTGCCTAAAGTTGGAATTTTATCAGGATTGTACCCCACATCAGAGAGATTATATACTTTTCCATTACCCGGAGGTTACTTAATATATCCAGATGGCAAAGGTTAAACTATATTTATGTTAACTTTGACAGGCTCTCTTCTTCTAATGACCTGAAGTCCACGAGGACCACAAGTAATTAGCGCTCTACAAAAGTCAGAGCTGTAGGCCTTCAGGGGATTTTTCAGGTTGTTTTTGTAAGCAAGTACTAATCTTTAAATTACACTATGGCATTATTATACATTGCTGCATTAGATATCCTTCTTTCCTGCCCACTATTAAAAATTTGCTCATGTAAATTCTGCTATTGAAATTAACTATCTATTCCAACTCCCTGCCTATCTGTGCTACAGTTAGCTGGGAAAACAAGCAGCTGGGTGCTTATTAAACACACAATTAACTAGGTTTTGCAGATGAATAAGGACTTCGTATTTTTGACTGTTGTTGGTTGCAACCTCTAAGCTGCTGTTCTTAATTTCAACACCCATCCATAATGAAGACTTCTGATTTACAAGCAACATTCAAATACACTTTATAATTCATATTATAGGATAAAATCAGTCAAGGAGAAGGGAAAAGAAGTGTGAAGGTACAACTTAGCAAGCAAAATGTGAAATTGCTATAGTCAAACCCTGAGAATTTACCAGACACTTTATTAAACTGCAGGGCAGTACTTTACAGAGCTGCTTTTAAAATATGTTAACACTATATCACAGTTCCCGGCAGCAAGAAGTCTTTCCAGAAAATGTGTCATCACTGTATGCAGCATATTTTATAGCCAGTATAATTTCATTTTATTATATCCAATAATATTTTTCTGAAATTCTAGGAAGTCTCCCCACAAAAGATAAGTAATGACCATATTTTAATCAGCTGGCACAAAGTGTAACCACCATACCACAGGTTAAAAAAACCCCTTTATTACACCAAAATGCTCACAGTTTCATTTAGCCTCTGTGGAAGAGATCATGACTAAAACCTGTGAGAATCTCATTCAAGTACTATGCAGCACAAAACCTTTGAACTGTGAAGTTATTTCATTCCAAGACTGACCTTTACAGCTGAGCCATTCTTGACAGGAGAAGCAGAAAAAATTCAGGATCCTACACATTGTACTATTGTAGCAAGAAAAGCTAGAAATTATGCCAACAAAGGCTGAAATATATGCCATTTTTTTCATGTTTCCACAAGCACTCTGAAAAGATGAGCTGTACACCTCTAAGTGAAATAAGATAATTTTCCTTTTCTTACCAGGCTTGGATTTCTGCTTTGTGGTCTGCCCGAGACTGGCAAACACCGCTGTGGAACCCGGTATAGTGGTCCGTTCCTCTAGATCAGACTCTGGGATTGTAGCACAGCCACCTTGGTGAAAATGGACAACACTTAATGTGGGGTTCATGCAACAAAACAAATTCACCGGTGCATAACTGAGGAAAGGAGGTGATAAATTAGCTGACCAGAACATATAAAACTAAAATAGTCTTTACTTCCACTTCAAGGAAACATTTGCTACAGAAAACTATTACCATTGTTTAGAAGGCTGATTATGCTTTAATGAATTCTCTCTACTACTTATGTCATCGTGAAAAAAAGTTTGAATTAATTTAGACCACAAAATATGCAAAACTGTTTCCACATAAAACATAGAAAATAATGTGATTTGTATTAAAGATCAGATTACTGGGAGCTACTTTTGTAATAAAGTAATTAAATGTGAATGAAATAACTTTACAAAATCAACAAACCTTATGAAGATTGTTAGCTTGCCACAGAGAATGACACACTGATTTTTTTTGGATGGACTATTAAATACAGTATGTTTATTAAAGGAAACACAGGGACACTTTCAGTGTCCAATAACACGCCTTACTCAAGCAATTGTAGGACGCATGGTATAACGTCTTCTTTGTATGTTTCAACATTGTTTTATGAGCCATTCATTAGACAACATAATTACAGCTTTTTCTTCAAATATGTTTAAATGCCTACATTTAAATTATGAAGAGAGGTATAATCTAGTAGTAGTAATAGTAATATCAGCTGGAGTGGTTTGCAGTGGAATAGGTTGACGAACATTTATTTCGGGACAGCTGTGGTCAGGACACTGGAGGATGTGTCATTATTCCACAGCAAAAAGATGGCCGCACAGTAAGTGCATTGCCAACAATACAGTACACAGCTGAGCTGCATCTTTTTCTCACAGCCCTCCCAGGAACGCCACTAGCAAGCAAACAAATCCATGTACTCATCCATTGGGCTCTGAAAGCACACATTTGTAAGCAGCACATCAACTCCCAACGGTGCACACAGACTGCCTTCACGCAAGAGTTGCTCTATTTTGAAAAGACATGTGGGGGCTACTCCAAGCCCCATAAAAATTGTATCAAATTTGCAGCAACACAGGCTATCCTCCCTTTACTAAAGTAAATGAGTAAGATTTTAAAAAAAGGTTGCATTTCTAAGTAGGAGAGTTGCATTTTCCCTGGCAGTTTCAGAAGCACTGGCAAACCAATGCACCATGTCTTGCAGAAATGTACCGCCCCGGCTAGCCAGGGTAAAGCACAGCAGCTCCAGTGAACCCTGTGAAAACACTCAGTCCTACCAGATGAAGAGCTAATACAGCATCTTTGGCTCCTAAGGAAGAGTAAAGACACAAGCTGCTTTATCCAAATACATCCTGAGAGAAAGTATGAGTTGCATCACAGGATTTACATTTGATTTACAACAAGCAAATTTTTTCAGTAAGAAAGGAAGGTCAGGAATAAATGTGTCAGACTTGCAACCCATGAGAGCTTCAAATATTTAGGATACCTGCTATGAAAATGGAAGAGAAAATTGGAAATTAAAAAAAACATCTTCATGTTAAAATACTGTAACAGTAGGGTCATGTCTGACATTGCGTTAAATATAAACGTACCAACAGCCTAAATGAAAATAAATATCTGTAAACCAGCACTTCTGTTGCCATTTGAAAATTGTGACTAAAATGTAAACTACAAGACTTGAGGAAATGTAAATCAGCACTTTACAAGTCAATTTCGATTTTTCACATTCTCATTGTTCAGATACAATCTATACTCTTAAATACTAGGCTGTAAATACAGGATACAAAATTAAGGTTTCTTGACCCAAAGAACTATTAAGAATGGTACCATACATTTTAATATTACAACATTTTGTAACAGCATGAGTGAAAACTCACAAGTCAATTAGTATCTATTGAACTTCTACATCAAAATTGAGACATTTCCTAACATTCATTCTGAAACCCAAAATTCAGTAACTTATATAGCCTTGAGGACTGATAGCCTTTGGTGCCAAAATATTTCATTAGTTTTCAATCATGACAGTAACTGAATAAGAGTTGGAAAAGGTCTATTTGCCCTTAGCTACAACACACTGCTTGTTAAAAGGAAGCAGGATGTCATGATTTTGATTTTAATGCGAGAAATTGAGATTTACTTATCATGATACCATCAGAAGTTATTACAATTAAAAGTAAAATTAACTTCTTCAATACAATTATTGTACTGAGAATACTGAGAACCAAAATGTTACCAGTGACATACTATTTTAAATAAAAAAGAAAATTTAGACAGAACCCACAGAGCAGTACTATCAGTATCGATATTAAGAGTAATAATTACATGCTCTTCTACAAGGATGCCAATAACTGCTTCCTGTGAACTGTTCCTGTGAAAATTTTTTAAATACTGTTGTTTCATAAAGGCATTCCTTGTTCTAAAAGCACTGTTCCCAATGGGGCAAGATTTCACTAGGATTTTTGTGACAGTATTTAAATAAGTAACCAGAAAATAAAGCAATATAATAGTTACTCTTTTACCCTTTTTTCAGGCAATGACAATTACAGGATCAAGGATTACAGGATCATTTTTACCTTGCTCTTCTAATACCAGTACTACCTTATAAATAAAGTAGCTACTCAAATTTGCTAAACATGTCCCTTAATTTGCTCAGATACATAGGGCTGGGTCGCATGACTGGACCCTCATCTACACACAGCCTGCCTCAATACAAGTGGTACCCACTTCTTCCAACAAAACTAAAAGGAAATTCCATTTTCTTGCTCCAGTCAGCACAGATACACATCCTCAAGATAACAATGGATACCCTTGACAACATGCTATGATTTCCCACACGAAGGAAGGCGTGGAGACCACACTATGACTACTGTCACACTGAAAGAGGGGAAACGTTCAGAGCAAATTTCAAAATTTCACTAGACTGAAAAAGAAACTGGATAAGGCACAACTACACACTACTCAACATAATATTTAAACTATGGTAGACCAGGATTTTGTGATTCAAAAACATTTTACAACTCAGAAAGACAGCTAAATGGAAAAAAAAAAAAAAAAAGAGGAGGAAAAAAGGACCTTTTCTGCTAGGATTACAAGTTTTTCATTTCATACTTCAAAAGTTCTACTCATGGTCTATATTCTGACTTCTCTGATCAGAACTACTTTAAGTTAAAAGAACTCTTTTTTTTTAATATCTCTAAATACATTTCAATAAGTATTCACTAAATATCTGTTTTAACAAGTATTTTCAGTTTTTATGCACATTTAACCCCAAAAGAAATCACAGCAACAAAATAATTCACATTCATTTACAATTAAATGAATGATACAGATCTGAAAAATGAAATATTTAAGGAAAAAAGGGGGAAAGAGGAGGAATTGTAGCACATAAATCTACACACTGGAAATTATCCAAGCTGAGAAGTCCTCCAGATGTCAGTCTGTAAACAGAGCTTCATAAAATTAATTTTCCCATTAATTGTTGGCAGGAATAACATCTAGAACATGTTATAACATCTGACCCCCCTTTTCTATGTAGCTAAATTCTTGTCTGGCATCACAGATCTTTTATCAGTTGCGATAAATCCAAGCAAGCAAGCTTTTGACAACAAAACTGTTTGATAGGGTACAACATGCAAAAAATTACACTCAAGCTAATTGTGAACTTTGTTCACTAAAGGAAATGAGACTTCTCTTGCTTATTTTCACTACATCTGTTTTTGTAACAGTTTTGGTTCTTAAGCTGGAAAAAGATACCTACACCCAAAGGAAAGATAAACATATAACACATATTGAACAAAAAATAAGTCTTGACAGTTTTCCTCCAGATTCCTATCACCATGTTTTTATGCATTTTAATATGGCTTTAAAAGTTGAAAAACAGGGGAAAAAATTGTATACATCAGAAAAAAAATGAAAAGGCACTTTGAGGCAAAGATTATTTGAGTTTCCTTTTTCTCTTCCACTCAATCACAACCTAAACTAAGCATAAGTTTCCATTTTCCTCTGAAGTTAATTCTTACAAGATTCCACAGAAAGAAAAAAAAAAAAAAAAACAGCTTCCTGAGTAGTCTTTGGCAGCAAGATAGTCAAAATGTGAGCAGTAAGCTCTGTAAGTAGCAGGTTTTGCATCCATATGTATACCATTCTAAAATGGAGATAATCTAAACAGTAAAATTACTTCATAGAGATTTCAAAAAGCTATACCCAAAACCATGCTCACTTGAGTTTTCTGTTCTGTTGACAATTTTAGGAAAGTATACACCAAAAATGCAGTCTAATGCTTTAGAGGTTATTCTCTCTTAAAAAGTTTATCAACTAATTGCACTGATATTGCTAGCTGCATTTATTCAAGTTCTCTAAATTTTATTAGGATCTTCCCATCAGAAAGTAGCCTGTCTGTTGAAATAAACACTGCATGCAGGTGGTGAAGATAAGTAATGCTAGTACTGCTTTTTAAATGGAAGATAACACAGTCTATAGAAGAAAACAATACATATTTGAGTGTATTATGAGAACCATGGAACATTTATTCACATACCAGCCCTGGCTTAGAGGCTATCATTTGAATAGACACATTCCAGGAATGCAAACACATTTCCATTGCAGAGTTTGAGGAGAAAGAGGGAGAAGAATTATTACAAAGGGGGGAAAATAAGGGAGAGAAACAGGGAGGGAGAAAGAGGGGGTCGGGGGACGAAGACAGAAAGGAAGGCAGGGAGGAAGGGGGAGGGAAAGCAGAGAAAAAGGTGTGTTTGTTTGTTCCTGCTAAATGGGTGCCTGGTAACAAACAGTGGTACAATTCCCAATAGCAAACAGTCCAGGTTTAGTTTGGATATTCACTTGCAGAATGTAGACTCACTAAATAATCAGTTATAGATTTCAGAACTTATCACTTAAGTCTAACAGTGACTACAATCCCGCAGTCACACAACTCCATTGTTTTCTGGGTGCTTTGACACAACCAAATTCAACAAAATGATGGAAAATATTTCTGTACTACATTCCAGTAGAACAACAAATTAGGGGAAAAAAGTTATACCAACAGAATATGTAGTTCAAGGTTATAGAAAATCACCAAAACATATTTTCAATGGAAGCACACAGAGACATACTAAACTGTTGTTCTGATTTACTCATGTTTTACTGAAATGCTTCTTAACAAAACCTCCAGTTCTTAAATTCCATAACTTTCTTCCTATAATGTGTTGTCACTATTTGCACAGCGAGCTATACAAAATTAATTCACACCAATTGTGTGGCTTCTGTTTGAGCTTGTAGCCCATTCAAATATTTTGAACGTGGCTGAGTTCATAAAACCTTGACTTACAAAGTTCAGGGTATTTTGGCAGCAGAAGCTCTTTATGGGAGCAACTGTGGTGTTTAAACTGTCAAATAGTCTTGGCCATTCTTCCAAGATGAGGTTCAGTGCATGTGGTATGCAAGTCATAGGAATGGCATTGGGAAACACATTGCTAAGAGCAGATCCAACAGCTGTTTTCATTAAAGACACATTATTGGACATTCGGCCAAGAACACAAGATCAACATTCAGTAGTACCCTTACTAACTCAGGACTGAGAATTCAGGAACAGTGAACTGAATAAATGCCACCCAACATCTACCAAAGGCACTTGTTACACACTGAGAACAAAGAACAAACGATGACAGTTGTGCCTCAGCCACAAAAATGCATTGTTCCATCCACCCACCTATTCACCTGACGAACACAGACTGGATGAAAAACATGCTCTGTGCTCTGATATGTCTTGGGAGAGGCAACTTACTGAATTTTGTAGTGCTTGGAGGATTTCCATCTGCTTTGACATAACAGAAAAGAAAAATCAGCTTACAAAGGAATTTTTCAAGGGGATTATCAACTCTTGACAAACAACATAACCATAAAGATCAATATTTTTTCAGAGCACACTGCCTCACAAAACACCTGGTGGTTTTTGACTGGGTCTCACATCCTCTTCCCCATATTCAGTGTATCACTAAGGATAACTTTTATTTATCATAACTGTCTTAGGTTACAAGAATTGACTGGGGTGTGTATTCTATCCCCATCTGTTAGAGGTGGGGCAGTTATCTTCTTTTAATTGGGCAGTTTTCTTTATCTCTTCCACAACCAATCCTCCCTCCAGGAAGATATCTTCTGTTAATGGGCCATGGAGTGTCATTACATGACTGACAAAATTACATCATCCTATTGTGAGATGCTCTGCCCAGGAGGAAGACCCAAGCATTCCTACCTGGATACAGTCTCAGATTTGGGACATCACAGCAGCCCTTCCCCACTGGACTCTCAGTTGAGCAGCTGTCTTCTCCACTGAACTCCCAGAGGAAGACCAGGCCCATCTACATCACCACTGAACCTTCAGAAGAAAATTACACCCTTCTACAGGATCTCTGCTTCATCAGAACCATACCTGTCACTCCAGGAGGACTGCAGCCACCATTTAATTGGACTGCTACCAACACCCTGACCAACAGGGTGTCAGGTTGTGTTCTGACTCTGTCTCTGGTTGTCTTTTTTTTTTGTACTATTACACTTGAATTTTAATTTTCCTAGTAAAGAACTGTTATTCCTATTCCCATATCTTTGCCTGAGAGCCCCTTAATTTCAAATTTGTAATCATTCAGAGGGAGGGGGTTTACATTTTCCATTTCAAGAGAGGCTCCTGCTTTCCCTAGCAGACACCCGTCTTTTCAAGCCAAGACAATAACTAAACATGGTTTTCTTTCAGAATGCTTAAATACAGCAGTAGCAGAAGTTACAGAATATACTGTCATCAATTTATTCTCAGGACAATATTCTCCATTCATTAACAAATTAATTTCATGCTACCGTTTTGGGAAGCAAGAAGAATATGCAAGGTTTTTGTTCTGCTTTATACAGATAAACTCATTTTGGACTCATAAATATACATATTATGTATTTGGATATATGCATATATGAAATACATAAAGAACTTCATACAAAATATTTTTAGTAAGACTTTTTTTAATCTGTAGAGCCTGCATTGCATTGCTTTGGTAATATACAGTTGTAAGGAGGCTGCTAGACCTTTAGACTTTTATATTAACTTACATAAAAAACTTAAATAGGTAATGCTCCCTTTGATAAACACTTTCCTTATTATTTTTGCTTAAAGCATATTTAAAAGAATTTCCAATGCCACTTCTGGTTTTTATCTGCCAATACAATAGAGAGCACCTCAAAGGCAGTGTTTGGAGCAGCTGGGATCTCTGGAGCATGCTTGACAAAAAAAACTTTCCCAACATGATGTAGTAGCTAACCTTTCTTCAGCATACAGTGAAAGTAAACGGACTAAAACTGACTTTTATAGCCTTGATAACAAACCCTCCTGGCATCCATCATTCTGAAAATTCAGAGGAATATTTTGCTCCTATTCCCATTTAAAACACTTTTATTTCCTGGAGCACATATACGAAACTTTCTTTCAGTTGAAGACTCAATAATGAAGACACATATACAGACCATATACTTGTATATATGTGCCTACACACACAGATTTTGGCCTTACTGGTGAAGGAAGAGCAAGTCCTCATTCCCTGCACTCAGAAGTTGAAGAGACTCTAAATGTCTGTGGCGTGGTTTGCAGTGTTGTAACCCACAAGTTACAGAAGTGTTCCATCACACAACCATAGTGCAAAGTCTGTCCAAGTGATCTGTCTTTGACTGATTCAGGGGAACAAATAACTACTTATCTGCAGGGAGTATACAGTATATTGGCCTAAACAAAACACTTAACAACAGGAGGAAGCTAAAACATGCAGGTTAGTGAAAATGTGATTTTTATCTTAGCTGTGAACAAGAAATATAAGACAAGGCAATTTGCTGCATGAGGCCTTGTTATGCTGAGGATTTTGGATGTTTGAGATAGCCTTGACAGAACAGTAGTAAGGCAGAAACAGTTGCTGTGGGATCTATGCCTAATCCAGATGAGAAATTGAGTGAAATCAAATAAAAAGCATATGTATGCTAATGCATGATTCAGGATAAAGAATACAGGAACAAAACATACTGACATCAGATGTAATATCAGCTATCCTTATCCTGTGGATAACAGAAGACAGTGGACTAGCACTGGGATTAAAATGTAGGTACTGAAGAAGGCATGTTGCTCAGAAAAACAAAATTAAATTGGTAGAAACTTAAATTCCTAGCACTATTGATGCACTACTGAAAGAAAAGTACACAGAATTGGCCACTTTGGAAAACTACTATAAAGCAGTTTAGTACACAAAAAGTCAAATTTTAGCAACACACAAGTATCATTTCAATAGTGATTGCAGTTGCTTTAATATTATAAGAGTGAGAAATGATGGTATTACGGAAATGAAAAAAGATACAAAACCCACAGCAATAGTCACAGGCTGACAGAAGGAAAAGGTCCCAGAGTGATGACTAGTAAAATTTTGAAATCCACCTGAAAATGTTTCATGTAAGGAACAAGGGGTAACACTAATGAACAAGACGCTGGTAAGACATGTGGAACACTGAGTTCAATTCCTGTTACCATGTTCATGACAGGTTAAATAAACCTGGAAAACTTCAGTTGAAGATTACTAAGATCATATAGGAATCATTTACCTTACTGACACTTGAACAGATGTCTTGCTAAGACCACTAAAAAAAGGAACAGACCGATCTTTATCAGAAATGCAATTAGGCCAGAAACCTTTAGTGTCTGGCAAAATAGAAGACACTCTTAGAACAAGAAGGAATTGTTCACAAATTAATTTTTATTTTTTCATCCCTGAACAGAAACCATGAAGGTAAGTTAGTCTCCTTATGAAAAAGATTAAATTACCTTATTCTAACACAGAGATGGAGTTTCTGAACAAGGCATTTCTTTTCTTCATTCCCTTCCAACCCCTCCAATAAGAAAATATAGCGAAGAGAGGTCAAAACAGATAGAGATTTATCTACTAGCATTCTGAAATTATCAAATTATCTCTTATCTAATTATGAATAGTTATCCAATTCCTAGAATATAAATAAATTACTATTTTCTATTTATCTATTCATTTATCTATCTACTGATGAAATAAACACAGATAAAAGCATCCTCTTTTAAGGTTATTGAAATATCTTCCTGGTGGATTTATAAGACAAACTGCATATAGATCCTTTGGGCACTAAAAGTTTGGGAAATCAAAGCATTCATAAGGAAAAAAATAATTCTCTTTTTTAATAATACTAAAGTTCCCTTCCACAATTAAAAAGCGACTTTTGCTGAAAATTCTTGCTTCTCTGTAAACTGTATCAAAGATAGCATTATTTTAATGTATTGGAAATGTCTACTTTCTCAGTTGTACCTAAATATTAGATTTTTCCATCGTATGTACAACACGTAAATAATGTTGTATTTGTTTAATCATTAAAAATGTTGTTTTAACATAATTGTCAGCTTTTATTCGTTGCACTGGGAGTTAAGAATCAATCCAATTATACTAACCTATCTTTGCTCCAGCACTGCAAAAAGAAACATGCACTACTTATATTTACTTTATTTTCACTAGCATTTAATACTTCATTCACTATATACTCCACTTAGCAAATAAATCCAAGTGTTATCTTGTGTTAGCTCAACCTTCTACAGCATTAAAATCTCTGGGATTAACTTTAAGAGGAATCAAAAAAAAAGGCAACTTTGACGCCACTAAGGATTATAATACCATTCAATTAATTTAGTTTATTTGGAGGAAATGAGCACAAAACTGTACATAATAGTTTAAAATTACATCTTATCCTATAGACAGAACTTTTTCCTTTGTTTACAGAAGTTTCTATTCAGAAAATTTTACTCCACAAACTGCACAGAATTTTATTCCTTCACTAGTATCACACCAGTACCTGTGCAAATCATGCAATTTTACTAAAGTCACTACCATTCTAATGTTATGAAAATTATACAATTGAGGGGTAAACAATTTTGCATATATGAACATTTTATGTCATATCTCCTGCAAGCATTTTAAGAAGTAGCCAGGAGATTCATGTGCTTCACATGATAAACTTTAAATAAAATACACTTTATAAAACTGCAAAGTATCTTTTGATCAATCCCAAGGTATCTGAAGACCTGAAAAACCATGCTTCCAAAAACCTCTAATAAATGGGGAGAATCCTGGCCTTGAACTTTTCAGAGAGGGGAAGACATTCACTTTTATTAATGTCATAAAATGAACTATAACTACTAGAAGATAATGAATAGTTAGGGAGAACTCTCTTCAAATTCGGCTCCCTTTTTTTTTGCAAAAAGAAAAGTCTGCTTTTACAATAAAAATGCTATGTCTGAAACAAAGTGTTTTTTTATATGGGAAAGCACAGGATTAACTGTTCTGTTTCATTTTGTTTAAAAGCTGACATTACTGCTACTGTCTAAGGTAATAAATAAAGTAAGTGACTGAGCAAGTGATGCTCTCAGTCTGCTACTTTTACGCCTTATACTTATTTAATTCTCTAGGTTTTAAGGATCTTGTAGCTTGACCAGGAAAAGGGCCTATTCATTTTTAAAACATGCTCTATTTCTAAATGTGGTTGGATACCCTGAAATCTGCTTAAGCACAAAGTGAAAATTGTAGGCAAAGGGGAACCCCTACTTCCCCTCCCCTCTAAAACACATTTTTCTTTGTTTGTACAACATCAGTACACACTAGAAAAAGTCTATTTCAACTTAAAAATACATTTTGTAATACTTATTTTAAATAAAAAATAATTTAGAAATGTCTACATCATCTTTGAGGAAAATATATAAAGCAAGATAAAGACTAAATTATGAAATACACCATTCCAAATACAACTAAATGTATTGGACAAATAACACAAAACTGGAGAGATCTTATGGCTTGCTTTGCCCAATCACACCAATCAAGAAAAAAAAGAAAAGAAACAAGTTTAGAGGTCCTGCCAGGAGCCTGCTCCAGGCCAGGCTCTCCATGGGGTCCCAATCTCCCTTGGGCACATCCACCTCCATGGGCTGCAGGTGGATAATCTGCTCCACCATGTACTTTCATGGCTGCAGGGGAACACCATGGTGTTCACCACAGGCTGCAGGGGAATCTCTGCTCCTGTGCCTGGAGTGCCTACACAACCTCCTTCTCCACTGACCTCGGCATCTGCAGAACTGTTTTTCTCACACACTCTGACTCCTCTCTCCAGCTGCTGTTTAACAGACTTTTTTCCTCCCTTCTCAAATAAACAATCCCAGAGGTGCTGCCACCACCCCGATGGCCTGGGTTTTGGCCAGTGATGGGTCTGCCCTGGAGCCGGCTGGCAGTGGCTCTGTTGGACATTGGGAAAGCTTCTGGCAGCCTCTCAGAGAAGCCACCCCTGCAGCCCCCTGCTACCAAAACCCAACCAAGCAATACTGAATACACCCTCTTACAGAACTAGACCGAAAGAACATACTAGTATCCCTTTTTCTAGGCTATCAGCACTACTTGGTCTGGAAAGTCAAATATTATTTGAAATTGGTTTTTATTGTTTAAATCCATTCTCAAAGCTAGGATTTTGCAAATGTTGATATGCTTTAAATTATTTGGTGGACTTTATGAAGGTACTGATTAAACTAACACAGCATGGTGTTATACTTCAGCAATGGAACTTTTCCTTTTACTGGTTCTCTTCTTTCTTTAAACTATCTGACTATCTTTAAACGGCACTGACTTACTAGTTATACTTTCTTTACTTGTACATTATTGAAAGAAACTAACTAGGCCAAATACCCGGATCTGAGTGGCAAACCAAAGACCATCTAAAAATACAGCATCCAAAGATCATCACTGCAGCTTGTTAACTTCACAGCTGTGATATGTGAATCAGCTTCTTTTCACAGCTCATTAACAGCACAAGCAATCTCTTAGTGCCCACAATTGTGGGATACCCAAAGTTATTCTAAATATTTTACAGTCAAATTTACTGCAAACACTATCATCAAACATTGTCCTCTTCATGTCATTAGACAGAAGAAGTATTCAATATGAAAAAATAATTACATCATCTTGACTGATGGGTTGGGGGTCTTTTGGACTTGATATCAACTTTTACTCCAACAGCACCAAAATTCCTGCAGACCTTGGTAAGATCTGAACTCCTTCATTAAATGCAGTGACTTGATGGGGGACAATTTCTATAAATAAACAACACCCATCAAAAACCCCACAAACAAAAAAAAAAATCCCACTATGTAAATATTATGCTTCTTAATTTTCTTCCATTGAAATTCTGTGTTCATATAAAGAATTTGTTCTACAGCCAAGCTTACTGTGGCATTATGATTCTCTTCAAGTAGTCTTCTCTCAAGAGTACTGAAGCATGCTAGGTTGCCTCAGCTCCTCTTCATAAAATAAGCTTAATGACCTCAAACACAGAATAAATAAAGGCCAAGGATACATTTTATTGGTGAAAAAGTGTTCTCTACCCCTTTGCTTTAACTTGGTCATGACTACAACACCAAGTGAAGCAGAGCAATGGTAGGCTGTCTTGAGAGTGTAAGACTTCACATTGAAGATTCAGTGTCCCCTCTGAACATGCTTAAAGCACTTCTTGACTCTGTTCTTTTCTGAAACTTCAACTTTTGAACATGATTTTATATCCAACAAACAGTTCCCTACAAGCCAATGTACTTTATTCCTTGTTCAAAATTTATGAAATCTGACCAGTATCTAGAATGCAACACATCCCTCAATATTCTGAGTATATGACAATAAATTAGAGGCTTTCAAAGCCTTGAGAAAGATTATCCTAATTAATTTTAATAGATGAACTCAGAATAAACTTCAAGTTAAAGATTACATTATTGTTATTAAGCACTACATGATTCACATTAAAACACTACCTATACTTTGTCCATATACAGAAAAAAATATTTGTTAGAAATGCTAAAAAAGAAACTCCATTGGCTAAATATAGATTTTCCCTTTCCAAATGACCCAGAACTAAAAGAGAAATTGGAAAAGACATTGTCTAGATAATGATTTACCTAAATAGAGTTACTGAAATCCAGCTCCAGTTTCCGTTATATAGCCAAACAGCCTGCAGGTATAGTATCTTCAGCTGGCACCAGGCTTAATGCTTTTTTATTGATCTGCCATGGCTTAAGTGCACACATAGGATATGGGTTGTTAAACAATTCTTGTTATCTATCACTGATTATGGAAATATAATACATTGTGCAGCAGCATCTGCACCTTCTCTAACATGAAATGCTACTTAAACTGTTCATTTTATCCTGTGAACTCTCTAACACTTGTGGGGGTTTTGTGTACCAGCTAAATGGCTGAATTTGTTAAGTACCAATTGCACAAAAAGCCCTCTCTGTTATAGCCCATAGCATAAGTGATAAAGTATCATTAGATTCTTTGCATTTGATTTGCAACAAATGTAACATATAATTATAACTGAAAGTAATAAGTACTTTCAGGTTCTTTCTATTTCTTTTCTTCCTCAACTGATGCTTACCTTCTTCGCCTTTGAAGATTTCAACAAATTTGTGGGATTTGTTCAAGTCAGTCTTTGCAATGGGTTTGGAACAGCTACTAATACAGCATGCTGAGTGTTTCCTATTTGGTGCTCAGTAGGAATTAACATAAATAAATATCTGCAATTTTCATATTTTCTTTAAACTTTTGTCTCTGTACTTGTCACAGAGACAAGAGTATAGCATCAGAGCATCAAAGTTACAATGAAAAATGAGACTTCTGCAGTCCTCTAGTTTTTTCCTTCCAGAACAGAACTCTGTAGTTGTGTTTTCCTTTCTACTAACATTAAATTTGCAAAAAGCTAAAAAAAAAAAACCAAACCCTTCTGTACCTTCCTTTTGTCCAGACACTGAAAAAAGACCCACCTGATGTGAATTCAGACTCTGAAGGTACTTTTAAAAGAAGTCCACTTCAGGGTTCACTCTCATGCATTCTGCTAAGTCAGATTACCAAACACTACATGAATGTTAGAAATGTTAGAACAGTAACAGAGAACTGTCAAGTAAACAGGAGAAATCCTGACTAAATTAAGTCAATGGCAAAACTCCCAGTGGCTTCAATGGGGCCAGTATTTCATCCTTATCTTGTTGATCAAAGCATTTATTTCACTGTTCAGAAGGACCAGACTCCTGCACCAGCCAAGAATTTCTTAAAGCAGCCTACCATGGTGAGTCTTAATGCTATATACCACTATAACTATTCCTTTTTCATTCCACTAAGGTAAATTTTTCAACTGGCAAAAATATAACATGATAAACAGCATTCACAACAAAGATCTGTCCTTCTTAGTAGCAAATGTGCCAGGCATAATAAAGCTCTCCTTAGCATAACCTTACCACAGGTCTGAAAATGAATGATTATCACTCCCTTAACACCTACTCCCAAACACTGATGGTCATGCCTACTAAAGTGGTATACCTGCATTAAATAAGAATTATTTGACCCAACAAATGAAGTGCTTTCTTGGTTTGGCAATGTGTTACAAAAAAAACCTTCCTATTTTACAGTGAATCACAAAGTACACACTGGAAGGAATATCTTCTACATACCATGGACCCAAATTCACAGTAGATTAACTGTGAGTAGTATAACTGAACACTTCTTATATTTCTTCACAGGGTTTACAATACACACTGTAACTGCACTAACCAAAATGATGTCATGTAGATACAATTCAATAGCCAGAGAGAATCAACTTATCCACGAGACTCAATTTCACACTAAGCTAGAAGAAAACTGGTTTTAATGTGCTGCAAAAATGGCCAAAACCAAGGCTCTTTTTGACATAGACACCAGTAATTTTTATTTTAAAATATTTGAGAAATCTGTTATAAAATTGTACAACAAGCATTTTTCCCTTGATAACTAATTAAATGAAGTATCCAAGCACAACTGCTTCATTTTTTCTCCTCAGACTGGGATATAATTGCAAAGTATTAATAATGCCAATAGACTTCCTTTGTAGGGAAACATGGCAGATGTTTACTGCCAAAGGCATCATAAGAACTTGTCTTACTTTCAGGAGGACTTTTAATCACAGAAGCGTAAGAAAATCCTGTCTGTAACACATCATATGACCCTTTAAAGATCTTCACATTTTTAACTACTTCATCATATCTGTCTGGAGTCTATTTTACATTATTCCATAGAATCTCCTCCATCTCAACTCAACAACTTTCTGGTAAAATGTAACCAGACCCAGGATATCTAACATAATTTATTGCACTAACTGAAATTTCCTGTGTAACTCCTGCCGCATTGTTCCATGCATTATTAACGACCTGATTCAAGTGAGAATGTCAGTTCATAACTTCATTTAAGCATCTCTGAACAGCAACCTAATAGCCCTAATGACTACTCTAGTTACAAGAAACCTGCTCTATTTTAGAGAAAATAAAACCAAGTAATTCATATCTATATAAACAGATTTTAAGATTGGAAAGTCTGATCATTCAACAAGATTTTACCCTGAAATGTCCTTCACAAATCCCTATATGTAATTCAAGCATCCATTTATTTATAAGCTGGTTTTAAGAATGTCACCAGCAATTATTTTCACTTTAAAAACCCTCAATTTTGACTGAAAAGTTTATTTGAAAAAAGTGCTAGAAGAAACACATGCCTATCAATACTCTGATAGAGTTTTAAGATAATTACAAAAGATTTCTCAATGCAGCCATAAAATTTAATATAGTTCAGCACCACATAACTTACATTAAAAAGGTTGTTCATAATATTCATTACCTCTAGCTGCACTATTTCTGCTCACCCATCCATTTGAATTGAGGCATCCTTCATCAGCCATATACATCAGACCTTCTCTTTGATCTCTAATGGTAAATTTAAAGGCTGAGTAAATGTTCTTTGAAACAGAGAGTGTGGCACAGCTGTTTATTGTTACATAGAAGACAGTAAGTCATTAAAATTGAAACTCAATTAAAATAGTGGAACATCCCCCTAATCATTTTCCAACTTTGAAGTAATACCATTTTTGGTGATATCTCCAATTTACAGTTAACTAGTTTTCTTAAACTGGAATAAGTCAAGCTTTGGTTCAGGTCAGAATTAATAAAGTACATCTTTCATCAAAAGACAGAGAGCCCCTGGCAAAGCACCCTGCTGTGGTATTTGCACTTAAACATGCAGCAAACACCCACCAGATATGCAGCCTACCATGATAATCACATGAAACTCATCGAGCCTGCAGTTTTCACCATTTTGCTGAAGGCTTTTACAATCCTAAAAAGAAAAACTTCAGCATTATGTAGCTAAATACACATTAGTTTTCAATCAGTTCTTTAGCAATATTCTAATTAGTAGAGGGTAAGCTAAGTCTTTGCCTCAAAGTGTAACTGAATGTAAACAAAACCTTAAGGATTCAAGTTTATGAACTCCATCTTTTTGCATCCTTGTTATCATCAGTCTTTGTGCTTCAGCCAGGACACAACTAGGAAAGAAAGCATTATTTTTTAAAAAATTTCTAAATTTGCCAGAGTCATGAAGCACCATATAAGCTTGATTAGATGACATTTTCCAGCTCAGATAGCAGATCAAAGTTTTAGGGATGGGCAAGTCCGAATAAACACGGGGCAAGGGAAACATGAATTTATGGACCTTCACTTACCATGTAAACATCAGCTGAACCAGGCTTATGAATAGACATAACAACTGACTGCTCACAAAAAGCAGAACAGTCCTAAACATGCTCTCATTCTTTAAAAATTCAGAAAAATTTAAAAAACCTGCAAGTTTAATACTGATGATACACAGCTTTGTAACAATGTCAGGCATTTAGATTCAAGAAGATGCTGCCCTTTTTCTCCCTAAGAAAAATCCATCAAGACCATGGGAGTGCAATTCACAACGTAGCTACTGAGGAACATTGACTGTCATTCACAACCCAAGATGCTGCCTTAAAATGGCACTATTTAATCCTTAGGCTGATGTGCAAGGGTATGAGTGATGCTGGCCGAGGCACTGGCCATGTATCATGCTCTCTAAAACCCAGCCTGTCCAATCACAGCTACCTCCAAGCCTGGGATCCAAACACCCAGAGGCACTGACAACTGTCCTACATCACCAGATGGAGCTGGCTGGGTAACATCGTTCCCTGAAGTTCAAGAGCTCTCTCTCAAATTAGTGCATTTAACCTCAGGGGATAATTATTTAGTTGCAGTGTAGCTTTCCACTGCAGAAAAGAAAAAAGGGGAAAAAATTTTAAAAAAAACCCACCAAAACAAAAAGAGAAATCATACACTAGTACAGACATCCCTGGCTCTCTGAAACTCACAACCCAAGAAAAGTTTTGCTCAAGTTATATTCAAACTCCAGTTTAAAGCTTTGTTATCATACAGTTATGCATTTTTAAAACAATCTTCTAGTACAGAGTTTGTCATGCTTAGACTAAGACCCAAGGAAATTTCAGATTCAAATGTTAAAGTCACCCTTTTACCTAAAGTTAAAAGACCTTTAAAATTATTTTTTTGTTTGTTTCAAAAAAGCACTGGGAACTTTCCTGTATGCAACTCAAAACCAGCTGTACTTTGTAAGTAAAAACTTTCCAAGTGCCTCGCTCTCTGCAGATTTTTGGCAAATCTGTTTGAAAAATTGAAAAGTGGGGGCCTGAGCCAAAGCTTACTGAAGTCTATGGAAAAACTCCCACAGATTTCATCAGGATTTGGATTAGGCTCTGAAAAAGTCTGAAGTAATTGAAAAATCAGTTCTGCATGTATAAAATATGAAATTTTCACTAGGTTTATATTTATTGGACTCCTTTATAGTAATGTGGAAGAGCAAATACACTGTAAATGGTGTTAGTGATGTACAAATAGTTTTACACTGTTAATTCACCACAGAGTTCCATAGACTCATACATGTTATTTACACTACATATACACTACATTCCTACATAATAGAAATGATGAAATCAAGCTCACATATACAAACCACTTCATTTTAAAGTGACTTGAATATTAAGAAAAAAACAGCATTAATAACTTTATTGTTCAAGTGGATTTTTATTTTTTTTAACTGATGACCAAACATTCACTTAATTTTTTTTAACTGAAGATTAAACAGACCTTCAAGAGCTGTAAGACAAATTCAGTGATAACATATATAACAAAATAATGATGCAAACAACTATCCCATTCTGATCACGCTTGCTTAGGGCAGTCTATAATTTAACACCAGCAATTTCAGCAAAGGCGCACCTAATATACGGCAGCATAAGAGAATCAGGTTTACTCAACCTAAATGTGCCAAAAAAGTAAGAATGGCAAATGAAAAATAAATGGATTGAGCTACCTGAAATAATAATCACAACATCTCCTGATGTGAAAGCAGTTGCATCTCTGCTGACTGAAGGATGCTACTGCCCATCAGAAGAAACTGAGTAAGTCATTACACCTGACATATCCTGCTTCATTCATCTGTATCATCTCTCTGCTTCTAACTACTTGTGGATGGATAATTTGCCATGGTAATATTTAAGAAAGGTACACAACCCCTGTAATTCTTTGGTGGTCTTGTCCAGATAGGGACTGCAAAGGAAAAGTAATGTCATGCAAACTGCAGAGCTAATTATGGTTCAAATGGCTGCAGCTCATGTACAAATACCAGCACACTTCATCATATAAGCTGCTCTCATAGCCTGTTCTTCAAATATCACAGGAAACAAAAGCTTAGAGGAACCAAGAAACCTGGTAAGTGGAAATCCAAAGACTAACTAGACATACAAGACTGAGTCTTCATTAATATAATACGTTAAATAAAATTATTATGCTACATTATTAAAGTTTGGCTTTATTTTTTTTTAATGACAATATTTGCAGCCTCTTAAAATAATTATCCAGGTTTTAGCTTTACTTTTTTTTACCTGCTATTAATGAATCTTCTGAAATGGAAGGTCAGAGACTGTACACTTTTCTCTATTAGCAGTATTTTTTCCATAGTTTTGAACAATTACCTTATTAATGCAGATTTTAGAACCTCTCTAAAGGTTTCAGACAACATAGAAAATAAAGTCCAGTGACAAGCAGGATCATTAGGGGAAATTTTTTCAACTGACAATTATTTTCACCAAAAGCTTACCTCAACATTATGAAATATTTGTGACCACTTATACCTAAGTAGGACGTATTAAAATTTAATTTCAACGCAAAGAGCCAGCAATAGAATTGTGCACACCAAGGCACTAATGTGTTGATCCGAACTGTACTTAGCTGAGGCAAGTTGGAATTGCAATACTGCCAACAAAATTTCACAGAACCACAAATGAATGAATCCCAAATCTCAAGAGGGATTTCTTTTTTATTCATTATGCATGACATTTTCCTCTTTAAATTATTCATTTTTTAAAAAATGTTATTGCTTTAGCCTTCTTAACCTTTGTACTCCTTTCCCCTGTGGTTTTTGCCAGCTGTAATATCAATTGAGGAGGGGAGATATTCTAAACAACATTATAAAAACCTTTTCACAACCCCACAAAAAAATGTGTCTTGTTACTCTTCCATCTTATTTTTCCCCTTTTCACAATGCTGGAACTTGGATTGCCCTGAGGAAAAAAAAGAGCTTATATTTTCTATCAGTGCTTTCATTTCAATTTAAAAAAATATTGGAATGCTTTACCATTATTTATATAATCCCTGAAAATTAACCACTTGGGGAAATATCATTTGAGTCCTGCAGGGTGATGAAAGTTGACCAAGTGAATTAAAATTAAAGACCACCTCAGACATTGTTCCCTACTTGCTTCCCATGTCTGACATTCAGACTTCCCGTTTTCAGTGTGCTCACCTGAACCAAGACAAATGATGTAAGAACAGGCTTGTGCAATGTGTTGTTAGGCTCACCACAATCTCCTAATGTGTATTTTAATGGTAAAACACCTAAAAAAAAGTGCACAACGAGACTGCAAGGCATATTAGAACTCTGTTTATACACAGGTATTACAGTATGACCTTAGGAACATCACTTATCTCCTGCATAGTTCAATTTTCCTTTCCACATAAATAAATGACCAAAGTCACTAAAACAATAGAAATAAAAGTTTTAAAGAGCTAATGAAGTTACAACAGAAAGAAATTACAGAGTAAAGATCCACATCACAGAGCCAAGCAATCAAGTTTCTGGCTCCACTGAACTGTTCTTAAGCTTTTCTTCAGGAACCACAAAAACTTGTTGCTGTAAGCTCTCCCAAAATTCTCCCTAATGACTTGCTACTCCCCTTCCTTTTCACTAAATCAGCTTTATGGCACAAGGGACATATTTTAGTCTCAAAAACAGAACCCAAACAATTAGCTTAAAATGTTTGATATATTACTATTCACTTATTTTAGGCTTTTATATCAAGTTAGAAGTGTCTGTTGTGATCAGCTGATAATTTTCTGAAGAAATATTTTCAACACAAAGAACTAGAAGTTGTATTAAAGCTGCAGCATTGTACCATGTTCCATTATATACTATATCATATCTCATTGTTAGCTCGCCCAACACAATTTAACAGGAGCACATGACAATGCCAAGGGCTGCAAGAGTCAGAACAACTTCTTTGCTCTTATTATTCTTATGTGACTACCATTGCAATTAGATGAAGAGAAGAAAGTCATGCTTAAAATGGCACAACAGTTCAGCCATGCAGAGCTGCACAAATTGGACACAGAAGAACACAATGATTGCACTGTTTATGGATTTAGTCTCTGTTACTCCTTTGTCAAACCTTGTAAAAATCTCCCGGCCTGATAGATCCAGACTGGTACTACAGGATTTTCCCTGCAGTTACTGCTTTGGGAGCCCCAGATTGACAGCTGTAGATCTTCCTACCCTTTTGTTGCCACCTCTCCCTGTTGGACTCATTTACTCCCTTGGGTGGCTAGTGATAGGGGTACTTGCTCCAGCTATCACAATGAAAGGACTCTGTATGGAATTGCAGGGACATCAAAGGGCACAGAATGGAGAAGGAAACCAGCGGACCCAAATGTAGAGAGAAGTACGGAAAACAATTGAGGACAACCAGAAGGGGAAAAAAATTAATCAGAGCCATAAAGGTAGCCTTACTAGAAGGAAGAACTAAAAGGAGAAGACAGTACACATTTTACCAAATGCACGTTTACCTTAAGGCAGTATGAAAAATATGGGAATTTCAAAGAGACTTATACAGTGGTGATAGATCACTTTTGGTTTCAATACAAGTAGTACACAACTTTGCAACCTGCAAACATACATTAACTTTCAAAACAGGTAAATACAAGTTTGAGTACTTAAGAAAATGAAGAATAATGAATACAATACTTCAGTAATACATAGCTATACTTTATATACATATATTAAATAAATTTAGCCAACAAATGTAAAAAAAAATCTTACTGTCTATTTAAGTGAGGAGTTCAGTTTTATATTATACATTAAAACAACATTTTGTCCCCAGCTGTAAACAACCCACTTCCGAGGAAAATCCGTAAACTTATTTAATTGACCAACCTGTATGATTTTAAGGAAGCTAGAAAAGATGAGTTAGAGCTTGACTTGCAACAGTTAAAGTCACTTAACGTCAATTTCATATTTAAGGGCCTGTGCCAAGAAATCTGTAGGAATTAATTGACACATTATAATCTGCTTTGGGTAGTAAAAGCCTCCAGGTACATTTAAGAAAAAAGTCCTTAGCAAAGTGATTTTCAATGAGAAATAAGCACTATGACTAAGGTTTAGATTTCCTGAATTCAAAGATACTTACCAATGTCCTTTAGACACTTTTGGAAATGCTACTTGAACAGAATCAGGTAGGGAAGAGTGGAAACTGGTGAGGGGTACTATGATAAAGATGGGTAAAATGCTTAATATTATTTGGTCAATGACCACCAGTTTCATCAGTCAGCACTGACCAGTGCTCAGGTCTACAAAATCCTCTCAAGTATTTTCAACAACCTTTGTGAATACTCTTCCTTGCATAGATTTATTAAGCAGTCCTAAAAATCTTTATGAATACCCAATATATTAAAAATAAAATAAGAAGAAAAAATCTAAAAACATTACTTTAAGGGTTACTAAAGGAAAAATAAAAAAGTAGTTCAATATTTTATTCCTACAGAAAATATATGGAAAATATTTTAAGTGAGAATCATACTTCGTTATGGACTATAGTCTTCTGCAGAAATAAACAGCACTGGACTTGCGTCACATCAGTGAGAAACAACCCCTATCTTTAGACACTTCTTTGCACCACCATGAGGGGCTACACAAAACTAACAATGCATCATTGTCTTAAGTTCACAATAAGTAAGTTACAGGAAAAGATCTTAAACCATGCTCTGTTAGCCTCACATGATTTTTCTAAGTATCTGCTGGTGGTTCAAAAGCATTGTCTGGGCCTCATGGCCAACTTGGTATCTGTGCCTTCTTCAGGCTATTTGAAATTCCAACTACATGATTCTAATTTCTCAGGGGAAAAATAATAGTTATTGTAATTGCTACCAAGATAACATTACAAACACAGACTGGAACCTGTGTGAGTACAAATTGAAGCCGCTACATTTTTCAAGATATTCTGAATTTAAGTCTCTTAAAACTGGAGAACTTGACTTATACTGCATGTTCTCTTCCACTAATGACCAATGAAGAATTCATAATTAAGGGTGTAAGAGAGGAATTTGCAACTACGAAAATCCCATTTTTTCAGATCAAACTATTACTAGTCTTTCTTCAGATACACTCAGTGTATTAAGAACTTGCAGCAATATTTATGTCTAATTCTCATATATAAATTAATATTACTCTCCAAGGATCTCAAATCCACATGTTTTTCCAATTAGTACTAACATTCTCCCCAAGTTCAATAGCATGTAAACAGAGAGTTCCTTAAGGAATATGACACATTCTGTTTCATCCCAGTTTTCCAGTGAAGAAAACAGCTTTCAAAGGGGCAGAATTCACTCATAAATACCACCACAAGATTTTGAAAACAGGTTTTTATAAGCTTATGCAAGGAAAAGAAACCCTAGAAAAATTTGTCTTCCAAAGTATGAATATAGATTCTGGGTGCATATATATACTTAATGTGGTAAAGAACATTGCATCTACCCATTCATAATCTAAATGGTAGAACCACTATTATACAAAATAAAATTATAATCAACTTGATAAATTAAAAACCTAGGAAAACAAAGTATCTAGTCAAGTAAACTACCATGCTGATACTGTATAAATACAGAATGGGGAACATCTGGTTAGGAAACAAATTTGTAGATAAGGGTCTTGAAATTAAAATAGGGCAGAGTGCAATACAATATATTTCCTGCACAGACTAAAAGAAAAGTATTCCATTTTAGTAAACAAAGAATAAGACTGAAAATCATTCATAAAAAGAATGCTAGCATTTTGTCATAATTAGTAGAAAAGTTACTAGAGAAATGTACTAAAAACATTCCAAAGTTTCAAACAATAAAAAAACACTGTTAACTACCAGCTCCACTTTCAATATTCACAATAAAACACTCTGATTTGCAGGAAAAATCATACATGTCAAACATTAGGAAAACCTTCCAACAAGGACACTAACCAAGATATTGTTCAAGGTGTTTTCGAGTTCAGATAAACTCTCTCATTGATGTTCTGAATCCCTTAACTCCATTGCAACACAAAGGGAAAAACTAGATGAGCAGTCATCTTGCCTTCTAGCTCTAACTTTATATAACTTTCAAATATTACACTTACACAAAATTATTTCTAAGTCCTATTTCAAAATACTCGTCCTTTTCATTATAATTTCAGTTCTAAGGATTCAGACATCTGGGCAGATGACAGTCTTTGGCATTCTACAGATTTCAGTGATGGAGATCAGTAATCGACTTTCCGGTTAAATAACGTTTTTTCTACTGCTCCAGTTATACTTAACTACGTGAGTAAATCATTCTAAAACACAGTAGAATGATCTCCTAATGAAGCCAAGAGATAAAAAATGCTGAAGTCAAGTTAAAAAAACGAGGCAGAAGAAAAAGAACGCTCTAAAGAAAAATACGGTCCTTATTTAAATTTAAAAATCCTTGCTTGAACAAAGCCTCGAACTGATACAGGCACTATTTGCACATCACATCAGGAACTATTACAGGAAAGGCAGGATAGCATTCTAGTCAAAGATTAACAGAGCTTCCCAAAATATGGGTGAAGAAATATTGTAAACAGACCTCCAATCAGACTGACATCTAAACAAGTCTTCAAACAACCACACAATACTCATCAAGGTTTTAAAAGCAATCCTGCACAACACAGAGATATTATAAGAAACCATTAAAAGCTACAGAATTAACTCACTGCAGGTCATCAGGATTTATGCTATAAATTCTCACACCCATTAAACTCAATACATGACAATGTGGGTGGTCTACAGCACCTTTCCAAGCACTTCCCTGGCACTGACCCACACTTTGGGTTGGCACCACGCCCTTAACCCCTCACCATTCCTCTCATCCAGCCACAGCCAAAGGCAACACAGTACATGATATAGCCTGATGTGGTTTACAGCTATAATCATATTTAGCCAATGATTCTGATTAAATTTTAATCACCTATATAAGAACATCTTACATACTGGAAAACTATCATGTCCCTCCTGAAATTTCTCTTTCTTTTTCCCTCAAAAGAAACAAAACTGAACTCTATTCAATTTGTCTAGGTTTTCCTTAAATCGTGCTCCCTGTGAATTCTACTCATGAAGAATAGAAAGAAATAATCATATCTCCTCATTAAAAGTCATATGACTACAACCCAAAGTTGGAATTCACCTTTAGTGGAAACATATTGCTGCCTTTTATTCAGTTGATGGTCCAACAGAACCCCATGAGCCTATCCTGTGGTAATAGTGCTTACAGAATTATTTCTCAAATTTTAGTTTGTCAGATTATTACTTGCTAGAGTCCTTGGCACTTGCTTCAACTGAAAATTGTCTTAATAACTTTAGATCATCCTCTAATCTATCAAGATCAGCATTATTGCTCTCTCAATATGCCTCAAACTACTGCAAGCATGTTGCAAAGCCACAATTCTAACATTCATGCCCATATTCCATCAGTGAAGCTATTAAAGAAAATAGTGAACAAAACCAGGAGAGACCATGATCTACCTCTAACAAATACTCTTGGATTAACTACAAATATTGACAATCACTTTTGAAGGCATCTTTCAAATAGTTACACACTTCAAGATAATCATCAGCTTTTCAATGCGGCTTCAGGCAATTTCTCTAGATTTCAGGGTACACCATCTTGAACGTATTAAATATAACTCCTAGAAACTGAGCCTACTGCTACAGCGCTGCAATACTAGAAAGGTCCTAGGCACTTTAAAAGAAAATTTTTAAAGTTGGTTACTATGGAAAAAGGGGTTTTCACCATTTAAGAAAAAGAATGACCTTAAGAAAAAGTGGTATTGAACAAAATCCTCAAGCTAACACTGATGATCCTACTCAAGAATTATGGGACCATCTTTGGCTTGGAGCTTAAACATCTTGAAGAACTTTCCCCTACATTACCATGCAGTATATTGCACCATAAATCCTCAGATACAAATACAATTCTCAGTCTCCCTCTCCACATATGGTTCTACCTCGTTCTCCCCTACCTATTCCAGTTCTCTCCTTTAAGAGCTGGGAAAAGGAGTTTCTCTATTTTCCAGCCATTATCAAAGAGCTCTTGACTCAACAGCACAGGTATTTTGTATACTGGTTTCCCTTTATAATTAGGCACTATTCTCAATTTCTTCCATGCGTAGAGACAACAGGTGCTTTTAGCTGGACTCAACAGTGAGTCAAATTTTTTTGATTATCCACATTAACAGCACTGTTTTCATATTGAGGAGTGGTCTTGAGCGCAAGAATTAATTTATTTTAGTAAATCTAACCAGGCAAATGAAGTCCAGGAATGTACCTAGAGCTCTCCAACTGCTAATGAAGAACCAGTACAGGCACAGAGTTAGTTCTGAAACAAAGACGAGATACAAATCATGTTGCCAGCCTCAACTCCTTCTGCCTGCAGATCTACTTCTAACAGACCAAATTACTTGCCAAGGTAGAGATGGCCAGAGAAAACCTGCAAAGGTGACAAGACAAACATGTTTAAAAAGTGTCAGAAAAACCTTTATTCTTAAAAAGAAGTTCTGAGTTTTCTCAGTCCATTCAAAGACAAACACAATTTCAAATCACACAGCCTATCCTGCTGGAGTGTAGCTACTTAAATACTATGCTATTCTGAGCATTCGACAGAAGCATTTCTCTCTAACAAGCTTCTCATTAATTAAGATAACATTTTTTAGTTTCAACCTCTTCCAGAAATTATAATCTTTTAACAGTTAATGAGTAAACGCAAAGACTATAAAGAGCGATGTTTCTTCTAATTTATTTATAATATTGACAAATTTTACTCCTTTCCTACACAGACTCAATCTAATTGCATAGTTCCTTGAACTCAATAACACTAGTCAACTAAATAGGAAGAAGTGAGTTTCCTTATTAAATCAAATCAGGTGGAGAAAGTTGAACTGCAGCTATTCACACCTTTTCTAAATTCTTAAAAGAAGAAACAATGGTTATATAATCCAAGTTCAACAAATTAAATGCCCTCCGCATGTATTTTAGTCTTGCAAAGAAATACTACCAGAAATTTGTAAAGCAAATATGACACTTATTCTGCCTCACTTCCTTACTTCACATGACTATGAGTCTGGTTCCAGATATGGCAACAGTATAATACTAAAGCAAATTAATATATGTTGATAGAATTTCTACCACTGCATAGTCTGCAGCTGTTTTACCAGATCATTTATAGTGGCACGTGCAAAGGAGGGCTGCACATAACAAGGACTTTTGAGTTGCTGAAATATTGTACAGACTATTCATATTCTATTAAACAAGAATTTAATTATTCTTCAGAATGTAAGAAAGCAAAATACTGATAATCAAGATACTGGCCTAACATAACTCCAATCTTTATCAAAAACAATATCCATGAAGCCGACAAAATAAACTCCCATTTTTAAGCATGATGTATATATAAAATACAAACTTTTCCTTACGTATGTGGCAACCGCTGTAGGAGAAGGAAGGCACCGAGGTCAAAAACCGTAGTGATATCATGGTTTAGGAGATTACAAAGCTGAACAAGCAGCCAATCCAGATTTGGAGCAGTAAGATGGGAAAAAAATTACCTGTTTCTAAGTCACCAGGAGTATCTGATTTTTACTAAGTCTGTCTATCTCACTGGAGGAAAACAGCAGGAAGAAAATGTCTTGCAACAGTACAAAGATGCTAAACTTCAGACTCTACAGAAAAAAGTATAACTTGGCTCCCACTATAACTAACAAGTCAGAATACAGAAAAGGACATTAATAAAATTTCCTTTAAAATAGTAATTCCATGACATTCATGTAACTTATTCTGAAATCTTGCTCACGTTCTTATTCTATATGGGAAATATTACTCAATACATACTCAAATTAGTTTCATCTTCAATTTCATGCTTTCTGTGAGATACCACCCAGTCAACTAGTACTTTCTAAAGTTGCAGATTTTTTTATTTATTGTTATTACTACATCATTATTTATCACATGGATAGGCCATAAAGCCACTAAGACAAATATATTAATTTCTTTATCAAGAAAACAGGACTTTTCACTCCTTTTTCCATCACATTACAAACATACACATGCACACATCCAGTTGAAAAGTGCAAAGAAATAAGTGATAAGAATTTTCAGCATAACAAGGACCATCTGTGTTTCATTTGCTACATTACTGTGCATACTGTGTAAGAGCAACATTAAGTGTTGAATAGAATGAGAAAAAAACTTCAGACTTGAAATTATCTTATTATCTAAGTCATTCTACTTGTCAGTGACACCAACAGTGCTTGGTTTCCACCACCAATGGAAAACAAACTGCCAAGAAAATAAAACATGCAAAATTTTTAGTTTTAATATGCAAGTAAATACTTTGGATTCTGAACATTCATTAACTTCATGTCTTTACCTGGCATGACAGCAGCTGGCTGAGTGGCCGAGTCGGTACTCAGTGAAAGGCGACCGCCTTTGGCCAATCTATCACAGAAGAGCGTGATGTTTTTCTTCAGTCTGCTGGTATCTTTGGGCATGGACAATTGGCTGCTGAGAGTCAGGGCCTGCTCCTTGGAGCTCTTTGACAAGCAAGTTCTTAACAAGTAAGAGACTGCAGCATCCACAGTTTCTTCCCAACCCTGCATTAGAGAAAAGGAAATTAAATAAACAGGTGAACTGCAATATGATATACCATATTAAAAATAAGGTAACAAAACATGGACTGAGAATTTTCAAAATATACTGGTACATCAAATATGGTTTTGGGGTTAATGAGCGTCATGAAAACCTTACTTCAACTTGTACAAGCAAAAGCTGAAAAAATAAACTTGTTCCAATATTGAGGTCAACAGAGAAATCTAATTTCATTAACAACAACGTATGGACAGTATGTGATAGAACAGTTAAATTCAGTTGTTGCATTAATAACTGCAAACTAGAAGTTCCTGGTTGTGACATTTGAAATTAAGAACAGAATGGAGATGTAAATAAAAACATAATATGTAGTATATAATATTAGGATAATGAGACATCAAGGCCAGGAAAAAATATGTATCCAATTATACATTCCTTGGAGTCACAAAGATTTGCATAATACGCCAATAGCAGAGAACATCATGACTGCAACACAAAGATACAGATATTCAGTATCCATTTATTAGATCAATTAACCGTAAGTTACGAGCACATGTGTGTCAGTGCTGTGAGACTGTGTGTCAGTGCTGGAGACTTTGATTACAGCAGAGTGTCAAGCTGTAAGTACTTATGAAAAGACCACCTTAGTAATCACTTCCAGTTAAAACAAACAAATTACACTCAGTAAAAGCAAGTAAGTTTCTTTTCAATACGCACCTTGAATAGCACATTTAAAAGTTAGCTTTGAGTCTGTAATCTATACTGTGGTTTTCAGTGACACAAATCAAAGGCATTCCCTTCAGTACGAATTCTGGATACAAGTCCTACTATTTGTGACAAGGTTATTAGGTCAATGCGTAAAATCTAATATATGATACCTATCTAATTTTTGTAGTATGACATGCAGATTGACTTCTCTTGATGTATTCTGGAATCTTAAATTACATTCTAATGAGCCTATGTGATTAATCCACAGCATCTATAATTAATGAATTGCAAGACAGTCACAAAGCTTTCTCATGTCTTTTCATGACAATCTTACAGAGCTTGGAGAGAGTCAGCAACTAATATAAAGGGCTTTGTGGTCCTGTTAACTTCATGACTCACAACATCTCTTACTATTCAGCCACCTGTAAGCAAGTTCCATATATGTGCTGCCTACACGAACACGAAAGTATATTTAACCACTGTAGTATTAATATCTGCTCTCTCAATGCTCCTGATTGGCTGCAGCTTATTTTGGCAAGTTTAGTGACTTCAGAAGTTCTGACATGACAATCTGGAATCACCCAGCTCTACTTGCTGCTAAACTAGCAGAAGGTAACACCAAACTTGCTCTTTATGAGGCAAATACTCAGAAAACTCAAGTATCCAGTTGTAGTTAATACAAACTCAGAATCTTCTCGTTTTTAAGCACGTTCTCATGATGTGTTCTACTTAATAGAAAGCACTAAGCTGAACAGCAAAATTGCCTACATACACAAATTTCCATGACTCAGTAAGAGTAATGTTTGAAAGAATGACAAATGTCAACCTTGCCATAGCCCACTGAGCAAATAAGGCTTATGGATTTCTCTGATTAAATACAACATGGCTTTTGTGAAGGACACTACTTTTATCACAGAAAATCAAAGGCCACCTTCCTGATCTTGTTGAATTCCTAAGAACAGATCCAGGGCCGATGTTTACTAGTGGTCAAGTACACCAGTGAGACCACACAGTCATATGCACTTCATCCTTGTCCAAACATTCTCTATACCGAGTGTCCTGGAAATGGGATGTGCGTGTATAACATATTTACATTTTGTAGAAGAACAGGATCACCTAGTGAGGTTTTCTTAGTCAGCATTTGCCTTTCTGACTTCAGAAAAATAACATTACCCTATTATCTTGTCTGGATTTGCCCCCCATAAAAAAATCTATAAACTAGAACAAAAACTACATAAATCAGAAAAATCATGCCAATCAATCAATCAATGCTGTAGCAGCTAAACGTTTTTCAAATATTCTAGAAAGAGTCCATTAGAATGCAATGCATCCACTGACCTGTGATGGTGACAGGAAATCATCCATTCTGCAGCCAATTTAAAGAGGTTAATGAGCTGGTAAATGCCGTCTACATTCCCACATACTGGGCAATGAAATTTAATATGTACAAAGCACCAAAAACAGCCAAGCCAGCCACTCCTAATTATACTACAAATCATGAAAAATAAGAACAACATAAACATAGGAATCTTGAATTTCACTAAAAGACAAAGAAACACATGATTAACTGTTGTCAGCATACAGTAGCTCAGAGGCTGGCCAACATGTCTCTCCAAATAAGTTGTAAAAATGCAGGCAAAAGCATTTAAATAAAAGCACTGACTTACAAGCTAACAAAAGTCAGGAAATTAAAAGTGGCTAGTATTCTGTCCTTGGCTAACACAGGTATGTTTTACTTTATACCACAGCCTTAACATTTTCCAACCCTTGTTCTTGTATTTCATTTCCATGTAAAACTGGCTTCTCAGTAGACCATAAAACTATCTTCTCCAATTCAAGGTCTGTTGACCTAGTAAGTCCAGTCAAATCCAAAGCAGCCTTTATGATTAATGAAAGAGTACACAAAGGCTACCTCTAAATGAAAAAAGACTCGTTGGAAAACTGTTAAGGTGATTTTGTACGACTAGGAATTAATGGCTGCAAAAAAGACTGCATTTGTCAGCAATTTTTATTGGTGCAAGGGGAGAATTGAAGGAAAAAGAAAATTTCTTCACATGTTTAAAAAGCTGAGAGATGTTTGAAAATGAAAGTATTCTTATCTACAGCCCATACTGCAGAATGTTTCTACTGCTACAGTTGTAATATTCAATAATGGCTTTCTGTGTAGTATTCTGCATATTTAAGGACCAAAAGGAACACCTTCAACAGGAGCGTGATACCAGTAATCCATCATTCCATGACCAGTGAGTGTTGTCTTGACTGCAACAATAAATGCCAGTCAGGACTCACAGAAAGAGGCATTATTAAATCATCCAAAATCTTCATGCAATTGAAATAGATAAGAAAGATATTTAATCCATCCATTTTACTTTTTCACTAGGAAAGGCTGGGCTTCATGTTTTGCATATATACATTATTATTTTTCTCTTTTAGGTAATAGGTAGAGATTGGCACTTTCTTTAAACCAAATCAAATACATGGCAGGAGTCTGAAGACCAAATGCAGACTTGTAACACTAGCATGGCTAATATTATATTAGTACGTATCATTAGTGTTCTGTACAAATTGCCACAAAGGATCCTCAGATGTCATAGCATACCTGAGTGTGACCATAATTATACATTCAAACTCACTTCAGCATAAGGCTTCACCCAGAGTACCTTGTTTGAAGCCTGACACTTAGCTGCAACATTCCACTCCCCAAGAGTTTAGCTGGTCAAAAACAAGGTCAACTAGACATAGACAGAACTGAGAAAAGAATTTCCATAATGTTCTTGTTAAAACACATAGAACACATATAGGTAGGGGGAAGTTTGATAGGGCTCTGCTGTCAGATTTGGTAGGTTTACTCATATGGTGTACCTTCTTAACACATTTATATAGGTAGTATATTTCAGAGATCTACAAATGAAATCTATTTGTCTTAAGTACAAATAAATCATTCTAATAGCATATCAGTCAAACTTGAACAAGATTCCTAAGTTGCATGCATAAGCCAGACAAGTATTTGATTGTGTACCTTTTACTTTAAAAGCCTTTATCTTTATTAATAATACTCCTAAGGCAACAGCCATTTTCTGAGCTGCCTATGATGTAATTTATCCTGGAGTGATGATCAAGGCAGTTCTGAAAGAATTCAAAGACAATGTGAAACATACTGCATAAACTATGCAAAATTGGTGCCAGTCAAATGATGGGAATTCCTACAGCTGTTCACTCAAGAACTTGCCTGGCTATATCTTATTTCTTTATTTTAGACACAACAGTGATTTCATCGGTTTTCAAAAATGCTAGAATACTTGGAAGTTGACAATATTAATTACAACCTTGGCATTTATGCTTATCTCACCCACCAGAGGTTTCTGTATCTGAAAGAATCTGTTTATGCTAATTCACAAGAAACACCAGCCATGTGCCTCTCAGCACTCTGCTTTTACAGCAATTTTAAAAAAATTATCTTATTCTTACATATACAAACCAGTAATCCACTAATCCATGGCTACTGATCTGGTAGTATCGAACACAGGCACAGACCATCAGCAAATTTGGCCAGGAATCTACTGCGGCACCAGTCTTCCTAACTCATATTCTTCAAGCATATTCTATATTTCTAACTTATTTGTCTCAAAGAGGAGATGACAGCCACAGAAGCCACCAACTAGGCATGCAGCATCTGCCTGTGCTATCAGAAATGGAAATGACAAACCTTCCTTGTTAGTGTCCCTGAAAAATTATGGCTAAAAAAGAATTGATAAAGCCTTCAGGTGACCTTTTGAAAAGAATCAGGATAAAAGAAAAGAAAAAGACAAACCAACAGACTCAACATTTATTTAGCACTCAGAAAAAAATGCACCAAAATAGTACCGAAGTCTTAATGCATTAATGTATTATCTGAACAGTGCCAAGACACAGAATATTTTCTAAGAAAAGGTCTTCTAAGAAAAAAATTTTATTCGTTGAAGAATTGTCCTTGTAACAATATAAAGCCAGTTTTGGTTAATGTAATGCATTAGAATCACCAGTCACAGATTATGTGGAATCTTCTACAACTCACATTTGCATTAAAAAAACAGAAAAAAAAAAAAAACAAAAAAAAAAAAAAAACAAGGGAAAAAAAAAAAAAAAAAAAAAAAAAAAAAAACCAAAACAAAAGCCCCCCCAAACACCCAAA
>JAYDZK010000113.1:46228640-46297691 GCA_034509185.1 Euphonia xanthogaster | reverse complement strand
GCTTAGTGCATTAACGCTGCACTAAGCATTGAAGGAGATCTTGTTTGAATTTTTTATATCTACCAATTTAAAAAACATAGTAACCAAATTTGTAGGTTAGATATTCCTAATTTTCTGCACACAGTTTGTTAATTCTAGTTGAGAAGCATTCCCAGCATTTCACTATCATTGGGAGTTATTTCCACTATTTCCTACAGGGAGGTCTTTCAAGCAAAGGCACATGTTCTCTCTCATAGCACACACACAGATAACTGTACATACAGTAAAGTTTCCTCAAGTATCAGTTTGACTCTCTGCACACTCTGTTGACAAAGCTTTAACCACCACTTTACAGAAGTGCTGTACGTTACAGTCTGCATGTCACTTGGCTGATTAGCATCCCTCATCTCAGTAGAATGACTGAACTACCCACATACAGAGCCATGGTAGAGGAAATAGTTTCAAAAATACATTAAAAACCTGCACCCCTTAGTTACTTGTTTCTGAAAATATTATTCATCTTCAAAAGAGATTGATTTTAATGATCTTTATGGATCCCTTCCAACTCAGGATATTCTATGAAAGGTATATATCCTGCAAGCAGCATTTATTGCCTTTTTTCTGGAGTAAAAAATAAAGGTATCCCCAAGACCATCAGGTTACCTGGCATCACTCTAAGCCTTCTTAAAACAAGGGAATAGAGCAATGACTACATCACACCACTTATCAGTCCTCCTGTTCTGCACTGGAGACACTCCTCAATAATTCCTTAGGATCAAGCACAAAACTATCCACAATACTGTTAGGTTCCGTTTTCCACAACTCCTTTTTGACTTGGACAATCAGTCTCCCGTAAATGATGACAGAAATTATCCTTCCTCTTTTATCCAGTTCTCTTCAATATACCCTCAAAGGACAATAGGTGTCTTGAACTGCATACATATCAAGGCATGAATTCTGAGTCAGATGTTCACATGACATCAAAATTAAAAAAGGAGAATAGAAATAAGCTCAAAGCATGTTACATACTAGTATTCACCACAACTTTTTCCTTCCATAAGGCAGCATAGTATTAAAGACACAAAGTTACCAACACTTTCTTTTGAATAGTAACATGTTTTAAATCTGCAAAAGCAGCCAGAAAAGTGGTCCACAGAGAAATTAACCACAAACATTTTAGTTCACTTAAGAAGAAAATTTTAGTACATTTAGGTTTTGATTCATGATCTATACATCCCAAAATCTAATTAATTCTGTCTATAAGGATCTAAAGTTTTACCTGAAAATTGTTAACAGTATTTTTTCCCATTGAAACAAACCATTCCAACATAAGTCTATCCTTCTATTTAAAAGTCAAAGATCAGCTTAAAAACAATCAACATATACCCAAAGCAAACAAGTCTCCTTTATTTGGGACTCAATTATTTTCCTTTTTTTTTGTGCTATTCCTAATGTTACAAAAAGCTACAGGTAAACAGAATTTTTTGATGGAGGAAAGGTTTTTTTAGACCACTGTAAAATAGTTATTCTTTGTCTGAACCTGAAATTTTATCACAAACAACTATACACTGAATTGACATAGCAAGCAGGTTTTGAAAGACAATATCAAATATCGTAGAACTAACTACACACCCATACTATAAAACACATTAGTGTTAACAAGACTCAAAAACTACAGTTTAGAATACACCTCACCTACCTGTGGCAGCTTAGGGTGTCATAGTACTTATAAGCCAAGTTATGCAGAAGGCATAACAGCATGCAGAAGGCAGCCTAAATGTTTATTATAAAGTTATTGCCTCAGAAAATCTCACTGATGTGGTTGCCTTTACTTGGAGGAAAAAACATCATTGTAATCTGCTCTTCTAGTATGATCTGAGCACTTTAAAATTAACCAAAATTAATTTATTAAATATAGTGTATGCAGGTCAAACTTGTTAGCCTCTTTTTCATTTGTCAACAAGTCTAAAAACATAGATTTTTTTGCTACACAGTTGTTCTATAGTAATTCTGCTTTTAAAAAAGTAAATATTGACCAATTATAAAACATAAAATTGACTCTACTTTAATGAAACCAGAAAAGAAAGCTTTGTCACTGACTTCAGTATAACTGAGATTTTACACACAGAAAAATCAAGTGCAGAATGTAAGCAAACTAGAAAAATACATTTTTTCTAATAGATCATCATAATTCTTAATATATAATTATATACAAATACATTAGATATGTATAATTCTTAATATATAATTATATTCTTTAAAAGGATTTTCTGTGTGCGGAGGAAACATGTTCAACTGCTATTGGTCATAACAATATTCACAGAAACAGAAAAACTGAAACAAACTGAAGCAAAGAGTAACCTTGATGCAATAATTCACTTAAGAAAAAGTAGCTCTCTATTAAATAAAATAAATCTTTCTCTCAATATTTACCATTTTCAACACTCAAAGATCACTACCACTATCAGGAGTTACTATCAAAGTACTGATGGACAAAATCCCTTTCAAAATGGTAAGGGGTACTTCTGTTGGTAATTATCCCTGCTAATTGAAAACTGGCCACTTTCATTTAATCTTTTCTAGCCAGTGCTCATCTTACCTGTTTTTCTCCATGTGATATCAGCCTCTCAATTCACATGCTGCTCCATTAAAGAGCCTTACCCTTCCATAATTACTTGTTTTCTTTTCAAATATCTTCCAGTTTACAACAAAATTCATCTGGGTATTTCTCAATTTATTTCTTTATTATCAACCTATGAAAATATTGCAAATGATTTTTTTTTTGGTTACTTGATATAATTGGTGGATGAGTTAGGAGCATATCTTAATTATGACAGGACATCAAGATATTTTTTCTTTGAGCTTTGATGATGATGCTTCACAGTTGACATACAAACAGATTTTAGAAAAAACATATTAACTGAATCTGTAACCCACCTAAAGGTCTTTGAAAAGCAATATAGTTTTTGTCCCCTCTCATTTATTTTCAGATACTTGCAATTTTCCCTAACCTTTTGTGGTGATTTTGCAAAGTAATATACAGAACAAACAGTAGAAATGGAGGACAAACTATACTGAATAACAACAATCCTGAACATATATTTTTGTCCTTAACCATGGCACAAAAAAGTTCAATAAGAGGTAAATTAATTTTTTAATAGTTCAAACTAAACACATAATAAAAAAATAAATAAAAATATTGTGTCTTTCCATACAGTTGTATTAACCATTACTGGTTATATTATACTCCTAAATAATCTTCTAACAGAATTCCATTTCAGCCGTTCCATTATTTTTACTCATGATTAATGTCACACCAATATCCTGACACAAATCTCAGTCTTCGTCTGCTTTATTCAAATATTAGCTTTACCTAGTTCTCTGGAAATGCCCTCCTCTGTCACTTCATATTGACCTTCCCTGTATACTGAATTGTCTGTCCAAACTTTTACTGTTCTTAAACATGAGTTAAACTCTTACTGAGGATTTTAAAACATTCAAAGTAATTTTTAATATTCTCCTTAGTAACTTCTGGAAACTATTAAATCATTTGATCAGAACAAAAACTTCTCCCTTTAGGTCAGTGACGCATACATAATAAATCTTTCTCTTTTATGTCACATCATAGCTTAAAAACCCCCAAACAAACAATAAAGTAACACTTCTAATGAATGTACCAGTCTCAGGTAACTGAAACTCTACAGATTCTAAAAGATGTAAACACAATATAACATTCTAACATTCCTGTTTGCTGAATGGCCCCCTCATACTGACCCTTCTACATGCATTTCAAAACCAATCAGAAGAAAGCTTTAGAAAAAATATGCTATTAACTAATTAACTTAAATAGGCAGGGGATCAAGCAGGTTTCTTTCCTATTGTGCTGAGGTCTTTTATCCCTATCTTCTGTTCTCGACTCGACCGATACCACTTCAAGACACACAAATTCCTCTGCAGGAAAGAAAACTGACACCTGCACTAAATATAATCTCAGAGCTTTTTCCTTAAACTTTGTCACAAATTTAACTGCAACAACTGAATTTCTATTTCCTTCCATTCTTCTCTGCTTTAAAAACATCTGATGCCACAAGTTCAGTAAGCAAAATATCAGCCCATTTGATTTAAGGTAACCCAATAAAGTAATTTACAATTCATTTTTTAAGAGTTCTGTTTATATACCCATAAACTTGGCATTTTATTAGCAGTGTGTTCTTAGGTTTCATAGGATGAGAAAAGTATTTCAGTAGGTATACTGAGATCTTTTAGTATGTAAATTCATTGTGAAATGTGTTTGAAAGCATCAGTGGCACTTATGACTACAAAACTGATGTGCTGGTCAATTTGCTACAATATGATTGCACTATCAAGTAAGGTCTTGGGTGGCTCTAATTAAACTTTCCATTATATTTTAAACTTCTGATTGTACTACAAAAGATCCATATAAAGTGGAAGCAGGGAAGCAGTTATGCTCCATGGTAATACAGGATTGTTTAAAAGGTGTTTGCTTCCCAGTAAGGGTCAGATTTTGTTTATAAAGCACAGCCCTCTAAATTGGCTGGGACACTAGTTGTATTCAGGATTCGCCACGGGAGTTAAGATTTTCAGGAATCAACTGCTGAAGATTCCTGGGTTTTATTCTCCACAGCTAGAGAGAATATAGGATAGAATTTTTACAGAAGGGATATTGTGAGAGAAGGAAAAGTTGCAATTTTCCCTGTATATGGACAACACACATATTCTATATATAACATAGAAAGGATATTATTAGGGACACATCTTCACTGCTGCAAACTATTCTCTTAAGAAAGCAATTAACAGCAGTTAATTTGAGTAATTGTTGGGCAAAACATGAAACTTCTGTGTCTGGACTTATTCCTAGTAATTTTTAGGAGTTTAACAAGTAAAGAGCTTTTCCCTATATTCCATTACAATTACTTTTATTGACCTTCAAATAATTGATGATGTGATAGTACATACCAATATATGTGTCAAAACAAATATATTCCATGTATTATCTGAACAAGATCCCTATAATTGAAAGGCTAATACATTAACCCATGGTGCCATGTACTGTGTGGGCAGCAAGAAAAGTATATTTTCATTGCATATTCACCACTTTGTTTCCAACCTTACTCTGATTGCTTGGCAGCCCACAAAAATATTTTAATGTAAAAATGCCCAGTTTTAAAAAGAAACTGGTGTCCCTAAACTTTTTCTATAATATAGTGTTTTCATTCCAGAACTAATAGAAAAGCAAATTAGTAAAGTCCCAAGACGTTTTTCATATCACTGCTAGAACATGGTAGCCTGAATTTTTTCTCATTCCGACACAATTTATAAGTGCTTTAGAAAGCATTAGTTGAGTGGCCTTTAATCTGAATCATTAATCTGCATAATGTTTACATTGGTTTGCTATATTTTCCTAGTTTTAACTCTGTCTCCTTTTAATAAAGGTGTGCTTTGGTTTTGCCTAAGATCACTTAATTATCATATAGTATAGTGCCAAAACTTAAGGGCAATTTTAACTTCATTTACATGAGTGGTATCAGCTTATCAAAAATTTTGCATGCAAACTTAATTAAAACATGATGGCAAACAAAGGATCAGTTAATTTAAAAAGTGAACATAAAACATACCCTAGGTGTAAAGCTGTACATCACTATAGGTTATATACCAAAGTACAACTCCTCATCAGATTATTTCAGTGTCCAGCAAAGTGTTTTGCAAATAGGTCAGAACCTGTACAAGTCCTTGGAAAAAGCTGTGACCATAAAGGACAATTTTACAAGCAACAGTCCTCCACGCCCACAAGGTTAATGTAAATGGCAAACACATTCCTCGCAGCATAAGATGACCTTTATTGTTTCTAATTGGGTTTCTGTGTCTTCTTCAAGCCAAAGGAAAATTGTGTCTCATTAAACTGACAAACTTTTTACAGCCACCTGGTGCTGATGAACAGGAATACATCCACGTGAGAAATGTCAGTGAACTTCAAATAGTACATTTTGCACTTTGACCCTTGAAGTCAAACGTACATGCAAATAAACCCCTGAAAGGCTTCAAGAAAGCAATTTCTACTGGTGCATATTAAAATACAAATTGTAGGACATTAGTCTAAATATTCACAATTGCTGACCTTAAAATAATCTGCTTCTAATCCCCACTTAATTTAAAACTAAATATTTTAATAAGCAGACGTTTATCAACTTTTTTCTCCATCAATACTTCCTCCAATAATAGCTATATTATTTTTCTGCAATGCTGATTTGGTATTTTCCCTTCAATGGAAATTAAGCAAGGATTCTGCCAAAGAAACAGAATACTTTTTGACTGAATTATTTTTATTTTTTCTACACATTTAACTGCTTTCATGCTTTCAGAAGTATTTGTGTTCTCCAAAATTACTTATTGCCTTATTTTTAATCTTTATCTTCAGTAAAGAATTTTATATAGTAGAAATGTTGCAAGCTCTCTGCATGTCAGATGAAGAAGAATAATGTGACTGGGCACATTTCCCTCTTTGTCCTAGTTAGTACTATTAAGACCTTTCAAATGAGCATTTTAACAAGTATATTCTTGATTCCCCACCTTTATCTCAACTTGTCAGCAAGCTCTGCACCCCACAGAATCAAACAATAAAAGACTAACTTGACATCTTAAACAAAGGCTCTGTCCTTCAAAGACACTGGGGTGAAGGAGCAATTTAATTAAGATGGGAAAAGAAGCTGCCAATCAAATTTTAAAACACTATTCATTAGATGGGTTAATAGATAAAAAGCGCCACAATTTCTGGAATCTAATCTCTTTCACTGCTGCAAGCAATACCTCACTGAACATGAATTGCTAAAAGGATTGACATAATATATTTTGGGGGAGGGAAGGCTTAGAAATGTTCACATATGCCAGTGAATCACTCTGCCATAATGCTTGCAAAGTAAGACTGGTGTGTTCCCCTTGGGCAAACACCTGTTTACTAATTGGGACATATCATTAGAAGTGACTTCACCTTCTTTTATGCTCCATGCCAAATTCGGTACAACTCATTTGGGCTATGCCAGACCAGCATTCCATTCCCATGTTCTGGACAATTAATTGCAACCTTCAGTTTGACTACTTATCTAAGGTGTTTAAAACAGTGCCTGAAAACAGGGAAAGAAACAAACAGCTTTCAGATTTTCTACCTAAAGAAATATTGCCACTAGTTAAGTTAACAAAAATACAACCTCGAAAAGGATGAATGAATGAAACTAATTATTAACCCACAAAGTGCACGACACTTCTGATTCATTAATGATGTCACTCAAATTTATACAGCTACCTTTCTTAAATTCAAAAACAAACACACAGAGAAACAATAGAGAAACATTCTATTCTGCAAACTACTCAAAGGACTAAAAAAAAAAAGACTTCTGTCATGCACAGCATTTTTGCAAAATTCCAATATGGATATATATATATATATATATATATATAGGTAGTAGATCTTGCTGAAAGTAAAATGACAATGCATCTACTCCTTTGAACAGCATCAGTAAGAGTTATGAGTGCAAAATCAGAAATATGTAGGCTACTTAAGTACCATAGATTGATGCTGAAATACACCAAATCTCTTTCAGTAATTTTGGAGAATACAAATAGTCTAAGCAGCTTAAAGTTCATTGTTACTTGAGGTACCTAAATAAGGCATAGGGATATACAGTGGATTATGTAAAATTCAGAAGTGTAAAGACTGGTATTTTTAATTTTAAAAAAATTCACCCATCTGCCATTTATTACTGTACACTCTCATTTTTATTATTGCCATCACTCTTCTGACTGTGCTGTAGAACTGTAGATAACACAGTGGTTAGAAATAACACGAAAGATTGATGTAACATTATAAATACACACTGTTTTAGTTGTAGTGGACCACATCCTGGTTACCAGGCAGATGTTTGCTTTCTGCTAACACACAGTAAATGCATACCAGCTAAGCCAAAATGGGGGTTACTTCCTACATTGCTTCCTCCAGTATCAGAAACTTCAAAGCAGCAAAGCCAGATCTGTGCCTGTAAGATTCCCTGCCAGTGTGCCTAAACTGTCTCTACCACCCCAAGGAGCACAGCAGGTTCTGCCTTGTACCCAGTGCCCCACAAAGAGCCTGGGAGCTGCTCCACAGCACACGGAGCCTGCAAGTTGTCCCAGATGCCAAGATCTCAGTGTGCTCTTGATGACATCTGGGACATGATGGCATGTCATCCCCCTGTTAAGGGAATGCTGGAGCCTCCCTCTAAAAGCAATATGGTCAGAGTCTATAACATGCCCCCATACTCCATCCTAAGAACACCTGCTTTTGAGTAATTTTGACTGAAACAAAATTCATTTGAAGCCTGTGACAGTAAAACAGAAGGTAAAGACTTCCCCAGATCCCCCTAGCAGTCCAGACAGGTTCTTTTTCTGATGCTTTCAGGTTTCTTTTTCTCATATTAAAAGGCAAGATATAAACATGACTGCCAATGCTTTTCTCAAGTTTTATGTCAGACAGGTCTAAGGATTGCACATCCAGTATTATTGCTTATGAAAGCACTGTAGTGAACTAATAGTTAAACCCAAACATTTACATTTAGCTTTTTTATTAGTAAAATATTAATTAAAAGATAACATTTCAATAAGAAAACTATTGACAAGCACTTGATAAATAAATCATCAAAAGAATTAAGATGAATCCATATTCATGAATTCATAATTAATTCAGTGTGTTTCCAAGAGTATTTACAATAATATTGATGTAGTAGAGTAGTATTGATAATATATGAAATCAGAAGTAATGCATATAAAGGACAGCCTGAGAATGACAACTTTTAATGCCAGTAATTGTCTAGAGGAAGGTGCCCCTGTCCATAGCAGAGAGGACTGGAATTAGGTGATCTTTAAAGTCCCTTCCAACCCAAGCCATTCTATGTTTTTATGAAAGGACTAAATATTAAAATAAAGACTCTGATGATTAACATTATTCACTTCCATGTCGCTCCATATGTAGCATTTCCCTCTCTTTTTTTTTTTTCTGATATCTATGGCTAACTTGTTATACTTTTCATTAAGCAAAATTTGCAAAAAGGTAGAACAAATACTATGATTGATTAGCTGGGGGGACACAACTAGATTTTTTACTTCTACAGCTTAACTGCAGTGTATTACAGTAGCCAAGAGATATTACAGTTGTCCTATCTGTTCCCAAGGATTGCACTTAGTATTCCTGAAAAAGACATCGCACAAAAAATATCTAAACCAAAATATTTTATCTTACTCTTTGCTAGCAACTATCACTAATACCTTAATCAATTTTTTCATAAAACAAAGACAATTTTAAAAAGCAACAATAACTTTTTCAAAATCCAGTATTTATTTAAAAGCAATTTCACACACTGTCTGTAAGGTTGAGCAGCTAACTATACAAGATCTGTACATTTGAGCATAACCATTTTATAAGTGTCTTACTACATCATAGATTTGAAAGATAGCACTTAATACCTTGGAATAATGTGAAAGAAATAAGGGGTCATGTTCTCTAATGTGGCCAAGCTCTGTGCAGTTGGTGCATTAGGCTGTCTTTTGGCACAAGTGAACTGAGCCACCTCCATTTTGATAACTGCAGCCATAGGATCTGTGCAGCTATTCCCCATTTATCTAACCTCAGGGGCTCTCAAGCATGACCCTTCATAGAGGTCTCATGAGTAACTGGTATTTCTATCTCCTCCTAGAAGGATCTAAAGAACCCACATCTAAGAAGGTAAGTACAGATGGCACAGCATTCTCTAGTCACTACATTAACAAGTCAGTCAGGTGCAAGACAGCTCTAGCCAGAAATTTTACTGAGGTGATTTTAGCACTGTTTTAACTCAGTAATCTTAGGCACAGCACTTCACACTATGAGTTCAGAACTGCAGCACAGCCAGAAGTAACTCATATCTGCCTATTATAGACGTGTAGACAAACCCTACCAAAAGCAGAACTCTCATGGATTCATTTTCAATATTGCCACAAAGCCAAGGATCTTGCCAAATAGAGGTAAAATATATATTATTGCAATTTTAATTTTAGTTCACATTTCATCATTTTCACTAGAGAAAGAAAGAGGCTGAGTGCTGAAAAAACAAGTACTTCAACTCCTGGCTCAATTCTCTGCCATCAATTCCTCATGTGCTAACTAGAATAAAATCTCACACCTCAGTCTCAAATGACAGATCAAAACTACAATGTAAATTATCCAAAAAAAGAACTCTGTTCCACCAAATTTCTGTCAGATTATATAATATATTAGGGCTAAACAAGAGAAAGTGTAATATCCAACTTGGATAATGTACAGCCATGCCCTCAATCCAGCCATGGAGACAAGGCTGTCCCACCTGTCTTATTACAAACACCTCACATGTAAGAAACTGAAATATTCTAGAAATCAAACAGAATGTATGCTGCTAGAGGTATCCTAAAAACTCTGCTTTTTATATTCATATGAATCTATACACACAAATACATATTTGCACACACTATATATAACATACTACAGATGACATAAATATACATCCACATATCAGCTATATAAATTTAGCATGAGGAATCCACACGTTTTCTTTTCACAAAACTGTTGTGAGTTTAGGTAAAAATTAATACAACTTCATCGGCTTGGGATTTTTTTTATCTTCTAATTTTCATGTTGAACATGAAGCACCTACACTCAACAGAATTGGCCTTTTTAAATGAGAACTAAAGCAGTGTTGCAGCACAGATTTTTCAGAAGTGAACTGTAGCCTAATACAACTAATATGCATAGAGCACACTCTCCCAGGACTAGCATTCTGCTTCCAGAACAAGGGAGGCCCACTTATTCAGCTGACCTCCCATCCTGAGAGGTATTAGGACTCCTCCTCAAACTACTGAGTTTCAATCCTGGCATAACTCCAGTATGCACTCGTTTCACAAACGTGCTTTCAGAGCCAAGACATCTGCGTACTTCTGTGACATGCATGTTATAAAAGGAGTGTTTATATCCAACTTCAGCATAATGTGAAAGTTTAGCAGCCACAAGACAGCTTTATACGTTGACTGGATGTTACTTAAAGGCTTCATTGTACTTCCAATGACAGTACTCAGCAAAATAACTAGAACTCTATAAATTAATTACACTTTCTTCTAATAATTATTAAACTCTCCTGGGTTTATAAATAAGGTGGTCCAAGCATCAGGAAACATGGCAGGAAGCCCAATGACTGATTTAAAATTTATCCCTACTGACCAGTACTTCCCACTATCATTGTTCACTGCAGGAAACAAGAAAGTTAAGCTTCAAATCATCCAACATGCAGCACTGCAGCTGCTGAGCTGCACAGCTTTCTGAGTGTGCTCGTCCCAAGCAGAGCCAGTTCTCTGATGGGGTTAGCCAGTGGAACTGAACTTCTTTCGTGCCCATGATCCCTATTCCTGACCTGGCATTTAAAGTCTTAATTTCTGCCCCCTTACTGTTAGTCTTCCTACATATATCATTCACTCTGGCAAAATCAATGTATATTCAACTATTTTCCCAGTAGTTTGAAAGGAATGAAAAAAAAAAAAAAACCCACAGTAGTTTCAAATACCTGCCTAGCTCTTTCAGAGAGTAATTGTACGTACTGCATACCAACAGGAATTACTTGTCTTCCAAATAAAGCTGGACACACCAAAAGCAACTTTTAAATGCATTATTACAATGTTTATAAAAAGCCACTGCTATGAGCTTAGAGTGCAAATATGTTTTATCATCATTCACTGTCATCTCAATCTGGATGGAAAAATCACAACTGCTAACAGTGATACCTAGACAGATACCATATTGGAAAAAGAATGCATGAGTAAGGATGAAAAAAAATCTGAAAAAAGCACCATTTGTACCTAATCTTCCATGGAAGATGTCACAGCAGTCCTATAAAAACTGTACTCACTCATCTTGTCACTTTCCTCTAATGCTCCTGCTCTCATTTACTAAAAATTTCCATTTTAGATTCTTAAATACATTATTTAACTCCACATCGAAACATGTAGGACTACCCCCCTAAATAACTGAAGAATGGAGTAGTGTCAGGGCCATAGTAATTTGACAGAGTAATCTACATAAGCTTTGCTGACTCTAAGTTAGATATTTTAGCATTATCAATCATACCTCCCTACTCTCACTCTTCCCTTAAATCTTTTAAGAAGAGACCATGACTTTGAGCCATTTTCAGTAATAAGAAGAAAAGCAGAAGCCTTCAGTATCAGTTTGGAAAGCTTTACAGATGCTTTATTTCCTCAGAATAGCTGAAAAGCACATTCCTCTTCTGCCTTTCACCTTACAGATTCCCACCGCTGCTTTTATCTTCCCATGACTTTCTAGACACATACCCCACATTCCCTGTTTAGTGCTGTTTACGGTCCTCTGCATAAATTTCCTTGCACTGTACACATTCCCTACTACTCCAGAATCCACATATATCCAACATACCGCATTCTATCTCCATAACCATTTACACTCATGGAAAAATATCTGAAGGGAAAAAACAGGCCTGATATCAATATTTAACACAAATTGGAATTTCATCACTTTTATCAGTAAACATCTGTTAAAAAATTAATATTTTCATCATAATTCTTAGGAAAGTTTGTAAGCAAACATATTCCAATAAACAGCCTTTTTCAGATGCTTTACAAATTAATACAAATTTGGCAGGTCTCAATTTTTTTCCTCCTCACTTCAGTGATTGTCTGGCAAGACAGTAAACTTCTTCCACAAACGATGCAATAAAATCCCCATCTTAAATGTGCAATTCAGCTCCATCTTAATGGCTCCTTAAAATGTTTTATGGTCTTTCTAGATATGTCCAGCACTAAGGCAAGTGTAAATAAATTCAGAATTCTTTGAGAATACAATATTTCAATACAGTACACAAAGCTTCGTTTGTGAGGCTGGGGTACATTATGTTTTCTGAGACAGCTCTACTGCCTCCTTTTCATAAAGCCTTACTTGTAGAGGAGGGGAAAATGCCTTTTCCTGTCAAAGAGCTCATCTGCTAGCACTGTAATGAATACGATATTTTTAACTACAAGATGAATGTAGTGTGAAATGAACACAGGTATCTATGATCCTCCCAGCTCTAACAGCAGTTGTGTTATGAATATTTAAATAAACATCTGGATTCCCTTTAGAATTAGGCTGGAAAGGGAATGCTATACTGAGAATAATGAATGGAGAACAAGGATTCAGACATCTCTCTGATGCACAAAATTGTTACATGGTTCCTCTCTAATTAATATAAAAACATACCTAAATAACAGCTTGGAAAGTATGATTAATAAGAAGTGTAAGTTTTAACATTTTCATTTTGCAGAACACTTGGTAATTTAAAATCTCAATGCAAACCCATAGCATTAAAATTTTATAGTTGAATTTATGAAACCATTCAATTTTTGAGCCATTTAATTTTGTGGGGTTTGCCACAGTCACGCTATCAATATGAACAATACAAAACCATTTTACACCCAAAAAATGTCAAGAGTGGAAAATAACATTTCAAGTTCTTAATTTCAAAATGCTACCTTTCCAATTTCCTTCTTTAGTCTGTATTAGGAATTACAGGTCACTTTAGATTTCTAGATGAACAAGAAATATTCACATATCCTCCATGCAGAATAAGTTTGAATAGAACATTCTGACAACTATGAATAATTGTGAAAGCCTGGAGACTAGCTAATACTAATTAATAGGCAAATTTTAGGGATTTGGCATTTTTTGATGAAAAAATACTCAGTCAAAAAAGCTAAAGAGCTCCAGAGAAGGGACAGCACTCTCCAGAATAACAAATAATGCCATATGAGTAGTAAAAGCATAAAAAGATGAGATTAATATGGCAGAAAAAGGAAAGCAGAAAAAAATTAGAGCATGAAGGAGATGCATCTGCAGTAAACATGCAGGATTCCAAAAAGAAGTGCCTCTTGAACATCTGGATTTATAGGTGTTAAAAGACATCAAATTAAATAAAATTTTGGAAAAAATACAATGAAAATAACATTACTTCCCATTTACACTCAAAATCAAAAAAAAAACCTTTTAAAAATCACAAAGATTGTTTTTTGCACCTCTGCCACATTGGAAAACTGATGTTTATCTTTCATTGAACATCATGCTTCATCTGTCTTCCTACTACTTCTTACACACCCCACAAGCCTGTTATGTGAAATTCGTGAAGACATGGAAAATTCCATTTTCTTATGCTCTAGGTTTACAACTTCACTGCTAAAATCAATCAGCTGTTCAAATGGATGATAAAACAGGAGTCACATGTGGATCCCTAGCTACATTTGAAGTAATACTCAAAATTGCTAGAAGAGAGCATCCTATGAGCAAAACGATCTAACACAGTCCATCACAGGTTTTTTACATCTAGCGGTTGAATGTCACAGTTAATCTGCCAATCTGTTATTTTTCCTAATGTTTACACAGCTCTAAGCCCCGAGAACCTTTGAATCTGCCTTTAGAACCTTTGACCAAAAAAGTGTAAGGATCAAAATTTAGCAAACCAACCTGGCAGAAATACTACTTTTGAAACATACTAAAATACACAGTGAAATGTTGATGCCTAAACAACATTTGTTCTTGTTACTGGATTTTTTTACACTTTTCTAATTATTGGTGAGATGGTTTTTTGTTCAGTTGAAAAAATCAAATATCTGGGCAAAGGTCTCAGAGGATTATCAACTCTAACAAATTCATCAAAGTATTAAAAATGAAAATAGAGTATTTGACACATTAATAGGGAGCACATTTTGCAAAAATTACACAAAAACGGTTTAAATAGGAGTACATATTTGAAAAACTGAAGAGAAAAAGGAAAGTAAATGGAGAAAGAATTTCCTAAGATGACAGAAATTCTTCATTTTACTCGATATGGGTAAAGATTGAGTCTCAATGTCCTCTTACTACACTGTCACTTGGAAATAGCACTTCCTGCTTTTATTGCACTTTCAATGCATGCATCATAGTACCATACTCTAAACTACAGGAAGGGAAAATTGTAAAAGCTATCATAGTAAAGCTGAAAAAACATTCAGATCTCCCAGTACCACATCTCCCAGTATATTCACTGGGTCACAGTGCCCACAATGCAACTAATTACATGGGATACATTAATTGCAAACATTTAAATGACAGAGACTGCCTGCTGGACCTAATTATTTGGTTTTCTCAACTGCTATGTTATCAGTTTGAACTAGGCAAGGAAAATCTGGCTCTAAGAGTATGAAACTTGAAAGAAAGGGAAAACTGTTTACAGAACAAAGGCAGAATTATATGCTAGCTATTAAATTCCCTTACTGTTATTTGGTAACTGCTAAAAGCAGATTAGTAATGTTTGTAAGCAATCAGTTTGTGTTGCTAATAACGTTTTACCTTCCTGGAGGCAGGAATAATTGATATTTACCACTATTTCTAAGTAATTTATATGTAGCCTAATTCTGTGGCATATATTAATATATAAAATTATTTTAAAAGCTAATCACTAATTTTCATTGAGTAATACCTCAATGAAAATTAGTAAACTCATGTACTGGACTTCATTTGAATTTTACATCTGCATCAATCCTGACTGGAGACCACAGCACATGAGGAGTCTGTGATCCAGACAATATTTCATTTGCAGAGGCCCGGGCCAGTGCTGTGCTGCACATCCAGCATGGTCTTCAGCCTGCGTTGTGGGGCACAAATGCCTTGGCCACTGGACACATGGAACCAATGACTTGTGCAGAGGAGCCTGTTGGCAGCTCCGCATCCACACCAGCAATTGCCTCACTCACATGGCTTTGTCTTGACCTGAACCTGCACAGCAAGGTCTCCCAAGAACATAATTCCATTTCTATTGTAGGAATTCAAATTCATTGTTTGCTTGTTTTCCTAGATGATCCTTTAATAGCTGGAATGACCAAAACAGAGAATCTTTTTCACGGGGGTGTCTGCCCAGCACACTGCACATAGGTTGGAGGTGGTGATGGGGCTCCCAACACCTAAAGGCATGCTTTTTACAGTGTGAACAGCATTGTGAATGATGCCTTATGGAGTACGAGTGCCTTTTTTACTGGGACCAGCACAAAGCATCACCTTGTGTCTATGTTGTCTCTATATCTCTACTGCTGGCTCAGCACACTGCAGCTGGCAAGAACACATGAGCTTGCCTAGAGCTTCGCAGTAGCTCCTGATACCCACTGAAGACTCAGAAAGCCAAATCCAGGAAAGCACCTAATTGATGCTCTGTAGCTTTATGGTGGACCCTTTACAAAGGGCTTAAAGCACTGCACTAGGAACTGTGATTCCAGGTCCCAACCCTCCTTAATTCCTATTAAGCTCCCTAGTCATCAGGATGAAAAGACCCAGGAATGGCACCCACAGAAGTTGGACCTAAATGAAGTAGGGAATGCAAAATTTAGAATGCCAGAAAAAAAAAATTAATGCAAACTGCAAGACAGTGAGAAGAAATATCTTATAATCCACTGAGCTCTTTGGCTATGGCATATCCTACTCTGGCCAGACTAAATTCTTTCCCCATAACTGTGTTATTCAATGGAATGCACTCAGATGTAACTACTATTATGAAGGTCAAATACCACACAAGTTATTATAAAAATCTTTTTCCCTCATACTCTGGATAATATCAGGTATAGCAGGGAGGAAATACCCAGGGGAGTGGGTTTCACTAATTATTGAACCAGCCAGATTATTGAGCCTCTTCTCTGGTTTTTGCTTGCAAGTAGATTCATCCCACACTGTTTTAATTAGAATTTTGATTAATTATTAAAAATTATTATAATTTTCTTACATCATACATGAGCATGCTGCAATTAATGAATTATTTTAAGCACTCAGTCTACTCAAGAATGTTTCTGAAAAGCTGACTATAAACACATTAGACAATGAATCAAAGCCTGTTCTACAAAAACTATGGTAAAAGCAAAGAAAACACGAATATATAAGCTTGTATTGAAATACCAACTTACCCAGATTTTCTATATTAAATCTACTCAACAGCTCACACACACAGTTTTACTCTAATTAAGGCGCAACAACACTGCTGTAAATAACTGGGCTTTCTCTACTCATTTAAGCTCTGAAAGGTCTGTGTTTTAATAAGTTCCAGCATGCACATCTCCTTTTTAGAGAAACAGAAAAAGATCTGCATATATAAGACAAGTGTCTTTCAAAACATCTAGAGCCTGTAAAAGAATGCTTGCCTAGTTATTCTCCAAAAGACTGAGAAAGTCTTCTCCCCATCTTCAATAAATACCATAGTACAATCCTGCCTCTCGGAATAAGCACTCATTTTCAACCAAAAATAATCAGCCTACCCATCATCATCATGTAAAAGCAAAACATTTGGCTTCTATTCCTTTGGTGTATGCTTCCTTGACTATTTAATCTATTCCTTTTGTCCTTCAAGCTGTCTGTCTTTGTTTCATCTTATTTATTCTGTAAAATCTAGAGACTCTTTCTCCCCCTCATCTCATTTTTTTCAGAACTGTGGGTCTGGTTGATTTGCAAGATTCCAATTTCCCCAGCAGACCTCCCACCTTTGTCCAGGCTCTCCCTGTGTACAAAGATAAAAAATACAAAGAAATACAGTTTCACAGATGCCAACCATTTCTCCTTCATGATGTATCTACCTTAAAGCATGGCAATTTTTTTTTTTTTTGAGTATTCATGCCAAGGAGAGACAGTTACCTTGTTTATGCAGCTGTTTTAAAAATTAAAAAGTTCGAAAAAAATTCTATTTACTACTTATTTCACATCATAAGTATTTAGGAACTATGATATTTTTAAATTAATTATCATTCACCTGTCTAAAGCTTTCAATTTATTATGACACAGATTCTCAGAAAAGTCTATGGAGAAGTCAATTTTTTTCAGAACAAAAAAAACCCCAGATCTTAAGTATTCATGTAAACACACCAGGCCCAAATTAGTCAGTCAATGAGCAGGTAATCATTGAGTCTCATGCATGTTGGGCTGGGCCTATTACCCATGAAAAAAAGATCCTGTACTAAATGATAAAGAGGCAAATATTAAAGATGTAAATGAAATACTTCTTTTTCTGTACTAGCATTAGGCAGACCTTCAGTAATCTTAACCAGAATGAGCAGTTGGATTTGGCACATATTTAAATCAGCTCTACACAGAACAATTTACACGATCAAAATTGTACCCATAAGATCACGCATGTGGACCAAAATGCCAGACTTTTTAATCTGAAGGCTGTTTTTAATTCTGCTCTTGCTATTTTTTCAATATTATTGGTTTAGTCATTTGGCTCTTTTAAAGGCATTAGCTACCAGGAAAAAAAAGACATACACAAGAACTAAAATTAAACCAGTTCTGATATACATTCTGTCATTCACAATGTGGCTTTATAGGACTACAGTACACTTACAATTCTCATTTCCTTGGAGGGAAGAAGGGGAACAAAGTCTGAGTGGTATCAATAAGGTGCTACAGTTCACTCTGTCTTGTCGCTAAATGTGAAACAGGATCTCAACCACAGCAGAATTTGCTGTACAAAGACTTCATACAAGATTACCACTGCAGAATTCAGCATAATGTTGGCATTGCTAATGGGATGAAACTAGAACAGTATGAATAATACATTACACACAGCAATCAATGTTGCACTGTAAAAGGCTGATGGAAAATAAATACTCTTCATGAACACCAAGGAAGAACTTCCAAACACAAATATTTTATTATTATTCATTTATTATCTTTACTAGATGAAAAAAAATCAACTGAGTGACAAAAGTGTAAAAGCAGCATAAATGTTGCTCTCTCTTTACCAAATATTTATTATTTCTTTGAAGCATGACTAGCTTCTGTACTTGCTGGGAATTCTTCCCCTCCCCCCTGCTTTCACTCCCAATCACAACACACAAAATCTAAATGCCAAATCCTGCTTTAAATAATTTCTAGGCCTCCATAGATGATTTGGACTTAAAAATTAAGATGAAGTTGGACGTGTAAAAATCATTTGCCTGCAAGTTACTTTGAAAGTTCCGAATTCTCTTCCTCTCTTCAGTGTCACCTTACCCATCTTTTATCCCAAGTTCAATCCCTACTACATTTCTCTGGACTTCAGTCTTCCTAAATTCATACTTTCTTACCCAAAAGTAACACCCTTCCATAGACATGTACCTCCCTTGAGCTAAGATCCATCTCTTTTAGTCTCACTAGCACTATAGGTACAAAGAATTATAGGTACGAAGTGCTTTCCTAGACAATACCTTACTTCAAAATTGTCTGCACCCACCTCTCCCAGGGGCTTCACAAATCCATCCAAGGTTCAGTTCTCCTTCACTATTGCCCGACAACCTCAAGAACAATCAGACTCTGTGCAGATCATAAATACCCCCTGCTGGTTGCAGTGCTTGGAAAACTAAAAAGAAGGCTGCAAAGGTTCTCGTGTCATGATAACAAAGACATCTCTGTATTCCTGGGCCTTGAAAGTCTCCTCTTTCCCTGCATGCAGTTCACAGTCAGTCCAGAGGCATATAGTCTGTATCATCATTGAAGCAAAAAAATACAGGGACATCATATTCTCTTCAAGTTATCATTCCACCTTCTCTTTTCCTATCTCAAAAAACTCAAACACTGAGCACATTCTTTGTAGACACTTTCTTAGAACATTCTTTCCACTTGCTCAATTTTTGAAATCTCCATTCCACTTACAGATTGTGGTTCTCAAAGACTAAGGACTTCGTCATATATTAATTTCAGAACCAACCTACCAAATCCCACCATGACAATTATCAAGAGGTCATGATTATCCAAAAGACTCCTCAATACAGAAGGCTTTTATTACTATGTTCAGGCTCATTATATTATTGTTGTGGTTGTTATGTCTTTACAATTATACATCTATATCAGCCACCTGTAAACTTCGCAAGTTTTTCAAATTGTGATTTCGTATTTACAAGTGGTCTTCCCAGCAGAATTCATAAAGCAACCAGCACCTGAAAATACAAATAAAAACTACCTACACAGAAAGTCCATTCTGCTGGCAGATATACAGATGAGCCTGCCAGAAGGCAAAGTAAGAGGCCAGCTCCTGACTGTAGTCAGTGCCAACTTAAAATATTAATTTTTATAGTATAAAAACAATGCTTCTATAAAAATAGGTGATTTTGTCTGCATTCAAACACTTTATATCTTTGCTTCTTTCCAAATTCCGATCAGTTAGAAGGCAAAAAATAAGTAAAAATCCATCAGTGTGAAGGTACCCATTATGCTACAAAAAGAAAAAGAAATATTGTATTAGACTGTACAGTATTTGAGGCAATGATTGGTAATTTAAGTTTGGACTGCCCACAGAGAAAGGTTCCAACTCGAGTGTGGTCACAGTGTACTACCACAAAAAAAATGTTAAGAGTAAAAGAATACTGTAGGGCAGGCCTAAAATTAGTCATTGCCACATGTCCCACACTATTTGGAGAGAATTTTAAGCTTTTCCTTGTGAAACTTAAGGCCTGTATTTGTTGACCACTTTTCCTTTAGTTTAGCAAAACTAACAGGCTTTGTAAAATTAAGTATTACTTTCACAGGAATAATGGCCATTCCAACAATCACATTTCTCTTTAGTGAGTGATTCTTAAATATATTCCCCCTTGTCTTCTTGTAAATAAAATCTTTACAGAGCTAAGGCCAGAAAAATACTAGATGAGCTTTGCACCATTCTTGTTCTGTTAAGTTTTTCTGGTATGGGAAAGGTCAGTAACTAATTCCCTTCAGACTACAGACTGAGACAGATCCAAAAATTTAAACAAAAAACAGTACTAAAAGCCAATAAATGAACAAGATTCATCTGATTGTGCAATAGCTTTCCTAAATACCTCCATGTTCTTATCATTCTGCCCTTCATCCTTACCCAAAGATAGTGGAGCCATTACGTTCAAAACTTGGTTAGGATTTGGTGAACTGAAACGTTAAGATCTTCGGGGGGGGGAAGAAAAACCTTTTTCTGTGCTTGCAGAACATGCAATACACTGGATGCCTTGAGACTAACTGGAGTCTGTAGGTACCAGAAAAATTTAATTACTTCACACTGCATTGAAAAACCTCATCAGAAACAAAAAGGAATTTTCAAATTTAACAAACTTTTCTTTTACTGCCATCAGACAGATCCAAAGTCACAATAGAAGCAAATCATTCAGCATATCTCAGAGGCTGTTACCAACAGCTGCTAGAGCCAGAGGACATGGGAGAACTAGGGAATTAATGTGCAGCAGACTAAAATGTTAGGATAGCCTCCTATGAAATGTAAGGATAGCCCTGATCTGATTTCTCTCCAAACATCCTTACCCCTTCAGCATGGCAACATCAGTTTCTCCATATGCTACTTCTCCCACTGTGCCCTGGGGAATTGTCCTTATCTGACCAATGAGGAGGAGAGGGAAGGGACTGGTGCAACAAACCCTGCACTTCTACTGGGCAAAGGTGTCAGGGAAGGGCCACTGGTGGCAAGAGGGGAAAGGGACCCGCTGATGGATGGGAGGCAGACTGTGGGGTGATGGGTCATCAGTGCCCACAAACGATGGGGATCCCAGCAGACTCACTCATCCTCAGTCTCTCATGTGATCTGCTCATGTTGATTAACGAGCTGAGAATGAACTCTGGGAACAGTTCCCACTTGAACTTTGGCAATGCAAGGCATTTTGAAACCCAGGATCAGGAGGACCAGGGGATCAGGCTGCAACCCAAACAGTGAAAACATAAGCCTGCTTACAGCTCTAAATCCAGATTCTGACAAGAGAACAACACTAGAGACTATATTAGTAAAAGACTATGGCTTGATTCAAATTATATGAATTTTAACAGACAGGTTAAGGAAAACCACATTCCTTTGAGATTTTTTAAGAAATATTTTGTACATCCATTTTAATTTTCAATTCTTTAATATACATATTTAGCTAAGAAAATACAGAATATATGTCACTCTTAGACTCATCAACATATTTTCAGGCTAAGTATCTTCTTTTCAGTTCCTGAAAACTACTACTACCAGTGTTATAAAAAACTATACTTTTAGATGGTGTCTTCACTTCCATATTGCTGCTATCTAGCAAAGTTTTGCCTACATGAAGAAAAAGCATCCTTAAGTGAGTTTAGACATGCAGACACAGAGGGAACATGCAAGAATCCTTTGGCATCATTGGGAATTTCCCCTCAAGATTTCTGGAAGACTGACTCAAATTGTATGTATTATCCAGATGGTTCTATTTGCTTACATTTTGGAGGGTCATGGCCACTATATAATCTGGTCTTAATGGGGTCAATTAAATTAGGGCTTTAAAAGGTTAAAGAAAGATGTTTGCATGTTAAATATTAGTAGCTAAAATTATAAAAGACAGGGGAGGCTAATAGCTTAAGTATGGGGAAGAAGGCAAGAAATATGAATTGTAGTTTCAGCTTCCCCATCAGATTGTGGTCTGGCCTCAGATGAAGTACTAACCAGTAGCATTTAGGTATCTACTGTTCAAAGTTCTGCTTCTGCTTATCAGGAATGTTTGAGAGACTTTAGAATTTACCTAAATATATATTAACACTTCTTTAATGATAACTTTCCTAGTAAATTCTATCAATGTTTCAGAAGGAAAAAATAGCTGAAAAAATTTAACTAGATTGCAATCTTCTTATACATTCCCTCCATAATTTCGTATTTTATGTATGATGAGCTCCTTTTTTACAACGTACCAACACTTGCCAGGAAAGCCAGACCTATTTACAATATTTGTCTTTTGCTGCACTCTGCTGGAACAATTCATTTTTCCACTGAAAGTAAATCTGTGCCATACACAACGCAAAAGTTAATAAAAGAGATAGGGAAAAAATCTGAACAATTTATTTATTGTAAAAAGTGTACTCTTTTAAAGCACATATATTGTCAAACCAGAATCTAGACATTTAAAGCCATCTTTAGTTGGCCTAATAAAGTGATCTATTTTTAATGTTAGAGTATCTAAAACACTCCTAGATAGAACAGAATTAAAGAGGGCTCCCCAAGTTCAGAATAAAACTACAATCAATTAAGTGCCTCCATAAGACACAGAAAAGCCTCTTGAAAAAGAGATTGGAAGAGCCTGGATTTGCAAATGCATCATTTTACCTATTCTTCACCTGATATACATGCTATTCTGTAAAAGCAACATATGCAGAGATACCTAGCCCCCTCCACATGATCCACAATCAAAATACAAAAAAAAAAATTTAACAGACCACATAGGTTATTATAACGTTTGCAGAAAATGAGACAAGACTTTGACTCTCTTTTAAAAAGATTCTGCAATTTCTTTTATGAAATGTTACAATTCAGTCGCATTTGTTTCAATTAAAAAAAATGAACAAACTTACCTGGGCTGGAGAACAGACCCCAGCGTGTGCTAATAGTCAGAGCTATCAACTCCCATGATGATTCATTCTGGCTGAGGATCTGCTCCAGAACCACCAAAACATGCTACACAAATTAAATGTGACCTCCTACTAGAAAAATGCACCTGTGATCAAAACAAAGTGTTCTGACTTTTTTTCTTTCCTTCCCTCCCTCTCTCCCCTCCCCTCTCTCCAGAGAGAAAACATTCCTTGGCAGTGGCCATTAACTTCCAAAAAAAACTTTTTAAAAAAATTAAGGGGAAGTAAATATCACAGATTCAACTGAACAGAAATATCACAGACATGTTCTTGCAGTCTTCCAAGGGCAATGAGGAAAAGTCTTCATTCTTAGACCTGTCTTGGCTGCTGCAAACACAGACGTTGGCACCAGTTCCGGAACACAAAGCATGGTATTTAATTTTACTAATACCTGGTAAAATTGTATCTTGCAATTTTTGCTAGCAAAGAAAATTAAGTCATGACCCTTCTTAATGCTTTGTAATCCACATAAATCTCAAAAACTCTTCTCAAGGAAGGGTTTCCACAGAGCTTTTTCTAATGTTGCAAAAAATAAAAAACAAATAAATAAAAAACAGGCAGTCATTACAGACTGACTTGCTAAATCCAAACCTAAGAATAAATACAGACAATAAGCAACAAATCACTCAAACCTTTGCATGAATAGTAAAGTAATGGTTTCAGAGCTTATGAATACAGACTGTATAAACAGTGGCATAAAAAGCAACACACAAAAAGAGGTTTCAGAGAAACTGTGTACTTCAAAGGATGAAGGACTTAGCCTAGAATTGGACAGGCCAACCAGTTTCCCTGTAAATGCATTGCTGGTATTCCTCCATTTAACGTTTTTGAGAAAAAGTTTAATACATTTCAGGAATCAAAACTGATTTTTACAGGAACAAAAGTATACACTAGAGGACAAATGTTTATCTGTTCCATAAATGGGTTTCCCACAGAATCAAAGACACACGAAAAAGATGAAGATTTGCATCAATGTGTTTTCTCCATTTGCCCCTGTTGCCTTTGTTAAAAATAAAGTCAGTGGTATTACAACTATACACATAAATGGAGAGTTATACTTCTAACTATAACCATGCCAGTCTGCAATTTTTAACCTGTAATGTAAGAAAATATATGAGAAGAATAGGTGAAGGAACTTTTTGGAGACAATGGCTTCCAAAAGCAAATGGACAGTGCAGACAAGAATTCAATAGCTAGATAAGGAGAGTAGCAGTTTGGTACTGGGTAGGAATCAAGTCAGACAGGCAAATCTGTTGGAAATGAGCTTCCACTACACTGGATCTTGAGGAAAAAAAAAAAAGACAAAAAAAAGTAGAATAGGAAATTAAACAGGATGCCTTTGCATATGACAGGGAGTTTAAGCATTATGGAATTCTGACTGATTGCAATTTTAAATTATAATCTCTTCACATGGTTTTATACTAATTAAAAATAGCAAAAGACAAAGCAATTAAAAATAGCAAAAATTACAATCTAGTGGATGTGAATAAAATATTGAAGATCGAGTCATCCTGCAAGCTGTTAATAACTTCTGCAGTATAATTTCTCCATACAATTAAAAGACCAAAGAGAAGTGATCTTTAAATTTGTAAGAAAAGACAACTCATCAGATGTTTTAATGAATAGTATTCCTTGTGATTCTGATAAAAAGAGCCTTCTTTCTAAAAGGAGGTAAAAATCTGAAATATAGCTATTAGTAGCCAACAAGTAATCTGCTTTATATTTGCTTCCACAATAAAAAGAGAAATTTACTGTATCAGATGCTTATAAAAGCTAAAGGAATAAAAGTAACTAGAAGACATAGACCATGTGAAAACACAACAAGTCCTTTTCAAAATACTTCTTTTAAGACAGACTTTCAATTACCCATGCAACAGACAGCTATTGAAATGTTCATTAAGGAGAAATGAAAAAATAAGAAAAATTCAAAGAAGTTAAATCACATGAAGCACGTAATTTTCTCAAAACTCTAAAATCCTAAACACATTGCAACCGAGGCAAGGGCTACTGTTTTCTTTAACATGACAAATCTATTTAGCTAGCAAATATTTAACCAGTAGCTAGAGGTTGCTCTTTAAGTACTAAATAATGAGATGTAATTAAGGTAGCAAAGGCAAAAGGTTACTAATTTAGAGCATTTCTATGGAGCAGTGTTTAAATTATAGGTTTTGTATAAAACGCATGGGCCAGTGCACAAGAAAAAAAATCCAATTTTAACGGAATGCAGAACAAATTAACATTTTAACATTATAATACTACTCAATTGTATAATGGGATTTTGCTAAGTGTCACAGAACAGAAAATAAAAGTAACACTCCAAGGTATGCTTGTTAACCTCTTCAAGCTAAATATATTACAAGCCTACTGACAGCAGTAAATAGACTCATTGTAACATGAAAGACTCTGAATTCAAAGGCCTTTAATAGGTGTTGCTTTTTCTAAGTAGACTAGCCTTAAGAATATAAACAATGAACAAGATAAAAATTATGTTATCCATTCCAAATACCTTCAGATTTCCTAAAGGGAAATGGAATGATTCCTTTAAAAATACCATTTTAAAAAATCCAGTTCCTATGATATATAAAGTGTTTTTCCATACTTCTCCTTTCCATATTACAGGAATTTAACTGGCAAGTATAGGCTTCAGCAGCATACATACAGTTTTCCAGGCTCACCAAGAGGCTTTATGGAACAAGGAGGACTACAGTTGTTATGGCCAAACTGTCAACTCAACATTTCAGGGTCCTTGTCCATCCAACAAGAAATTCAAGCAAACACCTAATTTTAAGATATCTAAATAACATTGAGTCTGTACCCAAAACAAATTGCTAATATTAAATCAAGAAACTGGCAGCTACAAAATTTTGTCAAAGAACTCAATGCAAGCAGAATGGGCAGAAAAGTCTATTTAATAAAAGCCTGAAAATATTATGTCTGCAGTTATGATACTCATCATTACTGTCTTCTTCATTCCTGACTTCTGAACCCCACAGTTCATTATGCCAAATTTTCCATCATTAACTGACTTTCCCCTTTTCATACTGGTTTAAACTATCCACAACAGAATAATTATAAGCTTCACAATGTAGAAATACTCACTCTGTAGAAGTTAGGAGTTAAGCAAAACTGAGATATAAAATAGACCTGTTGAGATGCCAACTGGCAAGGTGAAATGGAGACGAAAGTCCTTTTCTCTTTTGTTTTTGTCAGTTTACAGCTCCAACATAAACTGTGCCTTTTATTTAAAAGATCTAAATTGGGAGAATGACCACACAAGTTACATTTTTCTGCTGAAAGGTAGGGGCTAAAGCAGCAGGTCTGAGCTGACTGCAAGGGACATCCACACAAGGAAACCAGTATTTTTTTTAATTGACAAACCACCTATACTATTTTTGAAATATTTTTTTCTTCAGGAATCCACAGTCTACTACTAAACTGCCTCTAGTAAGTAATACCACACAGAAACTTAACAGAGTTGAACAGGAGTGTGCAGACCAGGGGACTGATAATGTGAGGTCTTATTTCCACCTCTGACATTGGTCTATGCAAGTCATCTTGGGCCAGCCATTATCAGTGACTAAATCAAATTTCACACATGCAAGAATACCCAAGAACAGCAGAACAGTAATTTAGATACTCATTCTCTCTATGGTAATGGAAATAAGTAGCTGTACAGACCAATGTAAAACATTTTTAGCCTAAGTTTGCTGACAAAATAGCTTGGTATTGCTGGGTTTACAATACAGCTACAACAGTAACCAAATCCACTTCAATACCCAACTGATACCAAGATCTGCAAGCATTAGATGAGCTAATAATTTAGTTAATTTGGCCATCAAATACTTATTTTCTGTGTGGTTCTTGGTTTTGTTTTGAGGGGAGGGAGATGTTTTTGTTTGGTTTTAAATCTGAGTTTGGCATAAAATGCTATTGAATTACATAATTATGTAGCTCTACCCCTTAGTATTTATTGCTGGTATACTGAATGTATAACCAGGCATTTCACTGAATCCAAGTAAGAAAGTCTGAGAAGTATTTACTCTGTGAATTTGAAACCAACATATAGTTGGCATCTACCCACAATGCAAAACTACTGTCATCTACTGTATATCAAAGAAATCAGTACACCTACCTTGACCTTACAGCAGAAAATTATCTACTTCAATCTTATTTCAGCTATCTGAAGGCACTGCACCCATGTACACACAGGTAAAACTAGTACAGTAGCCACCCAAAGGCAAAATATTAAAATTACGTCCCTGGCCACCAAAAATGCTCATAGTACTGCATGCAGAAATTGATAATCATGTAATAGTCACTTAATTCATCATAGCTGGACTATTCAATTAAAATGAGAAATTTCACTAAGATCATGTATAGAAACTCCCAAAGCAAACACTGTGACTTCTACCAGATACACTCAGTAGTTCTTAGCTATGTATTTTTTATGCCTCAAATGCTTCCATACTACAAAATTACAGGGCTGATACAGAAAACTTTCTAGGGAGCATGAAATAAGAGTGTTTCCCTCCTTCCATGAAGATGGTATCAATATTTTTACTCAAGTTCTGATTACATTACCACATAGCATTTCCTCCCTTGGCTGTGGAGTACATTTCTCCCAGTGAAAGAGACTGTCAACGACTTAAACTTCAACAAGGGTATCCAATAATCCAGATCATCTGATATGACATTTCTTTCACAGAAATAAAACTTATCAGTATTCCTTTCTTTGGGGAATTGTAGCCAACTGGTTCCATTTTCACTCATTCAAATGCCCACAGGCTCTTTCAGTCCCTACAGAAAGCTCTCATATATGGTCTGGTGACCTCATATTAGGCTGAGGATACAAGATCTGCCATTTCAAGGGAACATTATTTCTCCCCCTTCAAAAAGTCATCAGCCAATTAAACAAACAGAAAGTGCCAGAGAATGTTTACACCACAAAAAAATGACAAAAATCTCTCTTACTATTGCCTTTATACACCAGAGGGTACAATCTGCCCATGCCCCTGAGGAGTGAACCAAAGTCTGGAGGATCCTTCAATAGGTAACAATGGTGCTGCAGGTCCAAAGTGGGAACCCCACCCCAAGAGGAGTGAGGGGAAAAAAATTAATAAAGATCACACCTCTGGTCCATTACTGATTTGAATGGAGCAGTGGGTGTTCAAAGCTGGCTGTTCACAGTTTCAAGGGGAGTAATTCAGTAGACGGGTCTGTAGGACACAGCACAGTGTAGCTGGAACCCTCCTATGTGGAAAATATGACAGACCAGACTGAATGCAGTCCAAAAGACTCCAGTTGAGGCACTCTCTGCCATATCTACCCACACAAGAACATTTTACTGCCAATCTCTTTCTCTTGTGATGGCTGTGCTGTTTCCTGCTTTTACGTGTGTCTAATTCCCTCCACAAAATAATTAAAAAAAACAAAAAACCTTACTGATAATGTGAACAATTTACCTATTTGTCCCACAAACTGACTAACCTGTCAGGAGACTGTCCCACACTGAAGTAAGTAATTGCTACCACAGACCAAAATACAGAAGAGTTTTGCCAGTAATCCTAATATATGCTTCCCAAGAACAGCTAACTACTTTCAGACCTTTTTTTGGAATACATCTTCTAATAAAAAGGGTCTTTGATGATATTGTAAGTATTCCACTGTTAAAGTTAAATAAGTCTTAAGGAAATAGAAACATAACACTATTTGAACACCAGTAAAATTGAGAATTTTAATTATATGTAATAGCCAACAAGCTGCTTCTAGTGGCTATGAAAAAACTACATTTAGCAGAAACAGCAATAAAACAAGAGAAGTTAAACATAACTCCTCCAAGGAACAGCATATTTATTCAAGCCAAAAAGAGCTAATTTATACCATGGGTGTAGCTCTCACTGACATTATCTGGGGAAAATGACTATTACAGGAGAGAGTGTGATATATAGGCTTTGAGTCATGCATGATAAACCCTAATGGTTTTGCTTTGAGGTAAAAGTCCTTACTAATCAAGTAATGAATCATTCCCAAAATGTCAAGTTCCTGAGGCCTTGTGTGTTAGAAGTGCCACTGGAGAGAGAATACTCAATCATTAACAATCACTTCTGAGATTTTTATCAGCTGATTAATAAGCAAGGAAAAGAGTTAAGGGGCTTGAACAAAGAGTTAATGGACCTTTAATGACATTCCCTGTGTTTTAGTGAACAGAACATACTGAGTTTTATTTGCCACTGACTACAAACCACCAATGATCCAAGTGTTCCACACATTGCAAGTGTTAAAATACTGCAAGGAACAGTACTTTGCCTTTCAAAACATTAGAAAATTGTATTTACTTTAAAAATTGTAATGAACATACTAACTTTGTATTACACGTAACAGTGTAGTAAATTACAGATTAGAAAATATGAGACTGGCTTCATAATCAGTAGATGGAAAAGAGATAAGGAGAAAAATTAGGAGATTATATTTTTTTCTGCAGTATTTTAGGTGCTGGACCTGTTAGTACCAACTATCATAGAAGTAGAAATCTGGATTTTATATAGACAATACTAAAAAGACACCCAGGAAAAACTCTGAGGACAAAAATGAAGATTTGATTAATTATGAGTAGCTATAGATATGTATTTGCACATGTACACGAACACTGACATCTAAGGAGGGCAAAGGAATTTGCCTTCAATATATTTTCAATCTTTGTGCTGAAATCATCATGGAAATAGCAAAACAAATTACAATATCTAACAGTCTGAAACCAGCAAGAATCACTAACTTAGAGTATTTCCAGCTCCCTTCAACAAAAAACTGTCTAGCCACAAGTCAGCTCAATCATGTGAGTCTCCAACCAAGAACCAGAAATGACAGACTCAAAAATCAAATGTAAGGCTGTCATTTGATAGCTGGAGGAATCTTATTCTGAGAGCAGAGAAAAATGGGAAACAGAAGCAAAGAGGAGAGAAAGGAAGCACAAACATAGCAACAAGATCCAAATCTCTCGCTGAACAGATGAAAAGAACTTTGGACCTTCCAATTGGAGATGCTCTCTTTTCCACACACCCATTTTTCATGATAACAAGAAAATTCATGTACACATGCACATTTAAAATTCCTTCACAGAATTATAAAGCACTGTAAGTGTCAAATACACATTCTTTCAGGGGGAATTCAGTACCAGGAACTGGACAAAGCTTAAAGAGTTGTCACCAGTTTGAATTAATTGGAGTCAGAAAACTCTAAGCAAGAGAGATACAAGATCAAATTTAGAGCATATACGTAAAGACCAAAAGACAGAGCACCTGAAGTACTGCTTGGTACAGTCCCTGACAGCACAGCAAAAGACTAAAACAGAGCTGCAGAGAATGCAGCAGACAGTCCCAGAATTGCTCCACACCAGCTGAAAAACAGGAGATGGAGAACCATCCCTACCTGAGAGCCACATAGCTACATCAGTGCAGTACTACGGGAAGGTGTGTTCACGTACACCTTTTGGTCTGATTTTGACACAGGTGCAAAGCCCCCAGATGGCCTCACATTCACATCTAGCTGATGCTGAATGCAGGTGAACCAGATGTGTGACAATAGCCCCAGCAAAAGGCAAGACCTTAGACACCGGGCCAGAACCCCATGTCTATAACCAGGTTCTCAGGAAAAATGAGGACTTAAATTAGCCAGTGATCTGTTCTGAAAAGTGATCACAAGTGTTCCAAAAGGAGGACAAAGAATACTGGTATTTAGATATTTTTCAACTGTTAATTGGCTTTTATACGAAGTGCCAAATTTCACAGAGGAAATCATATCATTTGGAAAGTGTAGTTTGGAATCAAGTAGCTCCTTCAATCCTATGATGATTTATACCCAAAACTAACTTTGCCTGATAGCGTCAAATACTCTAAAATGGACAAGAACTAGCTCACAGTATTTAAATACATAAAATACTGCTTGACAAGGTTGCAACACTCTTGCTTAATCACAAACCACAACAAAAGAGAGACATAACAAGCATGATTTAGCCCATGAACACTGGGCTAAAAATTCCTTGCAATTGTCTGGTTAAGTAAGATGTGCTCAGAGGGATTCTAAGTTCCTTTAAGTTTTGTCCAAAATTTAGTTTAATTACACATTCTGCCAAAATCTCAAGAAACATAAATATTTAGTGCACTTCCCTTGGCTGTCTAAGTTTGCTCAGGGATAAAAAAGATTTTCTTTTTCACCATATATTTCATTTCAAAAGTTTGTTGTATCACAGCTTCCTTTTTTTGGAAGCTTTTATTAAGAAAAAATAAAAAATCAGTTAACTGTTTGACATGAGCTGCATGTTATTTGAGCTGCAAATCTGATCTTACATGCTTTAATTGTGTGCTGCTCTAAATATTTTTCTTCTTTTGAGAAAAAAAATGCCACAAAGGTAGCTTTTATTAGATTTGATTACCAAAACATTTAACTTTTAAGACCAGAAACCAGAACAGATCCTGTCACGTAGTACAGCTACTCAGAGTCATTCTGAAGAGGACAGGGGACTGAAGAGTTCCAAGAGGATCTAAACAGTTGCCAAAAGAAAGAAAAAAGAAACTAAAAAAAACCCACACCACATGAACAACAAACAACATAAGGACATGTAAGCATGAATCTTGTGCTTCAACATAAAACTATGGGCCAGTCCTAAGTTTTTGCAGCTGGCATTCATAGCGCAGTTGCTTAAATTTCATCTCAAAACCATGAGATAGTCCCTCTTTCTGTTTAAATTAGGCTATGTCAAAGAAACAGCTGTGTAATGAAGTTCACAAAGTTCTGAAAATATATTTACCTTTCTTCAAGACGTCCACATGAAAGAGAAAGGACAAGTCCTGTGACATTACTAATTAAAAGAACCAGTGCATTCATTTAGAGACATCTGGCTTCCAAATCCTCAGCAAAAATGCATTTGTTTCTTCAGAAGTCTCCACTGAATGTTCCAAGCTGCCCAACTAACTTCCAGGGCTGTATATGAGGAGACAGCTCACATCTCAGACTTCAAGAAAAAGGGCTACCTTTATACGTGGATAAAGCTTTCTCAGTAACAGGCAACAAATTCCTATACAGCTTACTGCCATGTAAGTAATTAAAATGGATCCTCCTGATGGAATTGCCTTCTTTAGTCTAAATGAGGAACCATGGTATCTCTACCTGGAAGCAATTGTGTTTGTTGATGTCTTTTAACAGACTGATGACAAAAAACCACACTTACTTTCCAGAAGGGAGAGCAGATGAGGGAAGTCACACTGGAAAAGCAATCTGTAGGAATTGTGTTATTTCCTACTAACCTTAAAAGAAAAACCTATGAGCACTTCTTGAAATCGGAAATACTATTTGTTTCAAGAAGAGTTTTTAGGTGAAAAATTCCCATGTGCATTTATCTCTTCAAGATGCAATTCATACACAAAACTTCCAAGATGCAAGACCAAGATAAGATAAATACAAACCATGAACTAAATATAGCAGAATAATCTGGACAGCTTCTAATTGTTTACTGAGTAGGATCAGGAAATCACACTGAAAACCACCTTATTACTACTTACAGCCATATTTATGAGCAACAGGTTATTCAATACTAAAGGAAATAAGATGAATACAGAGGAATAGCTGAATTGGGAGAAAATAAAGGAAGCACATTTACAGCATCAATTAGTTCTGGTTAGAAAAATGTGTTATATCCTTTTACTAATGGAAGATGGTCTCAAATTTATAAAGTATCTGAAGGAGAAGCTAAAATGCATCACTGATCTTAAAAAAAAGACCCAGTTTTGAAAATACATACTTCTAAGTCTAGATGTCTAAGGCTGTGGAACTGTGCTGGCCATTTATGTTAGATTTGTTCTGTCAGTCCATTCCTAGAAACTGTCATTTCCAATGACCACACAAAATTTTAACATGAAGAGCCAGAATCCATTCAGTTCCTCCACATGTGATTTTTTTTATTTTATTTTAATTAGCAGAATGGGAGGAGAGAAACACTATTTAATTGTTTCTACTGAGACAGAGGGCATCATCCCTCTTGTCTGGGTGGGTGGCTGCTGCCAGTCAGCACTAATTCGTGCACTGGCTTGACAGTGCACAAATAAGCAACTGCCAGAGGGAGACTGGGGCCAAGGGTAAAAGATAAGATCTCATCATTAAAGCACAAGAAAGTCAGTGGTTTTACAGGATGGGGATGAAGAGACCTCAGAACATGGGGAAACCTGAGGTACTGCACAATAATGCCATCAAAGAATAGGAAGGGAACTATTCTATATGTGTTGGAAGTGTGAGGATACAGGGAAAATCATGATTTGCCTTGTTTTATCTGACTTTTTTTTTTTTTTGTAATACTAACAGAAGCAATGCAAGGTAGAAGTGATTGCTAATTACATTCTTTTTTGTAAACTGGAACTGCTCAGTCTTGTCTCAGATTTATGTTTTAAGTATTTAAAAGTGGCTAAAGAACAGTTAGTGCCCTGGGAGAATTCCACCCCATATTCCTCCTCTTTCCCTAAAAGAATGTAACTGTGGTAGGCTTCCAAACAGGGTTAAACACAGCTTACAGCTAAATATTGCTTATATTCAGCAGAATAAAATCCATGTGCATTGAAATAAGAAATTGAAGCATCTCATTTTTATGACATTTATGAATTCCAGCTTGTACCTGGAAATCCAAGTAATGTTTGCCAAGAGTCAATGCATGAAAATTATGATTTCAGGGTAAGAACCTGCAGCTACCGCCAAATTATGAATATTTTTTTCTATTATGACAGAAAACACATTGTAGACATAAAAGATTATTGAACTGCACTTTCAAGCAATAACATGTCTCTGGTAGGGGAGCACTATACAAAGTACATGGTGTTTACAACAGCTATCATAAAATTTGCTGCAATCTCATTTCTTAAGTCCTTTAAACTACAAAACATATATGGAATCTCAACTACCATTCGATGGCTTTTAAATGTATCTTATTAAAATCCTTTCTTAGGGCAAGTGTTAGCAGCATGTCCAAGCACACATCTAAATTCTTTTAGCAGATCAAGAATTTCATGGGCATCTATTTCTAATTGATTTTTTTTCTATTATTTTTATAGCACCTTCCTACAAATCCTCTTTAAACACCATAAGAATAACATTTCCTATTTCAAATGTACAAGACCACTATGTACATAACAGCTTTCCTTTTCCTTCCGGAATGGAACACCTGATGTCACTATTTGTTAACTGTTGTTAACACTCACTTGAATCTATTTAGATCTAAAATAGTACTTCAGAAAGTCAAATTCTAGAAGAAAATGTAAACAAGACTATAAAACTAAAACCAAGCTTTTGGTCATTGCACGCACTGATGCCTGCTTACACATTTCATTAATGTCAAGATGGAAAGTAAAAGCTCAAGTTTCCTTTTAATGGAGCAATCAGCAATTTTATTGGGGCACAAAATATGGCCTGCCTTGTTGGTAATGTACAACGATTAATGCAAAAAATTACTTCATAAATAGAAATGCTTTTTACCAGGGAATGAAATGCAGCTTGATTAATTTTCTCCAGTTTCACATCTATAACTTCGGTATTGTACATTTACCTTCCTATCACACAAACACAACTGTTACTTGAAGGTGAAAAGCTGAAAATTAACATTTACAATCTACTTTAGCTGAAAAATTTGAATCAGTTCACAAATTCATAACAATTTTCAGATGGGCAAAGAAATCATACAGAACATGTTTAAAGTAGGTATTTATCACACCTAGGCAATGAAACTACATGAGCTGAATATTCATTATTTGATTTGTATTTAAAAAGTTGTTCATAGAAAGGTTATGCATCTGCAAGGAAATGCAGGCAGCAATACAAGGCATCTTTATATCTCTGTGGATTTGCAGAGGTTATAATACTATAGTTCCAATTTTAAAAAAATCCTATGCTATAATAATTATTCTACTAAGAATGTAATTCATATAGTACCCAAGTCCTGGAGATTCTGTGTTAAAAAGACTAATAAAATCACACACTCACTAACTGTAAACCCTTTTCTGCTCTTGATGAAAAGGTTTGGAATACACTATAAAACCAAAATACAGACATTTCCCTTCTGAGTACAAAACACAATGTGAGAAGTAATGAAACCTTGTTTTGCTTTGCACATAACAATTACTTTAGCAAAAAACGAGGGAATAAAACAAGGCAATTTTTTATTTTCTCATTATAAAAATATTTAGCAAAACAGAGGGTATGAGATTTTCAGACGATTATAAGAAAATAAAAGGCATATTTATTTCAATGTCAAAAAGCTACATACCTAAAAGAATTTTTGGAGTGAGACTTCATACTGGTCATATTTAAACAGTCTCATTATTCCTTTTCAGAAAACACATTTATCATATTTTGAATACCTCAACTATTTGCATTAGACGTACTTGTTCAAATAAAGACAGAATATGATAGTGAATTAAAGAAAACAAGGTCTTTTCTAATACAAAAATGCAACATTGAGCAATTTCATTTCACCCCCAGAGAAGAATCAATATTAAATCCTACCACAGCTCTCACTTTCAAAATAACACATGCAGCAGTGGGGTCTCTATGGCAACAACTATTTTACTGCACTTTGTGTATAGTAACAATAACAACATTTCTTTTTTGGAAGGGGATTCCCACAGCAAAAAGAAATTACAAAAGGAAATCTACCAAGAAATCTACCAAGTTTAAACAATTATGAAAAAGTGTAAACATTTGTTCTTTGAAAATAAATCTTTTTCCTCATTCTTCTTTCAGCTATTCTAATTCCAATTTAAAAATCCAACAACAGTAATGTTAAGAAAAGCACCCATCTAATGTTGGTTTTAAAGACTTTATAAACTAAGCTTTGTCAATATGCATCTATTTCAACAACCTGACTTATGCCATATTCTCAGAATTCAGCTTTCAAATCAACTACGCTAGGAAACTATCAAGCACATCCCAGTTGCCCTTAAGTTTAAAGGCAAAAAGTTCTACACAGCAAAAGCTGACTCAAAAAACTCACTTATGTTAATCTTTCAGGCTTATTTAATCATGCCATTTCAAAGTGTTAAAGAATAACCCATCCAGCACAATACCTAGTATTTATTAAAGCAACCAGAAAATCCCCACTTTCAAACTTAAATCATTTCATGTGAACTCATGTGAACTCAGTAAAGACTGGAATATTACTGTGAACGCAGTACAGACTGGAATAAAAGCAAATCTGACTTACATATAAGCATACATGGAAAGGCACTTTTGTCCAATTTAAAATGTTTTCTTAGATGAATAGTAGGGGGAAATACTTTTTCTTTAACACCTTTGCATTTTAGTTGCTGTGATATACAGCACTGCAAAGATAAGTCTTTTTTCCAGTAAGGAGTCTAATTGTAACTCAGCTTCTCAAACAAGGAATGTCAGAAAGTAAAATCAGATCCTCCAACAGAAAAGCACAAAACATGTCAAGTAACTTCTTTACAAAAGGGACACATCATGAAAAAGTTATCCTAAAGCAACACAGAGCTGAGACAGGAAGAAAAATTGGTTTATTTTTTGCTCAGTATGGGGATGGTTTGGGAAGGATTTCTTTTTTAAAAACACTGTTCTTCTGCAAATATCATGTTCTGAAATGATTAGAACATAAATCCCCATAGGAAGGACATGGTCAGTCTCAGACAATTTTGTTGTGAATGTTACCCCAGCCAAACCATTCCACCAGTTTACAGTGTACCATAAAATATTTACACAAGCTATGAACTATAAAATATTTTCACATGAACTATAAAATATTTACACTATCAACATCAGTTAGGAAAGAATGATGTGCTGTCAAGCTGGTATGACCCAGGAGTAAAGATTTTGTGGTCACAGATTAAATAAAACTATTGCAAATCATCTGGAAAGTTACAGAGACTATTAGGTTAAACAAATTACTACTTCCTGGTCTCTTGGATGGTAAATGTAACCAGGAAAGCATAGCTTATGTGCTTTAAGCCAGGTTTTACCAACAAGATAAAGAAAGGTTAGGCTCATAATCAAACTGTACTGACCTCTCTGAATGTTCCTTCTAGCAAGGTGTCCAGATGTTGAAGAGGAGCTGGAGTTTTGTCCTTGAATCGTGTCAGCAGTCGCCGCTCAATAGCTCGAAACTGTACGGCCCTTTCAGATAACAGCTCCTGATACTTCTCAGCATTCAAACGGAGCTGCAATTTAAGGGTTTTCAAGAATTCAGTGAAGGGTCATATACATTCATGTATGCACATTCCAAATGAAATGCAAGAAGGATAGGAAAATTGTTGAGACAGGCTGTAATACTCAAATACTCATATATGAATACCATTTATGCCACTTTCGCAATTTATACACCTTGTGAAGCTTAACACGTTCAAGAATTATTATTTGCCACTGAAATCAAAACTAATTGTCAACAGCCACAATAACCTGTGAAAATGCATCAATATCTCATCTAGAAGCCTGTTAAGAAGAATTAAGTTTCACCACCAAGACACAAAGGCTTCTTCTTGGTTTGGTGTGCTATTTACGACACATATACAGTGTACTGGACTTGATATTCATTGCAGTAGAAAGCAAATAGTTATTCCCTCAGCATGAAAAGAAGTACTGAATTATTTACTGATTAAATTGTCTTTTTTTTCATTTAAATCCTTTTTCCCTTTATCTATACTGATTAGCTAACAGCAACAAAAATCCTTGACGTGCTCACAAAAGAACATTTAAAAGATAAAATGATTAAAAGATAAAATAAGAATTTTTACTATCTGGGCACTTGATGTACACTTTCCAGTACATGCCTCAAAAATAAAAATTACCAAAGATGAGTCTTTGACAAAGCTGTGATACCTCTGTACAGCTGATGTTATAGCTAGCAGAATAAGCATCAAGACACACAGCTTTCCAAATGCAGGCAAAAGTGCCCCAGAATGAAGAGAAAAGGTAAGTTTCTTAAATTTACATACCAGATTACATTTAAAAATAAGCAAATGTCATTCTGTCCAGTACATTATTATGAAAAACAGTTCAGAGGTGCTAAGGGAAAAAGAAACACTATGAAGTCTTACTAAAAGTAGTAGGAAAAAAGGGACATCTCAGGTAAGGGACAACTCAGGTAAATTTCCCCTAAGCTTGCAAAAAAAAAACAGTATGTTGAAACTAATAGGGATGGAAGCATAGAAATGCTTTCAATAGATCATTTGACATTTTTTAGACCAGATAATTACAGTATAAATTCAGAAATTTCGAAAGAACCAGCTACAATATAATTAGAGTCTAAATTAGCATCCCAGAAATCACACCTGTATTTCAAACTTCAATGTATTTAAGCTTGCTATATCATCTAAAGAAGCCTAGGTTTAAGGTATTTCTACAAAAAACAGTCACTTCTTAAAAAAAAAAAATCAACATTTTTTACTCTCAAATCAGTTGAAAGACAAGAGAATAACTACTCAAGAGCTTGAAATATAAACCAGGATTTAGGCTGACTACACAAAATATCCCAGAAAATCCCAATGACACCTTCTGACACCTTCCATCTTTCTGGGTGGTGACAGCTCCACCACAAAGAAAATTTGGCAGCATGAAAAAACATCCAATAGTATTTCTCATTCTTGCATTCATATGCTGTTGCTTTTGCTCAAATATATGAGTTTAACAGAAATTTTCAAATAGCAATTATCTCTTTTTATTGGAAAGGTATGGGGGAAAGAATGCATGTATTTTAATTTATTAGCTATTTCTACAAGCTAGCTGAACTACTGGAGATTTTTCATTGTCACCTGCATGGCCAAACAGGAAAAAGTAATTGCATTTCTTTTATTTCTGGTCTGTCAAACTTCCTTGAGCCTCCAACAATACTTCTACAAGGGCAGTTTTTTTAAAATCTGAAGGGACTTTCCCTTAGATACAACTTTGTATTTTCTGAAAGCCAAATGCCTGTGATACTATAGTTATAATATGATTAATTATTGCACTAAAATCCAATTTTAAACTAGCAGACCATTAGCAATTCACATTTTATATAACATACCTCAAAATGTCGATCAATTAGTTCAAAATATTCTTGCAGGGGAATTGAACCAGAAAAGGTACATGCAAAATCCTTGCAGTTTTGCTTCTTGAAATGCTCTTGTAGTCGGTGTATGAGCTCCTTTGTTACCAGCCAAAGGTCTTCCAAATGATCACTCTGAATTCTGTATCGTTCTTTGAGTGCAAGAACAAATACAAGACTAATAAACACAGTTTTCTGACACAAATTCGCTATACAACAGTTTAGCTAACACTCAAAAATAGAATTTGTTAACTGTATCCAAAGTCTACATGAGATTTCCTTAAGACATGCACATTCATTAGTGTTAAAGAAATACTTTTATTTTATTGACTGTGCTATGCTTCACTTTAAATGCAATTAATATTAGTTGAAAGTGATTCTTATCCAACTCATACTATGACTTGGTAAACATGGCTCAGTGCAGAAATGAAAAGTGTTAATATAAACTGAAGTGAAAGACCAAAACCTGATAGCTAGTGTTATCTGTTCCAGCAAATTCATTTAACTATCAGATTTTAGTGAATTTCAAAGTACCAGGCTAGTGGAATGAGATTTTATTTCTAGTTCATGTTTGTATCATCCTCTCTCCAGCGTCTATGAAATCAGAATTAACTAATATTACTATTAGTTTAATTAAAATAATTAACTTATACTAACTAATAAATGTTGAGAAAAGCAGTGTGGAAAATCATAGCAGCCTTTTAATTTTAATTTTTTCAGATAAAGCATTTTCAAACATTAGTTCCTCACATCTTTTCATTACACATCTGCCAATAACTAACAAAAAAAGGATAGATAGAAATGTAGCTATGACAACTTGACACACAATCATTCCTTTTTTTTTGCCCTTGTTAAAAAAGTCCACAGTAAATCAAACTAACCAGAATTCTTTTAAACTTGAATGTACTTATTTTAAATTTTCTCAACATTACTAATTCAAGATTGTTTGACATTACCCCTGGCATCATTCCCGGGATATGTATTTCACTGAATACCAAATGACAAATTCTGTTTACAGTGTAACAGGAAAGAAGCTCATTTTATTTAAAACATGCTTGTTAAAGAAAAGAACACCATCTGCTAAAGATAGCATTCGACCTAATATCCATTTTTTAAAAACTCGCAATGTAATGGCTGGACTTACTGGGATGTATCATCATACTTTGCCTTAAGTGATTTTTCCTTGACGGAAATTAACTCAGATGTTTTCAGGCCAAATCAACAGTCATTCCATTTATAATTGACATATCTAATACATTAATGGTTTAAAATGGATCAAACTAATTTCCTCCAAATTGCACATTTAGTTTCCATACACCGTTTGTTGGTCAATACAAACACAATCTAATTTTACCATGGCCTGAGTAGAGAACATTGCAGTCATTTGCTTTTTTGTGATGTTCCAAGTCTCAAAAAAGACAAATTAGATTTGGAAATGTTACAAAACTGAGAATCTGTGGTTAAACTCAACACATGCTTTAAACAGAAATACCGTGAAAAAGAAAAACGAAGTAACTGCGGTTCTGTTCATCCCATGCTTTTATGATGGTTAACCAACTTGTATTAGTCTTTTTGTTAAAATAATCTCCATTACAGAACATTACAACAGATTTTTAGAAATTTCTCTATCAGAAAAGCAGGAAACTGATGGGCACCAATAAATTAAATAGCTTACAAAGTCTTTTCACACTACAACAGGCTGTCCAAACAGCACAACCTGGATTAGGAATAGCTGTTCAGCCAGGAGGAACTTTAGAAGATTCAGTTCACTTATCAACAAGGAAACCCACATCAGAAGAAAAACACCCCAGCTACAGTTAGCAGTCAAGCCTTCCTTACACTTTGATTAAAAGACAATTTTAAAAAATTCAGCCCCCCAAAAAATGCCTTAAAGTCTTAATCTTGCTGGTGCAAGCTACTTTTTAATATATATTTTCTGTCAAGATATACTTCAGGCTGGGCTTCTTTGCAGCAGTCTTGACAAGCTGAAGTAATATCTTCAATTGCTACACTGGTTAAAATGGATTAGCTAATAGAATTAAAAACTAACATGAAAAGAGATGTTGCTCCTGTTTGCAGCTTCAGCAATGAAACCCAACTGAACCTGACAACTTTCATTGCTACATGCAGCTCTTCCCATTCAGAACTTAAGGTCCATTTGATAAGGAATATTGAAAAAAGAGGTCTTCTTCCACTGTCCGTGATAAACTTCTTTCATGGAAAACCAGAAATAAGGACCTTAAATCTTCTTTTACTTTTCTGAAACACCATTACTTATAGCAAAAATACATCTACACAGAGGTTTCTTTTTGAAGAACATTTCCTCAGTTAAAATGCTACATAAGCACTTTTACAAAGTATAAACTCAGTGTTACACAGCAAAGTACCTATCAAATAATACATAATTTCATGTACATTCAATAGTTTCACAGAAGACCTGTTCAGTCAAGTACAATCATTTCAGCATCATGATACTCTAGCAAACAAATGCTTTTGCATAATCAAGAGTCTCTGTTTATAAAAATATTCTGAATTATGCTTGACTATCAGAGCTTTTACAAGTATTTACCTTTAAATAAGTTTTAGTTAGGTAACATTTCAAATGAGCAAATTCCCCCTAAGACCTTCTCTAGCCAACTCAGTTCAATGCATGAAGTAGATGCTGGAAACAGGCTGCTAACACAGAAAGTGACATCATACTACTCATTTGTTTTCTCAAGTTAGGATTCCCATACACAGTAAATGAGCAGCCACACTAAGAGAAACAGACATTGTGAAGGTCCTTTGTAAAGTGAACTTCACAAGTAAAGCAATGTGGGAAAGTTTATTCTAAGATTGCAAGCATCATTCCTAGCTTGTGAATAAACAAACCTGAGAGGAAAAGATTGAGGATTGGGGGTGTGTGTGATTAAAAGTTATGGTCTTCAGTAGAAACTAAAATATATCCCTTACACAGAAACAAATTTGTCCTTATAGCAATCAGATTTAAGAACTATGCAAGAAAAAGTCCAAATCAAAGATTTAAACTGCAATCCAGGAAAAAGTTATTTGTAAATCCTTTCAATTCCTTGGTTTTTAAAAACAATTATTGCACGTCTAGTATAGTTAAATCTGTTGAAGATCTCCTATTCAAAGAAATATTAAAAACAAAGTAACAATAAAATGGCATGTAAATAATGCATACAAAAAACAATACAGATGGATTTGATCCTTAGAAATGTAAAACAATTCTTGGTACAATGAAAATTACTCTCCAGATGGTTTCTGGTTTTAACACATATGATTGCATTACAAAAGGTACTAAATCTTATCTCATAGCTCACAGCTGACCCCATCAATATTTATATAGCCCATCACAAATATGGATTTCTGAAAACAGTAAGGAATATTATCTCGGTGTTGAAAAAATTTCACATCGACAAACCAAATTGTGATTTTTCACTCAAAGCAGTTTCCACAAAGCGCTCACACAGTGTTCCAACTGAACCCTCTGCAGTGCACAGTTGCTTTTCTAGCTTTTCAATTTGTAGTCTGCTGTATTAAATGAACACTTTGTGCTCTGCTGGCATGGAAAATGCTAAACACAATTGAACTCATGTGGTTCCAAGGCACATGCCAAGAAAGAGTTTAGCAAGTTAAGCAGTTGTACACAGCAAGATCATAAAATCTTGAAAATTAAGAGAACCTATCTCTTTCAAAGAGCGCAAATTTAGGTGGCTGGAACAGGACTATTTAAATCACAAACTGCCCTATACAATAGATACTGGACCAGGTAACAGCAAATCTACACGTATGTTCATACACTCTGTAAACATAATAAGTAGGATCTTGAATGCATAATCTCTTACTTACAAAGATACACAGGCACCTAAAGAGAAGAGATGGGCATTTGCTCAGATGTAGAGAAGCAAGCAGGGTCTGATGCTTAATTTAAGTCAAGGATGACTCAAAGTCAGAGGGAAGTTAGAAACTTGCTTTTTAATCCCCTTCAAAAATTTCAGTAGGTGACTAATTCCAAACACAGATGTTGAAATTCCTTAAAGATGAAGGGTTTTTCCATTATTATAATGACAGTATTAGTTTATTATTAAAAACATTGCTAAAAGCTTTAGGAAAATTCAATTTCTTCAGAGGGCTACCACTGTAGTGTACTATATTTTGAGTATGATTTTTTGTTTTGTTCTTTATATTTATTCTTGAAAGGAGGTAAGAAACCATCAATTAACACATTGAAACTCCTGTGGTTATTTACAAACACCGATTATCCTTCTTTTTATAATCCACATTCTTATTTTTGGACATATTCTAACTGATGATCAGGCTTCTTTTACTCTAATACTGATAGAACTTACGTGATGTTTTTGAAGCAAGAAGAGTGGTTTTTGAACCAGTTAAAAACTGAAATCCGAGAGCATTTGCTTGGTCACCCTCAGACGGATCAACAAAGTCTGAAAAAGAAAGTTAAATACCATTTTCTGTAATTTGACACTGGCATTCAGCAAGCCTCAATCCATAGCCAGGACTATATCAATCTTTGCACAAGCAATTGAATGTGATTGTTTCCCTTCATAGGGTTCAAAAGTAACAAATATCAGCAGTTTGGTACACCCTTCCCTCATTCACAGGTGGAATGTGAGCCACACACTGTTTCTTTTCCCCACCCTGAAAACAAAAGGTTGTTTCCCAGAGGTTCAGTCTGTACAGTCTAAAAAAACTGCAAATATTGTACAGCCCAAAGACTACCACTTTCACCAGATGCAAGGTCACCTTTAATTCAGATATTTATGCAAAACTTTTGCAGAAATTATCATTAAAATGCTTAAGCCGGCTCTCTTTTTAACTTTCATCACAGAGCAAAACAAACACTCAGCTTGCTAAAACTAGCTACTCTGCAAAATCCATCCATGCCCACCTTTCTTTTCATTCCATGTAGTGGATTATACCAGTTTAAAAGCTTTAATTTTAGAATACCATATTTTTAAAACTATTCTTTGTCACCACGACTCCCACTACTTCTCCTGAAAATAAGGCAAAACAGGCAGAAGAAATACAACTCTTACTGCATTTACCAATTCAAATTTTGTTCACAAATTACATCATAATAATAAATATAATAAACAGCATACTCTTTTTATTCAACCACTGTAAATGGAATGAACAGAAATCAGAACATTTTAATACCTTCTTGGCCCTATGCTTTTTTTTGTATTCTCAACAATGAATCCCTAGGCTAAAAATAAAATACAATGTACTACTCTGAAAGCATTACTGCTTAGCCATAATGGAAGCCCATTATTAAACCTCAAAATAGAGACCCTTAAAAAAATGTGGCACATCCAGTTGAGAGAAAAGCTATATTTACCCATAAAATGAAGAGAATCATGCTACAAAAAAACCCAACAAAACAAAGAAACAACAACAACCAACACACCAACAAAGCCTACATCACTGTTCTCAGACAAATGTATTATATAAGCTTTTAAAGAGATGCAGCTAATGCTTAAAAATACAATAGTAAGGTTGTTGGCCCATACAGCTCTCAGCAAATTCCAGAACCTTAGTCATATGAATTTCTAAAATTTAATCACTGCCAGACTGAACTTACTCACAATCACTTCATAAGCCCTGTTTATTAATTTCTTCTTGTGCTAATATGATCATCTAGACCCATGATATAGCCACAAAATATTTACTGAAGTCTGTATTGGCTTTTTGTTTGCCTGTGTATTATTAAGCTAAATGAGTCACTTTCCTTTAATTTTCTTGAAATCTCTAGATAATATTTTTCTACACTTTTGAGTTATATACATTATATTTTATTTAATATCAGCAACTAGCACTCAGTTTGCCAATGCACAGTAACATGATCTTGGTTTCCTGTAGGGAAACATTTTGTGTAATGCATCCTCAATTTTTATTTATTTGCTTATGATTAGAACATATTGTACCACAAAGTACTCCTGTGGTAACTTCCACCTCCTCACTCTTCCATTTGCGAGCACATAATTACAGCAAAACTTACGTTCTTAACATTCCACTTTATAGTACTCAATTTCATTTGTCTTCTTCCAGTCCTAAGTGGCAATGAACTTCTCCTTCATGCTACTTTATTTATAATAGTTTGGTCTTACACATCAGAAAATAATAATATGTTCAAGTCTTCTTTTTGGTTCAAGAAGGTAACTGAAAGTATTTCATATAATCAGCTTCAGAATGATACATCAAACACTCCGCAGGTCCTCCTCCAAAGCAAATGTACACCTTATGTACAACATTTACCACTTCTGCTTTGCCCTGCTCACCTCTTTCCAAATGAATGCCCATGATTTCCCCATTACAACACTGCTTAAGTAATTTTATGTAAAATTATTGTCCGCATACATAAAAATTAGATCTGTATCATGCAAAGAAATCTGCAGTTTTACCAGAGACAGGTATACTACCCCAGGTGCATTATGTTGAAATATTATGCCATTATTTCTTCCAAAATATATTTTTTAATATACTAAATAAGATTTTTTACTACTTCATGACTTCACACGGATAAACAATTCCTGTTGGGAGATTCTAACACATTTTATATTTAAAAACCTACCTGGAAAAACAGTGACAAAACTAATGGGAGGTTTGTTGGTATCAATAGTTAGCTTGTGGTTCGCTGCTTTTGAAGGTTGAGCTGGAAAGCAAACTAACTTCAAAGGCAGACTGAAGCTACACTGTGAAACTCTTGGTATTCCTAAAATGAAAGAACACAGATTTTTCATTTCCACATTCTGAATACAGGATACTTCATATCACTGTCCTCAAATAGGTATAACAAGATATTTAATGTTATTAAGGAATGCCTTAAAAAGAAAATTATATAAAATTCTCATTTTCTTAAAATTTTCCACCTAAAATATCTTTAAATTTGAATACTTCCAATCACCTTCTCAAGTGAACATTTTTATATGGATGGGAAAGAAAGAGTTATTAACAAAACTACTGCATACTATACTTATACCAATTAGCATGCAATGAAGATTAGTTTTACTCAATGGTCTAGACTAACAATACCACTTTAACATAAACAACAGCTGCAGTTACTCCCAACGCTTCAAATACAGAATTGAAGCATCAATATTTTCATCAGGAATATCATCAACTAAATGCTTTTTATATTTACTCTTTTTTTTATATAATCTTAAATAATGTCTATGCAACCTTCATATTATCTGTCAGAGGTTTTGTAGCTTAGAAAAAGAATGTATCCAATGGAGATTATTATCCAAATGTATATTAAATTCTATCTTTCAACATATTGCATCATAATAAAAGAGAACTGTAGAACAAACTGGCTACTGCCCTGAATATCGGGATCTACTATCACAATTTCATCAGAATGTTGCAGGAGAAAAGAGGAAGTTTTAACACTAAGAAAACACACTTGAATGTGTCAAAAATTTTCTCAGATATAAACATTGTTTCAAATTGCTGGCATGTCTGCGATTGCCTGGTATGTTCTATTCAAAAGGCAAAAGTGCTATGAAATATGGAGCACTTGCTCTGTTGAGAAGACAGATTGTGAGATTTTTAAGGACAATTTTTTGATGAAGCACCTACACGAAAGCCTTGTTTAACAAAATACATTTTTAGAGACAATACAGTAAGCTACTGTCAGAAAAGTCATTAAACCAATAGCTACACAGAGGTATACACAGAGAGTTTAAAATTGAGCTCAAACATTCAAAAGCCATCCAAGCAACCCGTTTTGCTAGTAATTTTGTTTGTTTGCTGCTCCTCAGATCTCTTCCAATGAAAAAATTACTTCTAAGACTCATCTCAGGGGAAAAAATGCTTAAGGCTCAGATTATTCCCCGTACTTGACAATTCACAAGCTGTTTTGGCTGGCTGATAATGCCTCCAAGTAACTGTTCTGCAACAGCTTATAAATATAAAATCATAGAAAATTGAGCAGAAGATTCATTCAAACTGAAGACAGGTCTTCAAAATTAGACTATCTCCAGGTTCCAAGGAAAATTCCTAAAGGAATACTTGAAAATAAGCCCATGATCTGTCAGAATTATTCATTCAACTGTATCTTCATCATCTGATGGGAAAAGTAAAATTTTTCTTGATGACAGCATAACACAAACATCTTAGTATTAAACTTAGATAAGGAGACATCAACAGGAAATATTAGTAGCAAAAGTAGGCAAAAAGATTTTGATATATATTTATATTTTAAAAAAGACATTTTTCTTGGTTTTTTCAGACCAGTTTTTTTCTGCATAGTCTGCTGTCCGTCTGCCTCATCATAAACATAACTTTTCAATATTTCAGACAAAGGTCAAATCAAAACTAAATCAAGCATTATCTACCTTTTGGAGGAGACTGGGGACATTTCTAGTTGGTTAATCCAAAACAGTTACATATAAGAAAAACAAACCAAATTGCTGCAACAAAATTTATCACCACAGTGAAAACTTGCTGGGAAAGGTTTGAGAGTATTTCAGAATTTTAAATGGCAGTAAGGAAACAAAGTAGTAGCTACATGTGGGAATCACAATTTCCTCAACCCGTTGATGTTCTGTCTAGCAACACATCTCACTTCATTTAGAGTTGTGATACTTTGCGTGATACACAATTTTAGTACTATAATGAAGGAGAAAAGAGGAAATAAAAATCCAGATTCTCCTTTAATCTGAAAAAAACAGATGATGTTTAATGTTATCTCATAAGGTGCTAGTATTTAAAGGCATACTCTGCACTTAAGTAATAAAATAGTCACATGCCCTGTAGATACCATTTCATTTCTAAATTCCTCATGCATTCATTTAATTATATTTGAAACATAACATTAATATGCATGATAAAAAGCATTAAAACTCAGATGTCCCAATTTAGGATGTTAAATATTTAGAGAATGAATATTTGTTCTGGTATTGATGACCCTGAGTTTATGTAGTGCAGTGTACATCACAGTAACCCAAAAAAGATTTTGTCACAGATAATTCTACCAAGTTTACTCTGCTCTGCAATATTCTCTTTAGGCTAAGGTTTTCATCTTGTTTTGATATTTCGTAAAACAAAAATCCAGTTTTAATTTTTAGAATAATATTCTTTCAAACTATATACACTTGTTTTTATACAGTTTATTGATTGTTAATTTCTTAAATTGCTTTGTCTAGCAGAAACATGCCAACAGGGTAACAGTTATTCTTGTCAAGAGCAGCATCTTATTGAGATGTTCTGAGTGCCTATTTCCTGTACAGCATCTCAAGGTCCATTGAATTATCCAGAAACCAGAAAAGGAGGGGAACCATAACAGTTACCTTCTTGCTTCTTTTTACTGCACTTAGTAAGCACAAAAGAGCCAAAGTATCGAAAAATAACACTCAAATATACTATAACTTTTGTTTAGAAAAACTGCAAAACTGGAAACTCCCTTTCAGTTGATATCTAAATCTATGACAATCAACTTTTTTACCTTCTCAAAACATGACAGAATGTGTATTGCATATGTTTATTTTTAAAGTTCATAAAATATCTTCTACAAGCACCCCACCTTTTCAACACATCTACAACTACACTGCAAAAACCACCTTTCTCTTTTCAGTCTGCATATACATAAGCTAATTTTTCAGTCTTTTTTTGTCTCTTAATTGTACCTTTTCCATTAATTGTATCTACCACAATCACAGCTAAGTTTTGTACTGGTGGTAGTTTTAGACAGAAAGCAGCCTTGAATAGGATGTTTCCAATAGGAATTGGAATGAAGGCATGTTGTGACATCATTCTCAGAGCTACTCAACCCAAACACCATAAATGCCTAATTGCTGTTTCAGTTGCACCAAAGATATAATTTAGCTGCCTAGCTGCTAAACCTGGGAAAAAAACAGATATAAGAAAGTATAATTGTTTCAAATTTCCAACCTCAATGTACAAGGAACTTAATATTCATGCAAAATTCCCATGTTACAAATGAGAAAGTGCAACATGCTTCACCAAGAAATGTCCTTATGACCTCCTGTTCTCTATATCCACAGCTTCATAGCATCAAACCAAGCATAATAAGAACTTAAGAGAAATAATGGGCAAAATAATAGTTCCCTTCCAAATCTGTTCAATTCAGCATATACTCACACTCATAAAACTGCATTTTTTGCATTCACTTACCTTCAGGATTGAGCTCTGCCATATGAGCAGCAACAGGACAAAGAGGGAAAAAAAATACATGAGATATTACTCAAATTTAAGAAAAAGAAAAAGGAAATATAACAGGGCTTTAAGACCTTAAGCCGCATTTGTTAAGTAGACAATACATAAAGACGTAATACTAGCCAAAAACCAGACATGAGACCACATCCATCAATAGTGCAACCCCATCCAAGTGAATGACTCATCAAGCTTCAGCTGTCTGAATCCCACAGAGATAGACTGAGGAGTGATTTGGCCACAAATATGGATATCTTAAAAAAACTAAAGAGGAAACAGTCTCTGTTCAGATAAGATGAAGTCACAAAAGTCTTAAAGTTTGTTTACTAGTATATTACACTAAGGATTTGACTGCCAAGTTACACTAGTATTTGTATGTAATTCCACAGAATTATCTCAAATTAATAATTTAAATAAATATCAAAAAAAATTAGCAGATCCTAGCCCTAACCCTAATTATGTTCCTTTCCTTAGAAGTCTTCGAAATTCAACCAACCAAAGATAAGGTTTTTTTATTTATTCTTCAGCTTTTATAATTCTGTTAGATGTCATGGCTGCTTGTTCTTTTTTTTAACAGAATATAAACCATCAAACACATACAGGATGCAAGCTTTTCTTACTTCCGTAACCAAAGGGTTGTGAAACCTAACTCACTATCTGAAATACAAATTTAAGCTTTATTAGCATTACCCGAAAGAAATAATACATGTATTTTCCAGTCTTAGGAAGCAAAATCACAGAAACAAGACCAGCAAAACAAAAAGCAAGCTTTCAAAAGCAGAAGATCCAAGACAATCGCTAGTGTGCTGCCTATTCGGTCATTCCAAAAACCTGTCTAAGGCCACATCACTAATTTGGACAGTTATGAATGCACAGCATCTCACAAGGAATATGCAGTCAGAATCACAGGACAGAGGGACTGAAGTTGTACAAGCAGTTCATGCAGGTTCCCAATTAAAAGGGAGGGGTTCCTTTTCTTTAGAAACACCCATTTCATTATTTTTCTAGAAAGAAACATTTCAGTCACCACACAGGCGAGACTACCATCATAAACACAATGCTTCAAATGTGAAGTGATACAAAGAAAATATTTACATAAAAGCGTAGATATAGGATAAGGTACTCAAGACCACCACCCTCCACAGAAGTCCTTAGTACATATGCACTTCTTTCATGCCAATCTATTCCATTTGTGCTGGCACAGCTCTGTCTTTGCACAGTCAACCAAATCAGCAAATTTGGCTGAGAAACAACTGGTGACTGTGTGACCACAACAGGGGAGGAGGTGCAGGAGCAAAGCCAAGCAGCAAGAAGTGAAGAACTGACAGCTTCAACTGGTTTAAGCAGCATTTAACATGGCCTAAGCTGCACTTAACATGGCCTACTGAGAAGCTGCCTAAATACAGCTTCTCAGTAGCCTGACACATTCACAAGGCTGAGTGTAGAACACTACGCTAATAAACCTTCAGTTATGGATAGCAGAAATTTACATCTTCTATCACTAGGACACTGTAGCATCATTAAACGAGTTGGTTTCTATTTTTTGGGCTTAGTTTATTATTTGGAATAAGTATGTTCATCCGTTAAAAAGGAAGAGAGTAATAATCCCTCCCAATGCTTATTCAGATCTCATTCTCTGTGGGGAGGCATTATCATCACATTTGTTGGCAGACCAGAAGGGTGAATAGTCATAAAGATGTAATCAACTTCTCACTCCAAGAGGTGGAGCAGAACAGAAACAAATTGATAGGATAGGGTGAGAAAGCTGGTACAGCTGTTTCCCAAGCAATAAGCTTCTGTTTTTACCTCTGTAAGACCAATTATACAAATTGATGCAACATAAAATATTCACTAAAATTGAAGACTAGATAAACATTATTTCTTTAATTACTATTGCCTTTAGTATATTTCAAAATAAGATTTATAAGAAACACATAGGGGAAAAGGCCTCAAAAAAAAAGGCGCATCACTTTCAAGTCTCCAGTGGCTTACCTGTTGGTTTATTATATGAAAACATACAAGTCCCTTCTAGGTCTGGTGGAGAACAATTCTCCTTCAAAAAGACAGACAGTACCACAGTTTCAGATGAATCTGGTTCTAAAAACAACACAAAATTAAATAAATTAATAGGAGCATCCAAATGAAAGCAGCATATTTCCTAGCACTTTGAGAATTATTCTACAAAATTGTGATCCTTTCCCTATTAGTTCATCAAATCACTATATTGCCTTTTTTTTTTAATCCTTAATTTGTGAAAGTCAAACTAGGGCCTCAAAGTATCTTGAAGCGTAACCTATAAAACAATTCAGCACACTGAACATGGAGAATATAAAATGAAATGAGATTTACATTGTAGTTTTGGTCTTTTCAAAAGCCATTTGCTTCTCTCACATATTGAGAAAGTATAAGAACTGCCCTTTCAAATGAAAGTAGCAGTCAGTAAAGCCCTGTTTCAACAGGGACTATTATTTTCCATTTCAGAGCAGAAATGGCCTGTACTTCCAACTGAAGCAGCAGGCACACTTGTCTGACCGTCAGCTCCACATAGTCTTAAAGGCAAACCCACCTGCAGACTTAGCAACAGAACTGGGAAAAGCTAGGATCCACAAACAGCTGATACTACTTTGGGAACAGATGGTAACCTGTCCCCCAGTCGACAAACTTACTGTCCCTGTTGGTAGATCAAGAATGGCATTTCTACATAGACAGAAATGTCAGCCAAACAAAATAACCCAGGTCTACAGAAGTGCTAGAGACTACTTGAGGGGGTTTTGCCTCTATCATGCAGCTGCCACCCTGTCTCTCTTCACCTGTCACACATCATATCACAACCAAGGAAACAACTCCACTCTTTCCTACTTCATCTTCCTCCACCAAGCAGTGTCAAGAAGTTGTGGAGTGCAGGCAAGGCAAACTTGTAATTGCTTCAACCACTGTACATCTGCAACAATGCACTCACTGGAGGCTGGGCTACACCTTTTCAAGCCTCAGAAAAAGTAACAGAATAATACATACAAATTATGTAAGTAACAGAATAACTACATACAAATTATGGTACTGCCATAATTTACCTAAATCATTGAAGACAAACTGGTCACAGGTCACTGCTAACGGAGCTTGCACACACACAGCCAGGCATGGCTTCTGTGCTGTCACTCTGCTCTGGATTGTTATCTAGATCAAGGGACATACAGAAGTATTTAAAGGAAGCAACTAATTAATCTGCACAGCAGGAAAAAATAATCCATAACCAACAGAAAGATACAGAAATCTGCAAACACCAATTCAACAACAACACTTAAGGACTTAAAATTTCAACTTCAAAACAAGTATTTTCATTTTACTATTCTTATTGACTCACAGCCAATAATGATACACAGTAACTTTCAAGATCACAAAAACCTAAGGGGATTTCTCATGTTCTTTGTAATTTTAAACCAAGACAAACTAAAGTATTATTTGAGGGCTTAATACCCTGCAAGCGCCAAGAGCATTCCTTCTAATGCAAACAAAATAAAACTTTGCATATGTTAGGTGATTACAGTGAAAAAAAAAACAAGAAGAATAAAATCAAAGATAACCAAAGAAATTACTTCCTTTAACTGCAAACAGTAATGCATAACCTTCTGAATAACTTCAAGTTTTGTTTGTTTGTTTTTACTGCAAACAAAATAAGAAAATCTATATACAGGATACTCAGCACAACAACTCCAGATAATGAAAGTTCAGCTAAACATAGAGGGGCCCTCATTGCTTCTATTGTGCACAGCTATTCCACTGCAAAACCAATAAATATCAAAACAGTGTCCCTCATATCTAAATTGAAAGTATAGTGGTGACTGAGATCTGAATGTGGTCTGCATAGACAGAGACCTTATTTCTAATATTACCTATTTTGCATTGCTGGTCTACCAAGGAGCTCACTACAGCCAGGTTATTCAATTTAGAATATTATTACTTATAAAATTACTCAAGTGTTAGGAAACCACTTTGACTACTTTAACTTAATTAACATCAACATTGATTTAGGTTTAACAATACACCTGTTATTGCAGTAAAAAGATTCTAGAAAAAAATGAATTCATGGTAATGCCTACATTTACTATTTTTGTTCCTCTAAAAAGTACAAGATGCATAAACAAGAAAAGAGAATGGGGAAATAACTGTCTTCTCATTAAAAAGCTTATGAAATATCTAAATACATAACTCATTTGAACTTCTTTGAGCAGACTTATAATTGACTTTATCAGAATAGTGGTTTTATCCTGTATCATTTTAAGCACTGAAAAATGCTGAGAAAAATGTTGGACCAAGTACAAGTAAACCACACTAGTCTGAGGGGATCTGGTTCAAACAGTTCAGTTACCCTCTGAATTTTTCACTCTAGACAGAAAAAGAACTTGCAAGGGCCTCAAAAATTAAAATCCATTAATATCCTTAGAAGATAATCCTAAAGTCAAAAATAAAAATTATTATCCTTTTTAGGCAATACTGAGAAAAAACTACACTTGCATGCACATGCATGTGAACACATGCACACACTTTTTTTACAATCAGTTACAGGCACCAGCTCTCATGAAGAACTGCAATTTTTCCTACATTTTTTTTAATTGTTAAAGCTATAAAAGTCTTTTTACATAAAAAAGTCTATTTTTGTTTATTGACAATCAAAAAGGAATCTGAAGATTATAAATTTCCCATTTGAGTAACCAAACATTTATTGCCATTGGGAAAAATAGTCTCATGACTTCCAAAACTACTTCATTCTATCCAAATAATGTTTCTGTGATGGCTTACTGATAAGCCTATCAAAATTAAAACTGCAATCACTTTCTGACTGCAGCAGAATGCTTGCCAGAATGACACCGTGTCATACTAAGGAGAAAAAAAATTAACTATGTATTGTATTTCGAACTTCTCTCATTTTCATGTTCTAAGTGAAATACACAGAGAGTAACAGGTTTGTGACAATTTGCCACCACTATTCAAATGCTACTGTTTGAGTTAGGCACAGTACCTTTACTGTGACTGATGGTACTGCCCCTGCTTTTACCTCACTGTCAATGGCTTGCTGTGAAGAAAAAGATGAAAACAGAGTAAATTCAATGTTCCACATGAACAAGAAAGCACAATAAAAGCAATATTACTTTCCTACCATCGACTTGGTAAACACAGAATTAACATTAAAGGACTTATCATTCCTATGATAGACTAAAATACACAAAACATATTTCTGAGTTCCTTCTGAAAATGTGAAGTCTCTGTTTGAAATTCCCTGTAAAAAGGATAGCAAAAGGTCATGAATGTAGTACATATACGAAACTAATACACTCTGATGTATATAAGAATATTTGAAACTGTTTTAATTGGCACACTACTTTCCACTGTATATTTATTCAAATTCTGAAAATACCGTCTGCTATTCAGTAGGAAAAGGTGACTCCCAATCTGCCAATATATTATATACACAACATAGCATCCACTATAAAATCATCACACACTATTTTATAATCAGAAATATACCTGAAACTTCAAAAGAAAATTCTAGCAGGCACCTCAACACTCCTGCTAATTTCTATTTCAATAGGCAATTACATCTACTTCAACATTTATCTTGACCTTGTGGTCTATTTTATTTTATGTTTATATTTTATTTTGAAACAGGTCAGTCATGACAGTTAAACAAAATGCTCCCATTTAAACTATTATAAAGAAACACTTCTCTCACTTCTGCTATAATACCAAATTACTGATTTGAACTTATACCTTCTCATTATAAAACAGTAAATTTAAAACAGTATAAGGGCCACTTCTGCAAACTTCTTAAGAAGTCAGAAAGCTGGTAGGCTCTCTGGGTTCCAGAAGTAGGACTTTCATTTGTACATTGTGCACTTTTCTCAGCTAAAAAATGATACTTTCATACAGGCTTGTCACGCTCTCTGGTGACCAGTGGTTGATTCTGAAACAACAGCAGGGGTATAAAGATATGGAACCTTACCATATTCAGCTTTCCGAAATTACCTGGATTAGAGGCCACACACAGGAGGTGTCATTAAATAACAGAATGGTCCTCCACTTGCTTATCTACACAATTTTAATACTCTATATCCTCTGCTTTTATCACACACATTGCAATTTCAATCTTTTCACAAGTGCAGAAGTAGCATAGGAAATCCTGTAGCTCCCAAGGGAACTGCAGAAGCCCTAAAATTGTTCCTACACTTGCTTATTGATCCGTCCCCACAAAGTATCTTATCAGATTTTTCCTTCCTAGGCAGCTACTGAAAGAACCCACAGAAAAGCCGACCACACAGGAAACTAAGATATATGGGCAGATAAAGATTCAAGGCTGTGGTTTGATTGATAGACTGAGTTACTCACATATGAAACAGGCCAGTTGCATCTGGAAGGTTGAGCAAATGAGCACAGCAGCATTAGAGCATTCTGTGCACCTAAAAGTTCCAAGGGTTGTGAGCAGATAATTGCAGCTAGCCAAGACCATGTCACACTGTCCTTTTTTCCACAGACAAGTGCTAGGACATTAGCACACATTATAAAGAGGTCCATTTATCAAAGAATAATATCCTTGTGTATTTTTTAAACAGTAAGTAGCTGTGAAAAATCAGTTTTGCCACAACTAGTGGACAAAAATAGATAATTAAAGATGTTATAATGCAACAAGTATTTTGTATGTACAACTATGTATGTTGTGTACAAGCTTTCCCAAATCCCACTTTGACTAATTTTTGTAAACTACATATGGATACAACATGAATAAAGTAATTGCACTGCAACACCAAAGAATATTGAATGACAGCTTGTTGGAGAAAGATTATTTCCTAGAACGCAGCTTGAGTGGTTTGAGTATTCTGTCTTTGAAAGATCCAAGGGTAACACTTTGTTTCCCCCAACATTTACCACTGCTCACCACTACAAAGTTATTCCAGACCCTAAGTTCTTGTTCACTTATGTTTGCTCAGCCAAGAATCTAAAGGTCTCCAGATAGAATATAAAGAAATTATTTTAATAATTCTACTTAAAATCTTTAATAAAAGTGGGTGCTAATTGATGGAAAACTGTGGGCCATGAAACTCAGTCACAAAAATGTAAATAGAAATCACTATGCATTATCAGTCATTATTTACTCATATAAAATCAATGGGTTTTTTGGAGTAATTTCCTTTTTATACAGGTACATACAGATTCTTCATCCAAATCAGGTGAAACTTCTGCTGTGACAGTTACATCTCTCTGCTTTTCAGATTCAGGCAAAATATCTTAAAGAAAAAGAAAAGAGCAAAAGCAAATCAGTTCTCCTTTAAGAAACATTCAGCTACATTCCTAAAAACAATACTATTTCAACAGCATCAAGTCTGAAAGTTAGATCTCTACATCTACTAGTGTAAAGAAAAAAATAGCAATGTGTATGATTTCAGAAATGTCCAAAAAAGCTTAAAAGCTTCACAATTTCATTAGATTTCTACAGACAACCTAAACCTGGGTCTCATTCTGGGTTTCTGATTTCTGTATGAAAAAGGATTTAGATGCATTCTATAACAAGATTTTACACCTAATATCCATGATCTTCAGAGACTGTAAGGTATTTTTAAACTTTTGTCCTCACATGCATATGCCAATATACAATGAATAACTACCTCCAAAATAACACCACACATCTCGTGGCACTTTCATCGAAATAATTTGATAGCAAATATGTTAAACAAAGAAAGATTCTGTGTCTAATAGTCTAATCTTCAGCAAATTCCTCTGCATTAGGAGGTATATCAAAGTTTTATGCATAGACCATTAAATGTGGCTTGATTAAAATAAGACACCAGATGATTTCTAGGACTATCAACATACAAGGCAAAAGAATGCTACAAACTCACTAAAATCCATAATACAAAACTTTATGCCAATCCACACATAAAAAAAATAATTATACAAATTAAAGCCTTAAAAACCTTGAGGAATTACATAACCTCTTGAGAGTCCGTAAGTACAGCTCTAGGGTATTTTTCTGAAAAGCATTTCTATTTTTTAACAAACTAAATGTTGTGGAAAATGAAAAATCTGAACGGGAAATATATAGTTCCTAAAGCAACAAGTAAATAGTTGATGTAAAGGGCCAATTAACAAATTAATTGAATAACTGAGAGCATGAGTACATTCAGAAAGCTGCAAGAATTTTATTACACACAGAGTTCTGAAAATGACCTAGAACTAGTAGACAGCACACTATGTCTTTCTAACAAGAGGGCCAAGGGAAAAGATTTTGATGAAGACAGAAAACAAGTATTCATTTTCTTGTGCTCAGAGAGAAATGCCTCCTTTTACTACAAGAGAGAAAAGCAAAACCTAAACACGTTTCTCCAGTACCACCCAGAAAAGAAGTTTAGACCTGTTTCATACTGCCACAATTGCAAAGAACTGGTCCTGCCAATTACATATAGGTCAGCATGGTCCATTCTTTTTCTATCCCTTCTTAACCATTTCTCTCCTGGTTGCTTCTTCAAGCTAACGATGTTGCAACATCTGTCATACAGTCATTTTTCTATTAGAAGTATAACAGAGATTACAATCAAAATTTACATATAAGTATCAGCTTTTTGTTACTATTAAACTGAGCCAAAACACTTTTAATCACTTATGTGATTAAAGACTGATGCAAGTAACTTCAGATTTAAGTCCGTATAACAGGTAAGATTTTAAAATATTTCATCAGTTTATACTGCAAATCCTTATTCTTCAAAATGTATAAAACAGCTTAAGTTCAACAGTTTAATGGTCAGCACTGGACAAAAATAAAAGACATTTATGGAAATAACTACCCTAAGGTTTTTCTAATACGATGACCTAATTCTAAATACCTTCCACGTTTGAAAGTCAAAATGAAACTAAGAAAAATTATTTCCATATAAGGGGAGATATTTTCAAAATAACACAAGCTCTGCCTGCACCAGCATGAATTCAAAAGACAAGAAAGTCAACGGGTCATTTTAAAGATTGTGCTTAGGAGTAACTTAATGGCAACCAAGGCTCACGCTAAAAAAGTTTCTTAAAATTTTTTCAGAAAAAAAAAGCCAAAATTAAACAAAGCCAAAACATCCAAAATTGACGGGTATTCTTCACAAGTAAAATGTTTTGTTGTATAAGAATGTTCTCGTACATCTAGTTTTACATCCAGTTAAAGAGAGCCAAAGACAACATCACTAGGACATCTCTCCACAACAAAAGACCATTCATAAAAAGTCACGTGGAAACACCACTTGGATCAGATTAGACAAATTGAGGAAGAAAAAGAATTTAAGAAAAAAGAATGGTGAAAAAATCAAAAATATTCACAGCAAATTTATCATTCAGGACAGTTATTACAAAATTTTAAAAGGACAGCTACGGTTCCTTTCTCTCTCCTTAGAGTTTCTAGACAATATGTTGAAACTAACAAGCTGAAGCTGATTCACTTCAAATTTGTCGATTTGTTCTTTTTGTCACGCTTTTCTTTCCTTTGGTTATGATAGACACACAAACTTGTCAAATACCTTTAAGGATGGACTGTGGTAAATATCAGTGGAATTTATCCACATCTATATGCTTAAATAACACATTACTGGATTCAGAAAATTAAAATCCTGATATAAGTCTACCATGATAATGGATGAAATTACATGTAATTGTAAACCAAATAAATCTTTGTGTTGCAGAATCAAACTCATGTCTGCAGATAAATAATTTTTATTTTCTAGGAATTTCAGCTGAGAGTTATTTCTTTTTCTTTTTTCACTGAAAAATCCATGACTCTTTCTTTAATGCATTTTAAGAACATGCTATCTATCATGAAGGAAAAAAACATTAATTTGTTCTTTCTATTTGTTGAAGATTTATCCATAACTTCCTGTAAAATCACATGCTTCCAATTCCTTGCACAAGACAGGCTGTTTAAAAACAGTTATGAAAACGTAAACTTTGAGGGATCTCTGTAGAAATTATGTGCCCATACCTGAATAAAATCAATGCAAGTTATTAGCAAAGTATATAAATTCCAGAATATTTTCATCGGCAGATATGTCATTCTGTTCTACAAATATGCTTTTGACAAGTCAAACTAACAGAAAAGTTGCTTTTAAAAAAAGTCATTTTTTGTCAATTTCATAACTTAAAAAGTCATTTGTATTAATAAACAGAATTTGGCAATACTTTTATTCTCTCTGAAGCCTAACTGCATCAGATTGTTGAAATTCTTAAAGTTTTCTTGCCTTTGAGTAGCCCATGCACCATGAGTTTTTATTCTGAACCCTTGCACTAGTGAGAATTATCTGCAACCTGACGTAAATAACTTTAACCTTCCAACACTATTATGAAAATACCAAGACAAAACCCTTTATCCAAGGGTTTTACCATCTAGGATTCTTTTTTTTTTCTTAAATACTAAATTTTCTACAGAAATGTAACTATGGGTAAAGTCTGAAGCTAAAATATTTTAAAGTGCTAAAAGGAAAGTCAGGTGGATAAAGGTATGTAAAAATATAGAACAAGAAAGAAGTATACCTTGTGTTTTTGTGGCCTCCCTGATGATTTTCTGAAGCTCTTTCATTTCAGCATTCATTTCTTCATAGTTTATTTCCCTAGAATCAACCTTAGGAGCCTGGAAGAGTGAAGGATCAGTTCCAAGGTATGAACATTGAAGATGCCCATCATCACTCAGAGTGACTATAACACCCTTCAAGTCTCTGCACAAAAAAATAAAGCTTACTAAGAAATTGGGAAGCATCACAGAATAACATTAATAATAATATTTACTTATTAATTAAGACATCTTCATTAATATTACTCCCACTTAGGGCAATCATACCTAAGAATGGATTTGTCTTAGATGACTAAAGGGCCCTCAGAATCAGTGAATCTGTACCATCAGGAGAGGTAATGGAAAGGATCAGAACAAACAAGCTGAATACACTGGACAGTTGTAACCTATTTATTCATCTAAGTCTTTTCAAGTTGCAATATTTAGATTACTATGCAGGAAAAGGAATCTGGGGGAGGGGAAAGGGAAGGGAAAAGAGGGGTTAGAAGAAATCATGAACAGATGGAAGATGCTCACAAAGAAGACAGCTTTAGGGCTTTGATGGTATTAATAGCTCCCCTAACCAATTCTTTGGCGGCTATTGCAGCTACTGTGCTGGCTTCAAACCCAGGCTGGCTCTTCCCTGCAGTATCCATCTGAAAGGAAACCACGCAGATCCAGAGCATTCCCCTTACACTCCTCTGAATCAATACAACTGAGTGTTTTACTAGCTACACTATAGTATCTTTTCTCTCAAGAGAAAAGTACCTCATTGCTCCTACAAAAATCTCTCTCATTTTCTTATCTGATCTGTACAATGCAAGATTCAGGAAAGGATTTAACAAACTATAAGACAATAGGGACTACTGCCAGCATTTTGCTTAATTTGAAGCTTACTCCTAACAAAAGAGAAACTGAACAGTAAAAACCAGCATAGAAGTTAACAGCAAATGCTAGGAGCTTAAACTTTCACTTTATTTTTCTAAATGCCTATTTTTAATTAAATTAAAAGCCTGTATTCACTTTCATAATCATGGCATTACACATTCATGCCAGTAATTTGCTCTTACTTCATCCTTAGAACGCCTTATAGCAGACACTGCCATTGCATCAAACACAACTGCCACAAAAAGCAAAGATAGATAAATCTAATTCTTAGATATAAAAAGTCTTTTGGACAAGAAGGCCTAATTCACTATCACAGTAATTAAACCCTTGTAAGATACTGAATTTAGGTAAGTGTTCAAGCTATAATTTGTACAGAATTAACAAAAATTCTTTTAACTTACACACACTGATACCTTTCAAAGGCCTCCTTGAGTACAATGAAAAAGCAGGTAGCTATGTAGAAGGAATAGAATTCTCTCTGGCTTCCTACACGGTCATGTAGCATGGCTCCAGAACACACAGACAGAAAACCTCAATCCAAAATTTTCCGTGGTAATAGTAATTGCGAAGGCCAACAGATGTCACAGATTAATTTTGATCACTGATGGTCCACTTGTACTACTCAAAATGTCTTTTTATAGCACACTAAGGCCACAATCCCAATGGTGGTTCTACAGCTGCAATCAAATAATCTGGAAAAACTATGCTGAAACTGAGATCATCTGAACTCTATACAGTTAGAAGTGCACACAGGAATGAAGACCCTACTGAGCTCTACACAAATAAGTAATTGCTGTAGGTAAGTTTAAGCTTTCTCTTTCTACAGAAAGCAATTGTTACTCAGTGAAAGAAATAAATCTCTTTGTTGAATTATGAATGTATGGAAACTGCTTGTAAGGGTTTTTTAGACAACAGGTTCCTACAGTCAGCCCTTCACTGAGGCTGGAACGTGCAAATCTGAACTGCCTTCTGGAACAGAACACACACTAAAGGGCTCAAACACAACGTTCCCCTTATTTACCATATAACCTTATCTTAAACAGAAAGAGCCTTCTTTTTTGGGACTACTGCTTACTGCTACAGAAAAGCTTCCATCTATCACTGCAACTTTTAACATGCAATTTTTCAGCACACCCTACCAAAAAGGTAACAGGGAGCTGTCTTTGTGAGCACCATAAAGCTGGAGATGCCAAGACTCACAAAACAATACTTGAAGAAAAATAAGTGGAAGACTTAATACTAATTTTCAACTTACATATCCAGTACCTGTTCTAGCAGCCATCCTCTGAATGTCATGACCGTTTTGTGACCTGTGAGCTTGGGGCTTGTATCCTAAAGGGACTTTCTGACAAACTGTAAACTATCAGCAGGAACTGGAACTAAGCATGAGTTCTTGTTTCTCTCACTACTTGAGTATTTGTTGTTGATTTGTTGTTGGTTTCTTTGCTCAGGATTGGGTCTGTTGTTTTAATTACATGCATAACTGCCCATCCTAATTTTCTTAAGTCCAAAAAGCTTTGTACAACACAAACCTGTACTCACAGAATTCTGGATGGCACATGAAACAAATACTTTGGGACAAAATTGAGTTCTCTAACATGAGAAATGCTAGGAGACGGACTATTATGAATACTTGCAACACAACACAATCTTAGCAAGCATGCAAATAACAACCAATGTACAGGATTTTGTCAACACCTGCCAATTGTTTGCAAGGAACTTTGCCATATTGGTCAGGGGTGCAGCAAAGTCTTTAAAACTGGGGCATTGCTGAGGCAGTGCTACCAAATGCACTGCCCCACTCTTTGCTATCAAATTATGGCAAATAATGACTTTTTTTTAAGGGGTGGGGTGCAAAACAAGAGAAACAGCATCAGGAGCTTTTTCTACAACTGGATAAAAAAAACTTCTGAAAACAAGACAATTTCTAGAATTGGCCAGCAACGGCTTTGGACAATCTTAATTTTTTTCCCCAAAGGTATACATCTGTTAATCTAATAAGGAAAGATCCATGAGGAATCTGAATGTAAATCAAAAGGGCATGAAGAAATATTGCTACAAAGTCAGCAATAAATCTTTGATGATATACTACTAAGGTATAATACATTCAAAAGTGGTTTGTAAATATAGCCCTTCCTGTACACAATTAAGCTGGCAGTTATCTGCAGCTAATCAGTCTATCAAATGAGATCCATTTAAATTAATGAGGTGATTTACCTACGTAAATTATGCTTGTCTTAACTTCTGAGTCAGCATTACAGAATACACATTCAGAAACTCCACCTTCAAATGAACTAATTTCAAACAGTTTTTCTGATAGTCATGACACGCTAGAAGTCTATACTATCTCAGAGAAAAAAGCATTACTTTAAAAAAGCAGCATCATAAATTATACTTTTCCTTTACTTCAGTTTGTGTTCTGCTGGGTCCCAAGAAGATTGCTCAACATGAAACATACCTAAGTATAAAAAAGCCTTTCTCAGTAATCTTTCCTTGTTAAAAGCAGTCCATGAATTTGCACATCAATAGAAACAATAAGAAAAATATGGGTAAGCAGTTCTAATATATTTTTTATAATACATTCATTTCTCTGTTGGAATGTTTGTCAGCCAGTCAAAATTGCATTATTTTCTCAATCTCTTTTTAACAGTGGTTAAGGACAGCAGGGGGAGGGGAAGAATATTTAACAGTTTTATAGAACTTTCCCCACAGCTACTGCTCTCACACAATATCCTTGCAAATACCATTACTTCATTTGGCACATATTGCATACAATCTGGAATTTCAAGTACTTGTTAAATTTCTTTTATTGTAAGCTATTCTTTTTTTACTATGTATCACACAATAGTCAGAGCAATAGTAAATCTAAGGGGACATTTTAACAGTGAGGAACTCAAAGTATAAAACAAATTATTCTGATATCTAAAATAACTTTACAGTACAAAGCAGCTCCTATACACATATGGTAATAATTTGAAAAACTATCTTTTATTGGATTCTGGGTAATAATAATGGCATATGCTTTTTGTAGGTCTTCTCTTACTAAACAAATTGCTCATAACATAGTTCTTGAAGAAATTAAAATGCTTTGCATGTTTCCAGTTATATAATGCCAAATTGATCACTCAAACAATTGATTTAGAGGTTGAATCAGTAGTTCTGTTTTACTTGAATGACACATGCTAAGCTTTGGACAACTCTTAGGACAAGGTCTGGTTATTGACACCATTTGCAGCTTTAATTATTTATAATAGCTCATAAAATTTCTACTTCAATTTCAGAAGTGGTCTTAATTGCTATTACTCAAACCAACCATTTCAGAAAACAAGATTTTTGCAATACTACTTTCTGTTCCTTATTGACAATGTATTATTTAAAAACTACTAAACTAGAAAACCAATTCCTGGAATTGTGCTCAAGTGTTTTGAATCCATTTCTCTTCTCATTTTATCACCCTTTGAGGTAATTATAGGCAAGAGCATACCTCAATAGCACTTTTTAGTTTAGTGCTTTTGAAAACCTAAATTATTCTAAGTTTACTACCATTTCAATGTGATTTTAAGATGTAACTACATGAAGTATTTGCTAAAACACTGAAGGAAGATTAGACTAGGAGTAACTAACTATAAGAATTTACTAACATGAACTAATGGGAATAAAAGTAAAAAGCCCATCTAACTCTTATTAAACACACACTCCAAAATCGTAAGTATCCCTACAGCTGAACATTCAAAGTACGTCCACTGCGACTCAATGCAAGCTACTACTGATACCTAAGTGTTCTGCACATCTCTAGAGCAGTCTCAGGCTTCTTTAAAATGCTTTCCTCAGTAAAAAAATCTTGCTTCAACTTACATTAGAAGTAATACTCATATGTGCAAGCCTTCCCCATGCTGCTATTCCACATGAAAACAGACAATCTAATTACTGTCAAAAATTAAATTTTTTTGAAACTATTTATATTATATATTTAACATGCTTTGCATACTCTCCAGAGGGCACACAAACAAATAATGTAAACATAGTGCTCAAATATAATTATTTAACAATATGCAATTATATTAAATAGCATAAAGGGGCTGCTTTACAGAAAAGCATTCTTCGTCTTTCCCATTTGTATGAATGATACCTTAGGATGGCTGAACTTAACAGAATACCAGATACTAATCTAGTTTAAAAAATTATAAAATACATGTAAGAAGAAAAGGGAAATGAAAAATTATTTCATCTTGAAAACCAATGGAAAAGCAGTTAAAATAACAGAAGTAATGACTAGAACAACATGTTAACATTTATCCCCTCAGAGGGCCAAAACTGAGTAAAACCTGAATGTGGCCATTTTAAATGGCTGAAGAATTCTCCACCATTCAGGTCCTATATGGGTACTTTTGCTCCCTACTTGTGAGTGAAGACATCTCCACAAGCAGCTTTACATGGTGCCACTACACAGCAAAACAACTAAAGTAGCCAGCACCAGAACAAACTCTCACCCGGCTTTAGCTTTTGTAGTTCTCCTTGTGTAGTTTTCTCTTTGAAAAAGACTTTTTGCCTGAAATGCCGCCCAGCAATCAAATAAAAAGGCATATTTTCCATCAAAGAAAACAAAAAAATAAAATTAAAAAAAAAAAAAAAAAGAATAAAAGAAAAGGAAATAGACTGTTTTTACTTTTACTGCCAAGTTAAAAGCAAGCACTTCTCCCAGGAGTTTGGGTCCGGTCGGGTCGGGTCGGGGGTCCTTTCTGCCAGAGCACTACTGCCACCTGCGGGGCAGCAGAGCTTTCATACAGGTGAGCCCTGAGAGCTACCACATCACATCATGGGAAGCAGGTGTGGGGTTTTTTTACCAGGGTCACTATAACAGCTTAACAGGTATTTCCTTGGCACAAGGCAATCTTACCAGGCTAATATTTAACAGTAAATGCCCTGGGACACACATTCCTGCACGAGAAAACCTGGTCCCTCCAGGCAGGGAACACACACATCACACATGAACTAATACAGGCAGGCTAGGCATGAAATTTAAGCTCATGCTACAAGCTGCATACAAAATGCAGAATTTTATCTGAAGGATTACCAACTTTGTATTTGTTGTTTTAAATATAAAATCAAAACTATGTCAGAAGTAACAAAAGTTTTATTTAAAAATTACAGCAGATAGCTATCCAAAATGCAGTTTTAAAGTAAAATTAGTGTTTATCAATAAGCAGAATAAAAACATAATATTCAGAGTAATGACACAGGCCTCCAGAAATATATGTTCTTGCCTTAAGCAAAAAAATATAAAGAGCATTGATGTATAATGTATTCAAGGAAAAATTCATAATTTACACATTGCATCTCTCAGTATCACAGTTCCATATCTAAGACACTTAGAGGCATTAGCAGAATTGAAAATGAACATCAGGACTGACAAGCAAATTGGATTACTTTAGTAAGAGTGCAGCCTATATCTCAGAGCTCTAAATAATAAGAAACAAGAGAAATTGCATTGTGATTTCTCTGTGACAGTAACAGCATTAGCAACAAGAAAACAATTAAGACCAGCTGTGATACATTTAGAACATCTCCATGCTTCATTCTCTCTTAGAGTGTATTTCTGCATTTGCACTTTCTCCATGTGAAACCTGCAATCTGTTTCAAGCCCAAACCTCCTCACAGGCAGACAAGTACAAAACAGTTTCAAAGGCTCTACTAACAGCTATGCCATTGTGAATTTATCATATGAAGAGCCACAAAATTTATCCTTCCTCTAAGCCTTCTCTTCTCCCACTTCAATGTAGTGGTTAGAGTCCATATAACTAGAGGCAAGCTGGAGAGGCCCCTGGGATCTCTGCTTCCAAAATAAAAGAGAGGCGAAGAAATTCACTGATAAAATCTACACTCAAGTTTATCATTTTAGATAAAGTATATTCCTAATGGTTGGCTTCCTATAAGATAATACTGGGAGGAACAGAAAGAAAATTAGACCACACACAGATTATAAAGAGGTGAACAAGAATAACCATAATGTGTCTTTAAAACAGATTTATTCTGAAAGCTTGAAGAATTACATAACTTTTAAAACACTCAACTCAAACTAGTTTACATCTCTTTCTCTTCACAGTTGCCTGCAAGTTTCAAAATTCACCAGCATTTCAGCAAAGAAAAATGTGTACATGTTCTACTATTAGTTTTAACAATATTTGTAATTGTACCCTCACCCTGTCTGGTAAAGAACAAAACTGTTTTTTCAAAGCCTCTCTAGCACTTTGCACTGCTTGCTGCCTCTCAGTTCCACAGCTTGACATAAATGTCCCATGTGCTCCTCCTTGTACAAAAAATGTCTTTCAGGTTACTAGCATAATAAAGACATTCAAAATAATCAGACCGAAACTTTTCATAAAACTGTTTTTCAAACAAAATATCCAGCACTTTCATGGGTAGAGTGTCAGAATATACCCATAAATTCCAACCCACTGCTCAATAACCAGCTCCAAGACTAAGAGTTCAGGGACTGATACAAGTTATAGTCCACTCTGTCACAACAACTGGCACACACAAATAGTGGGCTAGCCAAAAAAAAACCCCATGATATTTGCTTAAACACAAGGATCTTATTTAAAATACTAGAGGGGCGCTACTTGCCTTCTTGTTCTTGAGAATTTCCACTTTTAAGGTTTTCTCTAGAACTATGAAGGTAGGAATATTTTTAGTGTTATTCTAAAGTTGAAACCCTTACAAAATCATATGAGTGTAAAAAGTAGGTTTTTTGGAAAAGCAAATAAGTGACATGCAATAAAATTAAGAGATCTGGCAATATGGGCATGTGCTTAGCATCATAGAGTAAACACCATTTGAAGCTGGCTTGCTAGAAAATCACAGTATATGCTGGACATAGTATGTAGCACATCTGTGTCATTTTCAGGATCAGAATCCTACTAAAGTAAAAGAAATACAATCACATTCATATTTTGTGGCTAGGATACACATATTAAATTTATCTCTTCAAAAGACCTTTGAAACGTGTCATATTTTCTATTGCCATCTCTCAAAAATCTGGTGGCAGATCAGCGATGAGAAAAACAGACGTAATCTTTTTCTTTTCCTTAAAAACATTTCTTTAAAATGCAATTGTGTTTAAGTAGAAAGATTCTAGAAATCTCTGCATTTAATTTCTCAGATCAGGCAACATTCTTACAGGACACTCATATAAAAATTTATATATATACATGTATAAAACTGAACAGTTCATACCATACGTCATAACTGGCATTGCCTCTATTACAGTACTACTATACGGAAAGGGAAAATCTTTCAACAAACTATAAAGTTTGATTCCTGTAGTTTTCTTTCCATAAAACCGTGTAATAAGTGCTAAGTTTTGCTGGGTTTATATGTAAGTTTTGCCATTTTTTATACAGTGATCCTTTAACAGTTGTGGTAGCTGTGGTGATGTCAGTTATAATAAGGAATAACAGATGGGCTGGAATGAAGAACAAAGTATTTTCAAGCACCTGGGTAGCTAAAAAATTCAATGAGGGGAATTTTATTTTGACTCCACCCAGTATTACCATATATGTGGTTGCACTTTTACACCTTATATATTTAATTCAACTACAATATTTCTCCATGTTTTTTCCAGTTAAATTCAATTCCTGTAATTCCTGTTGCCGTTCTACTGTTTGGAGAGCCCAGCTACATTAAGTACATCCATCCAACCACCCAACATACTACAGTTCTGTGCCAGAAAAGTGTTTTAATTTTAAGTTCATATTTGGACCAGGCCAATACTTTCTCGCTAACAAACTGATTGCACATTTTAATATTCTTCTAAAAATATTGGAAGCTAAATTTCATAAAAGCACATTTTCAACCAATGACTAAGATCGGAAGAGC
>JAYDZK010000113.1:46209292-46228540 GCA_034509185.1 Euphonia xanthogaster | reverse complement strand
CTATACACCAGAATTATGAACTACAATTTTTTATTCACCTAACTTATTTAAATTAAACTCATCAGTCTGTTGGGCCACATATGAGTTCAAATCTGGAAATTAATCTTGAGTCAAAACAAAGAATTTAAAGCCTTGTTTGTGTTCTCCTCTTTAAGGAGACAGGTTACTGAATTAGAGACTTTTTATATAATTTTATTCAAATAAAGTTCTATGAAGTTGCAAGCAATTTAACCATGTCAGACTCAAGTTAACTACGTCAGGCTCAAGCTATTATTCACACACACAAGTCTTGTTCTATGAAGCCAGTGAACAACAGTCTACAGGGACTTTAAACCTCATTAGACCAGTAAGTATACAAACCACACATTTCTTACCAACCATTCGAATTCTATGAAATACTAATAAATCAGAAAATCCCTAGGGAGCATTGTATTAAATATTTTTCAAAAAGGAAAAAAGGTGATTCTCTCCATTCACTGCATTAACTGTAAAACTCTTTCTTGTTTGGTGATGTGGGAAAGATGGGCTCAGTTTTAAATGCAATAAACACAGTATCTCTTTCAGCAGAGTGTTCCCCTTCAAAATGCAAAATGGGCAACCCTGGATTGCAGCATCACATGTCCATTGGCTTATGCTTCAAGTGTGTTGGAGGTGGTGTAGTGACAATTCCTGTCTCAGTCACCAAAAATCCTCAGCCTTGCAGTCAAGCTGCAGACTGATGGGGAGAGACTGGATAGGAACAGAGTATTGTAACACAGAGTAAGGTACTAAGTCATAAAACCCACCCAAGCCTTCCTCACATATTCTTTCACACCCAGGGTTAAAGCACTTGGAATTTTTCTGCAGGCACTCGTCATTTTGGTGCCTGATTTTTAGTAGAGTTGGAGTAAAATGATAACTCAGTACACATCAAGAAACTATTGCTTTAGTAAATTAGAAGTCACTGTCTTTAAAACTAACTTGTATGTTAAAATATTGTAAAATATTCTTTTGCAATGCACCTGTGTAACTGTAACACATTTTTGTGTGTGTGTAATTTCCAGAGAGACAGGAAAGTCCAGTAGTCTTGGCTATCAGCACCCCGTGGGACAGTTCAATATTCAAATACTTATTAACATGATTACATAGAAAATTAAATTTCAGTCCCTTCATTAGTCAAAGTCTCTTCTTCTTTATTATTTATGCAAGGGGAGAGACTCATACAAGAACAACATTACAAATTCCAAATGTAATTATTCACTTTATTTTGTCTTATAAGTAGTAAGAAAATTGGACACTACTATAGCAACTCAAATCAGTAATTTTTCAGTGATCCAGTAAGCTGCAGTATTTCCTGCATCTCAGCCTACACAATTCAACCTTAAAGTAATAAATTTTAGTCTCTAATTCAGCAAAATCAAATACAGAACTGCATAGTCAAAAAATTAACACCGATAGCCTATGGGTAGCTGGTTTTAAGAGATGGCTGATTAATATATTACTATCTGACACAGTCATAATGGGCTCGTGGTTTGTGTACCAATGTTAGGAGTCCAGGCATGACCCCAACAGTCAAGACTGCAGTGATCACACTTGGAGAAGCAGTACTAGCAATTTGCAGACAGAAATCACTTCTTAATTGCAAACTGAGCAAAACAGAATCAGTGGTGATTCTGTGAGACCCTATGATATATTTAGGTGATCACTGTTCCTAATAAACCTAGGCAGACTTGAAGTTCATAAAGAGCTGAAGTGACGATAAAGCTTCATCCTGTGCTTGTCATCCTGACCATATAAAGTCTACTTTATTTCCTGACTTTTCAACAGTTACTTTTGTTTAAAAAAGAAAATCTATTTTTTCCCCATCTCAAATAATGAAAATCAATTTACTAGCTTAACTCAAGCTAAAAGGTTGAGTGCTGGAAATCTAATATTTTAAGAAACTCAGAAATTCTAAGTCTTTGGAGGTAATAAATTACTTTGGCATAAAAAAACCTTTCCAGACTTCTTCATATTTCCTCTTCAGAAAACACACTGTTCCACTACCAAGTAAAATTATATTTATCTGTCAAATAAATGAAAGTGAAAGCAAATATTCTAGCTACTTTCATCAACTTGTCCATACCTGTCAACCCCAGGTAATAAAAGCAACCTCACATTTTACATGGCACATGCATCATTATGGGGTGTATTCTTTTCAAGAATCTTTCTTCCACCAAAAACAGTCTTGCTCACAGATATAAAGGTAGATTAAAATGATCACAATATAAAATTGGTTACTGTATTCTAATTCCCAGACGTAGCTCCTAAAAACAAGAGACACTACATATGCAAAGCATCCAACTACTTACAGACAAGTACTAGACAATCACAGAATATGCTGAGTTGGAAGGGACCCACAAGGATCACTGAGTCCAACTCCTGGCCCTGCACAGGACAACAGTGTGCACAACTGACTCTATATAAAAGCCACAAGTTTTGAAATAATGGGTCACAAATGTGGGAAATTAAATCACAATTTGCCATATTCAGAACAGGTGACTTATCCCAAATACAAACTCACAAATCTCTGCCTCACTACAGTGGCTCTAAATTTTTTCTTTTGGGTATTACTAACCAAATTCTAATGTGGCTGAAGGGAAAAATATCCTTCATTCAACCATTATGTTTGGTGATAAACTGCTGCCTAAAGTACTAAGAGTCCCCAGCAGAACAGAGATGGAAGAAATATCTCTCCCACAACACATCCCCTAAACCCTGAGGTTGGCTTCCTGTTTGAACTGTGCCTGCTGATAAATTCCACATGAAATCAACATTTTTTTGCCATATGGATACCACCAGACTTAATTTCTTGGTGGACAGTTAAAAGCACAAATAACCAAAATCAGAGACATCGTGAAACACTGATTTGAAGAAAAGTGGTATTTGAGCAAGTTTGCAGTCTATTTCATTTTGAAAGAAAAAAGTCAGGCTACCTTTTGGCATTCACAGGCTTATCAGATATAACTTGAAGACTATATACAAACAAAACCAAGAAATAAAGTGGAGAGTAGAGAACGTTAAAAATGTTCAGAAGGAAAAAAATAGTCCCCAATTTAAAGGCTTCATGCTTTCCTATGGCAAAACACAGGTTCATAACTTGTTAGTAATCAAAACAGAAACCCCTTTCCCAAGACTAAATCCAAACTCTACATAAGTGTATATATAATTCTCTATCTATGTGTTTAAATTCAACTCACACTAGCACTTCAGATGTTTGTGACAGAAATATCCCAGAGGCTGGCAACATGAGCTATTTGGCTTCAGACCAAATGCACCTTAACATGATGTTCTAGTTTCAGGCCAACAAGGACAGAGTAATTAATACTCAGTGCAATTGATCAGCCATTAAAAGATTCACTCTGTGAAACAGCTCTGCCAAGTGTCAAATAAATAGAAAAGTAGTTGTCTAGGTATTATAATCTACTCCAAGGACCTTTTATGGTTAAGCACATGGAGACAGAATAATTCAGATACAGAAAACAAATATGACTTGTGATAAAAAGTGCGAAGAGAAAGAGACAGCGAGAGAAATCTTAACATATCTCAAGAAGCATCAATCAGTGACAAAATTGCAGCATTTATAATCTGTAAGTGTAAGAGATACTGCTTATGAAATCTCCTTTGCAAAGGAGATGTGGAGGTACAAAGTAGGTCTTAGAAAAGAGCTCTCTCATGAAACAGAAAAATGGAAACTCAAGCATAGGAAAAAAGGAAACAGACTTTAAAGTCAATTCTATGAAGATACTTACATAATTATGATGGATACCAAGCAAATACTGCTGCTTACACTGCTTTTTCAACACTGAAATTTTGAGCAGAGTAGGAATTCTTATCATTCCTTCATGCAACTTTCGTAGATTTCAGCTGTTTCAGCTGCAGCATATGGACAGTTTCTCTCCAAACCACTCTAGAAAGGTTTGGGAGGAGCTGTTTGTGGATTTGGTGGCGGGATGTTTGGGGGTTTTTAATCAACTCAGGCAGAACACCTAAACCATTTTCTTCAAGAGTTTCAGCTTCAGTGAGACTGTGTTTGCACAGCCACAACTTGAAGGATAACAACCCAGGGCACACAAAAATATAACTGTTCAAGCAGGCTTATCCATGGGAAGATAAATTTGTGCTGACAAAGAGACCTAAGCAGTTCAAATTAATTGAGATTGTCAACTTAAGTGGTTATACTTCTGAAGCAATCCAGGCAGTATGAAGTAGGTAGGAGTCCCCTTGACATTAAAAATATGTCAGAAACAGGAACTAATATACACTAGCAGAACCAGAATACAAACTTCCAACAAAATAAGGGACAAACTCCTATAACAATTACAAGAACTGAATTTCCAGTTCAGTGACTAGTCACAGAGATATTCAGGAAAACCCCCGAATAAGATAAGCACTCAAAAATTTGCCTGCAGTTCAAGTTTCTGATCACAAGATTTTGAAGCAAATTTTCAACATCCTGACAGAGAGCATTTTGGTTTTAAAAGAAGGCAAAAAAAGTGTAATTTAACAGCTTAAAACCACATAACTTTTAGAGTGCAGAAACACTAAAAATATTCTAAGTAACCGCTTCTCCTTGATTCTATTTTTTCTTCCATGTTTCTGAGAATGTGATGGAAATCAAGCAGTTTGTACTGGAATTAAATCTCAAATGTTGTAGCATATTGTTATCTTTTTCTACATACTGGTATTGCAATAGAGAAATACTGTATTACACATTATTTAAGAGGAAAAATCAATTCATAAATAATAAGGGGCATACACTGGAATCACAAGCTGCTTTTGTGAGGCAATCACTACTCCTGCCCCAAGGGATTTACATAAAATAGCTTCTAATAGTGTTTTTCTTATCCAGCAAGCTGGAGTCACACATTAGAACTAACAGACATTATGCAAAGGGAAAAATACAAATGAACATGTATGAACATGTGTGGAGTGCTGAGACAACTGTTTCAGCACTCCACTCACTTTGTAAGTATTATTGCAATAAAAGTGAAGAAAGTAATTAATTGGAATACATTATATTTAAGGCACTTCAGTCTTTCAGCAGTGTAGGATTAACAACTTTATGCTTATTAAAGTCCTTAATATTATTTTTGTTACAGTAGTGCTGTGCTCAGGCCCCATCTAAGACTGAGGCCTCTCTTGAGTACAAGAAAATCATTATCACATTGACTCACAAAGAATTCGCTTTCAAAATACTAAAAAAACCCACCAAAACAAACACATATGCCCTATTTAAACCAAATTACTCTCTATAGGCTTTACTACAGTTTTTAACTCATTTTTTTTAGTGTCAGAAGGAAGTAAAAGCAGACAGCATATTTTCCAATAGACAGGTAAAAGACTAGCTCAGAAACACACAGCCCTGCACTTCTCCCTGCCTTTCAGACCACTGGAGGTAGGCACACAGATGTTCCTATGTTCATCAGTACCTGTATAAAGAGGTTTGCATCACTGCATTGCTGCCTTTCTACCTGCTAAAGAACACAACCCCTAATCAAACCCTGGCATTTGTAGGTCTGTGGGAATTCTAACTAGCAAATTGAGCTGGGACAGATTTTAGGCTCTCAGATTTCTCCCTAATATCAAACTGCTGAGTGTCAAAGTTCACAGGGGACAGGCAGAAGCTGCATAAACACTTTAGACACATTATTGAAACAGATGGTTCAATATAATGGGTTCCCAAACAAGTAATTGTATATACAAATGTTAGTACAATCTGCTATTGTAAACATTAATTTTTTTTTTCAAATTTTTGTAAATTCAAATATTTCTTTCCATACTTCAAAAGCTGCACTGTCATATCCTGCATAATTAACTTCTGGGTTATACTAAGTGGCCCACTGAGACTGTTCATTATTTTTCACTTGTTAAGACCTGTTTGTTGGATGGAAGCCAGCCCAACTCTCTCCTAAAAAAACAAATTATTAATTTTTTTTTAATTTTGTATCTATTAGTAACAAACAAAACAGAAACATCCCCCAGATTACTCCACACAACTCAGTAAAGCTAGTTAGTCAGATGTTCTATTTCCATTTGTTTGGAGGTAAAATGCTTGACTTACAATCAAATGTTTAGCAATCCAGTGTATGTTGGCCCAGCAGCAACCAGCCTGCTGAGGATCAGATCTATGTGACAAGGACACTCCTACTGCATCCCCTATGGTCATAGGCACTGGGCAACCAGCACCCAGCCCAGTTCTGGGGGCACACAGTACAGGCAAAAGTTGGATTGTATAAAAACACTGGCTGAACCTTTCTGTGGTTGGCTTATCTCAGTGACAGTCCCAGCACAAGTTATAAACATGTCCTGCTTTCTCTTTGCCCAATCCCCCACCCCACCAGTTTTTCCTTGATCTGTCTCATGCTTTAGAAAAAGTTTTGGTCTGGTGCAGTGCAGCCGTCGGCAATTTAAACATTCTTTTATTTCCATAATTTAACACTGGATTTTAATAATCTGTTCTAACAAATCGTCTCTGGAATGCATATGCTCTTAAATGCTTAATGAAGAACAGATTTTCAGTGAGTTTCCCTCTTTTCCTGTCTCGGGGAAGGACCTTGCCAGATTGCACAACCACACATTTCATTCTTTTCAAAAAGAAGCTACTGGGCTGGAGCTATGAGACTCCAGGTTCAAACTTCAGTCAAAAAAAAACCAGAAAACCTAAAGCACAATAGAGCAATTCTAGTATTGTTCTAGCATACATGCAAGCATCATAAAGTTACCCCAGGATATGCACCCATTAATGAAATGAACATTTTATGAAACAAAGGAAAGAAACTTAGAATTTAAAAGTTACCTTATTTGTTACATACCTCAGAACTGTTTGTTAGCATCTACATGCAGATTACACAAACAGAGATGAATCTAAGGAAAAAGTACTTTTAACAAGCTACTTACTGAAAATTCGCTACTTTTACTGATACAGGAATGCAGGGAAGTTGAGTGGCCCATTTCAATGTAATATCTTGATAAACATTCAATATTTTATTGTGGTTTGCAATTAAAGTGTTTATTGTTCCTTCTTGCACTGTTCAAAGATAAAAAAACAATTTTAGGATGAAAGATTTTTCAAAAGACAGAACTTTTCTTTACAGTTATGTTTTCTTTTCTTTTTAATCCATTAGTTGTTATAAATTCATTTATTATAAAGCATCAAAAGTTAGGAAAGTTACATTGACACAACCAAGGACATATGTGATTAATTATGGATACCAATTTTAATAGCATATTTCACAATACATGCCACAACTTTCTAAGGTTCTGGCCAGCCATGTTTGGTAACGTAAAACATGACAAAGACTCATAATGGCCATGTTGACATGCCAGGATAGGTATGACAAAATACATATTGCTTAAATATCTGCTACTTACACTATTCACTAATTTTTTAACTTGCGAATACCAATTAAATGTGCATGCATTTATAGGGTTTATTTATAGTATAATTCAAATCAGAAAGTATAAAATGTGAAGATTGCTAAGATCAAATTTCTTTATATTAAAATTATATTTCAAGTTCAAAAGGAGACATACTGTCAAAAACTTATGAGATAGTTTCTGAAACATTAAAAGAGAATAGGCATTAATAGTCGATAATTTGAACCAAGTACCTAACCAAGTTGTTTCCACCAATGTAATAACAAAAAACTTTGATATTTTTAAGAATCTGTAAATATCAGAAGGTCATAAATCCAAAGGTCCTCAAACACTAGTTTACTTTTCCAAAGACTGTAATTCTTCTGTGTTTGTTGCTTTGAAAGCCTGGGCACCAGACAAGTATCTTCATTTGGTGGTAAGAAAATATTTAGATTCTAAAAATTATGGCCCTTCACAAAAAGTAACATTTGAAAATAAACCTGCCTTGTTCAAAAAGAGAGCTCCAAATTCTATGATTCTACAGATCATAGACTCACAGAATCATATAATGTCTTGGGTTAGAACAGACCTTAAAGATCATATAGTCCCAGCTCCCACTAACCTGGGCAGGGACACCTCCCATTAGAGCAGGTTACTCAAGGCCTTATCCAGCCTGGCTTTCAACACTGCCGGCATTGGGGCAACCTGTTCCAGCATCACAACACCCTCAAGAATTTCTTCCTAATATCTAACCTAAATGCCATGGGCAGGGACACGTTCCACTAGACCAGGCTGCACAACGCCCCAACCTACTCATTCAGAAAAATATATTTATTCAGTGGTTTAAAAAAAAAAAAATTAAAAAAAAAAAGTAACCAAGCTAAAGTTAAATTTTCCTTATACAAACCTGAACAGTAAGGAATGAAGCAACTCGGACTGTAATCAAGCTTCTTCATGAATCGTATTTGCCCGTTATCCTTTAGGCAGAAGAAGTTTCTCTCACCAAGCACAAAAACAGAAGAAACTCCCTGATTAAATGAGACAATGCATATATCCAGTGCTTGCTCTCCGATGTTTAAAACCCAATCCACCTTCAAAAGAAAAAGCATGCTCCAGAAATCAAATGACAACTGCATATTAAAGACAAAGCTTTGAGAAGGCTCAGAACTAATCAAATTATATATCATTAACATAGATAGAAAAGCAAAATCAAGGTCTTTCTCTGGATAAGAATTATCCTCTTATTCTGAGGGCAGTTGGTAACTTTGCTTAATGTGACTCAAGCAGCAAAAACACCATCTTTTTAAAATAGTCATGAATTGTTGGCTATGCAATTCAGCTAAGTACATTTAGAATTTAAAATACACATCCTATTCAAAATGGAAATGCTTTATACTTTAACTAATGAACCCAAGAATAGATATTTAGAATCATTTACATCTGCCTCTATACATGTTCTTGATTATTAAGGACAAGGATAAAGAGCAAAAGCTGACCAATATATGTAAATGGAAAACAAGGAAAATGTTTTAGTTGTGTAAGCCAATATTTATGTTTGCAGTCACTCATGTACACCCTTTAATCTGGAGAATGCTGGTGTATGTCATAGTTTGTTTACTTCTCCAACTATGTACATTGATATAATAAACAACCACTTAGAAATCCTGCCACACCTGTCTTTAAACAATACTACTGTTTATTGACACATTTCATTGGTTTGTTTCTTCAGCTCCTCTGAGAAATTTCAGCTAAACACATATGCAAAAAATGCTTTTGACTTTCACCAAGCTGGTTAAACAGAAATTTAGAATTTTGAAGTAAAAATATATCAAAGTTCAAGTGTCAGCTCTTCCTATATGAACAGCATCAATTATTTTGCTTAAAGAGCATAGAATGTGTCAGCAAACATCCTGGCATATCTGATATATGAAACTGGAAGTGCCATCTTAAAAGTTAAAGGGAAAAGCCTAGCTTATTACGTTTGTTTCCAAGCATGCTTCATGTTTTTTATTTTAAAAAATTGTTTCATTTGCAATCTATCTGATCAAGTCTCCAGGTTTTACATTTATAAATTGCTTTCTCCTACTTCTACATGTAGGATTCAGCCTAGATGGATTTGAAAAATTCTACCATTAGTGGAAGGAAGATGCTCTCCCAATATTTTACTGTTGTACCTGAAATATGATGACTCTAGCATTTTTATATATGCAATATATTTAGCAGACAAGCAACTCTACTGCAGGACCACAAAGCATTAAATTCTCTTCTTCTTAAGAAGACGCAGCTCAAATATTAAACAAATTAGTGACATGGACCTCCAGAAGACTATTGAATCCACAGGTTCTTGACAAAAAGCATTCAGGGTACTATTTATGGAAACATGTCACTGAGAATTTTACTCTAAGAACAAAGGATTCCCCAAGGATTCATTTTCTACAATACAAAGTCACAATCAGACTTCATTTAAAAACATGAGCAATAATTCAGGTGTACCTATTTATCTATTTTACTAGAGTGTAGGCTCTGCATTACAAAGATTGCCCTGGAAATAGTTATTTCCACTGCAGTTGTTCTTCTTTTCTCATTAGAACAACAGCAAGTTTTAAGGCCCATCCTAAAACAACTGAGGCCCAAAGAAACCTTAATAGAAATCTGCTGGAGTCTTTCCATTGCCTTTAGCAGCACTTGGATCAGGTCCTTTGTCAGCAGACAATGTTTCCATTCGTTACTTAGCGTCAGCCATTTCAATATGTGTGCAGTGTCCATACAGGGGATGTAAAATAAACGGGTTTTTACCACAAGCCTTTTTCCAGAACTGAGTTTTCGCTGTTCTGTGTCATGTCTTTCATCAGCATCTGTCGCAAATGCCAGCACTTGGTATCTGTTACAAGCAGTTTAAAAATATTTCTTAAAAACTGTATCTTTGTAGTTACCTCTACATTAAGTAAAAAATAAAATATAATTATCATGAGTATGCATGCACAGTAAAATCACAGCCTAAATGGATGGTTAGAAGGCCTACTGCAACATGTCTACTGTCAGGAAGGATGTTAAGACTAGTATCAGTGTAAGATAGCAACTAAATGTAAAGGTAGAAATTAAAACAAGCATTTCTATTCAGATTTTATGTGGAGTTAAAATAAATTCAACAGTCCAAATATTAGTAGATAGAAGTACAGATCACAAAGATAGAAGAAACAAATTACCAAATGATGAAATAGGAATTCTAATTTAAAAAATTACTTTTTCTTGTTCTTATTAAGCTTTCAAAAAACTTCTAAACCACTCAGAAATACAATCTGATTTATCTAATAGCAAAACTTACAAGCAGCTCCATTAAGTAAACTAAAGTGGCTCCAATCTAAGAAACCACAGTAAACTGAAACCAGTAGGTGGCACATTTAGCAAAAGTTGAAAGGTTTGGGGTGGTTTTATTATTTTAACTGCCAACAAACCATGCTAAGAAAAACCGGCAATGAAGACATTCGAACAAACAACATCAACTGCCACAAAAGCTTTGCACAATTGTCCTCTTTACAACTATATAAAGTTGTGTGTTCAAACTGCATCCTCACTGATTCTTCTGTAACTGTTTCCTGAGTTTGTGCTGGTATCCTAACTCACTGATCTACCCCATTTCCTGTGTATGCACATAGATAATCTGTGGAATACTGAAGGTCGTTACATAAGTGAAATAAACAATAGAATAAGACCCCACTTAAACTGATCCAAAAAGTCATGGAGTACCATCAACTCCTAACTTAAAGCAACAAAATTCTACATGTTGCAATTCAATCTAAAATGGCAGTACATATTTTTCTTCATTGTCAAAGTTGGAGATTTAAAATGATGACAACAATATTGGTCATATTTCATGAATGTATTGTGGTGCAGCAAAAGGACAAGGTGTAATGGCCATACATTAAAACACAGGAAGTTGCACCTCAGCATGAGTAAAAACTTCTTTACGTTGAGGGAGGAGGCAGAGGCTGACTGGGGAGTCATGGAGTCTCCCTCTCCAGAGACAGTCACAGCCTAACTAGATAGTCCTGTGTCACCTGCTCAAGGTGAACCTGCCTTGGCAGGGGGCTTGCACTAGATGATCTCCAGAAGTCCCTTCCAAACCTAACTATTCAGTGATTCTCTGCTTGCTACTGAAGGATTTTAGTTTCTAAAATTGTTTTACTTACAAAGGTAAACTATGTACTTGGAGTAAGAAATCTAATTGTTTAAGGTGAATGCTATGACCTATATAATAATACTAAGAGAGCTGCTTTTAGTACAACTAGGATGTATTTAACTGCCCTCTGTATGAATTAATCTACTTCCCTTTTTCAGTTTAACACGTTTATAAGAGAAGTTGCAGATTCACAGAATCACTCAATAAGTTGAGTTGGAAAGGAGCCAGAAGGATCCTGACCTCATAAAATTTTCTCTTCACTATATTTTACCAATAGTTTTGGAAAGCACAATAACATTTTAATAACTAATCAGAGACCTAATAAGGAGGTTTCAAATCAAGCTCACATCAAACAACAATACATACTGATATTTAAGTACCAGCTACCTGTATATAGCCTTTAATAAAAAAAACTCAAGCCACAGATGACCAACATTAACTTTCAATTTAGCTATCACACCAAGCATGCAAGAGGCATTTTGCTTTTAGATCTTGAAAGAATTCAGGATCAACACAGTAAAAATTGCTATCAAATGAAGTCATTGGTTTTTAAGAGCTATAAGAAGATGGATAATTTGAAGTTTGGCAACTTGTTCTGCTAAAAGCACTAGATAGAACTGTTGTATTTTTTATTCAATACAATAAAAATAGCCTCTTCTCTCCTTAGCATATCTGTTTCCTTCACTTTAAAGGATTACTTAACTCTGTTCTAATGTCCTAATATTTCAGACACACACTAGAGATTAGTTCCATTAGTGTCTTAACATTTGACACTAAAGACCAATAACCAAGTGAAAAATTCCTTTACAACTATATCCCTACAGTAAGGATGGCACACTTTTGATTTAGTAACAGACCGACAAATAATTGTAGCCACATCTTTTGTAAAGGTCAAGAATTTGAACATAATTTAAACATGTGAGATGTTAACTTTATAGGAAAAAATGTTTCTTTATTCCTTGACAACACTAATAGATTATATTATAATTTTATTCTAATATTGTATTAGAATTTAAATTCTAAATTCTTAGGAAAATTAGAAATTGTCTATTGAATTACTTTTACTTGCAACACGTCTATCTTGTCCAGTTTTAACAATACATGATACCTATAATCTGATTAATCTTAAGCAGCAAAATAAAAAGAATATTGCTTGAGAACTATAGGTGACAGAACAGGGTAGTGTGACAGAGCACTGTGTTTAACTAACATTCTCTGGATTAGATTCCCACGGCATTATTTATAAAAAGGGGCATTCTTATTTTCTTCAATATGTATGATTACCTCTGAAAAAAATCCGTAAGGTACTTGCCCATTCCTTCAGTCTCATGAGATTCCTCTGAACAGCCGCCCTATCTAACCTTTTTTATATTAGCCACTTCCAAAATTTTGACACTGTCCCTGAATTTCAGGACATGCATTGTCCTTCTATCCAGGATGAAGATGTTAAAGAAATACTGGCTCCAGTATCATCATCATTCCTCTTTGGCTGCTGGTTAGAACTGTAAACAATTATGGCACTTACAGAGCAGACTGACAGCTCTGACACTTTTTCATCCATTTTAGGGGGTGTGGATTTTTGTCATCACCAACCCCAACATGCCCCACACACCACTCCACCCCAATTTACTGCTAGGGATAGAGATTCTATAACCCTAACTCTAGTCCTCTGTGAGAACCAGGATCTGCAACAGGGAAACATCTTGTTTGAGACAGGCTTCACAGCAGACATCCACCACAATGTCCCACTGCTCAAGCACCCATCTGATTCTAAACAGATGGATATTTGATAAACTCTCAAGATGATGGTTGCATCTTGGGAGCAACTGAGCCTTAATAAACTAGTAGACTTGCTACCTTTATAAAAATAAATTAGACCATAAAGTCCTCAGGACTCACAGCACACTTTCTTCTATGACTGTACTGAGACAGTCATCACTCAGCAACATATAACATCTTTCCTGCAACTACTTGCTTTTGGATACGCCAGTAAAGGCATTAAAAATTAAACAAGATTACTTTCAATGTGTTTTCCTAGTAAATGATACAACCAAAGTACACTATCATTACTGAACATAAACACTTACTTGTAACTCTCAACCTGCTGACAAGAAGAGACTGTAATGAAAGAGTCTGTGCGAGAGCTGTAAGCCAAAGGACCAGGAAGAAGAAAACCAGGTAAAAACCGGCCAAAAGCGTAACTTTCTTGTTCAAACAACATGAGCATCCCATCCATGGACTGTATGCAGATCAAATCTCGACCTAAGGGAAGCAACAGAAAGAAACACAAAGGAAACAAAGCAATGTTATTTGTAGTTTTACATTTGTAGTGTAGTTTTAATACTAACACTGTGAGTAAATTAAAATTGTACTCATAAGTAATCCTAACAAAAATTAATTTTCATTTATGGCAGTGTTTATATGAGGAAAAACAGTAAATATTCCAACCTCAATAAAAGGTTACTTTCTAAAATAAACAAACTAGATTGTGGGGGAATGACATTCAGAATACATTAAAAAAAAAAAAAAAGGCAGCAAGATACTTTATTTCAAAACAAAATTCCTAAGGATATAACTATTACAATTTCAGTTTAAAGAAATGTTTCAATATTCCCAAAACACCAAATTATTCTGGTTCCTAAATGCTTCCATACCTTACAAGCAGTCATAACAACTGTAGTTTAAAATAGACAATTCTGTTCTTTCAAGCCTACTTAAGCAACTTAACAAAAGTCCCACAAATATGTATTACTGCGAAAATAATACAAAATTATAATTTCTTCCATGTTTTACATTCACATTTTCTGTCTTTAAGGAAAGAAAAAACAAAAAGAAAGTCCAACTCTGTATTACCAGCAAGTCTAAAAAATATCAAATAAAAAGAAATGCAGCTTGAAGTAAATTACTTCAAGCCTCATGCATTATTCAGCAGCCATAAGACATGACATAAGACATGGCTTGTCATGCCTCAAGTACACCAATCTAAATTCAAATCTCATTGGGAAGATTTCTTAGATCAGAAGCTGATTATGCACTTCATATGCAAGGGTAACAACTTGTTCAAACAGTATTTTTTAGGCATTCAAAGAGAGCTATACCATTAAGACTAACACTTTGTGAGGCTGATAGATGCATATCTCCTGAATTCATAGATAAGCTCTTACCTTGCAAACACTACATGAAATATTCAAATGTCTATTGTCTATTCAAATGTAATTCAAAATGTCTATTCACCTCAATTAAAATACTCTATTTTGTCTAAGGAATGATTCTATATGCATGAACAACCCAAATTGTCTGTTCACGACGTTTCACTCTGAATCCTTTGATAAGTTTTCTAACATAGGAAGGTAAAGCAAAACAAAAATAGACTAAAACTTAATTCTTACAGTTCCAAAAAGGTAACAAAAGTCAAAGAAACATTCAATATCTGAAATGCAGCATGTACAGTGCAAAACATTGTTCATCTCCACTGTGATTCTTTACAGAAACTTTACGTTCTTAAAAATAGTGTAAAAGGCCAGAAAGTACGTCATATTACTTGAGCTTGTGATTGAAATACACAATGAAAATTTAGCTTAGGGTAAAAACAGGGGGGAAAAAAAAGAAGGAAGATAAAGCAGCAGGGTCCTTCCCACTTCCTTCACCTCTTTTTCAGATTTTCCCATTTTCTAAAAAGTAAGATCTACCATCCTTTTGTTCCAGATTCTGCATATAATTCATAACATATCATAAAACCTGTTACAAATAACATGTGATAAGGACATTTGAAAGTGCAATTCAGATGGCTCATTTGTTGAAGCAAAGTTGAATCTTTCAGTCTCTAGTGAAAAGACAAGAGCAAGACAGACTCTTTTTTGTGGCATCCACTTACAGGTCTAAAGTAAACAAACTGCATCACATGAAATTCTATCTGAACATAGGCTGGAGTGGTTTTTGGTTGGGTTTTTTGTTTGTTTGTTTGTTGTTTTGTTTTGAGTTTCTTGGTTGTTTTGTTTTTTACTTTGAAGGTCATCAAACACTATAGCCCATTTTCCAGAAAGGCTGTAAACTCTTCTCCCATAAACATATAGAAAATACAATAGAACACAATCTTGAGCAACTTCTAGCCAAATCTGCTCAGGAAATGGGATTGGACTAGATGATGTCAAAAGAAGAATCATTCAAATCAGACATTCAAAGAAGTCATTCTGTCTTTTATCTCTGAAATACTCCAAGGCATCTACAGTACATTTCTGCCCCTTCTAAGCTGTGAAATTTCACAGCATTTAGTCCTATCACATGCTCCTGATCAGAAAAGACTAGGAACCAGCAGGGAAAATTGAGCAGTTTTGTACTGGTATGCTATCAATGTTAATGATACCCAGCTTCTACTTCCCAACAGCTGCTGACATTATCATCACACTGCTGATGCAGTCTAGAAAGGGTATGAGAGAACCAGCTGTATAAAGTAATTATTAACATATAAAATTTCCCTTAGAAACTAGTATAAACACTGATATCTAGTAAAAGGTGCTAGCCCACTGGCTGTCACCACATTCTCTCAGATATGGTTATTTTAAAGTATAGTTACTGGCTACTACAAATTACTAGTGGCATTTTTGCTTGACGTGCAAGAAAACAGTGCTTCATAACCCACATGTCTGTGTGACCACAGTCCTTCTACCTCTGTTACCTCAAAATCACATTCAGCATTAGGTACACTGTAAACCCTCTCACCACTTACAGTAGCCAACTGTTTGGTTCCACTTCTATCCTACACCTTTGTCAAGAATCCAACCCTGTAAGTCTGGGTATAGAGAATCTTCAAACCCCCTTCCAAAGTCTCCTATAAATTCTACTTCCATCAGTAGTGTGCTACAAAGGAAATCTGCAGCTGTCTGACAGCCGTATTTCCTGAACTTTAACTATCAATATCTAACTTTAGGGGAACTCCCTGGCACCTGTAACCTGAAGACAAATGCATTACAGATAGCAGCTTGAAATTATTTTGAATAGTGCTAGAACAAACTTGTACTTAGGGGGTTTTAAGGCTGAACAAACTTGTACTTAGGGGGTTTTAAGGCTGACTGTTTTTCATCTTTTCTTACACAGAAAGATAAAAAGTCAGGGGAAAAAAAAAACCAAGAATGAAAAATTAAAACTGTAAAAAAACTAATAAGTCACAGAAAAAAATAACAATGTTATGTATGTTTAAATTTTTACCTAATTGCTATTACATTTTAAAAAGTTCTAAACATTGTTTGATATAGATCAAAAGTAAAAGATATTAATTGCAAAGTGAATGCCCTTACTACTACAGAAATTTTATATATTTTGTAATAGAATTAAATTTCAAGTACTCCTGGTTATACTGATAGTAGTGAGAAAATTGTCTTAGACAAATGCTGACCAAAATCTTTAGAGTTTAAGCTTGTCTAAAACATACAAGTTAAGTTGTTGATTTGTACTCTTCTGATGAAAACTTTAGCAGATACAATTGATACAAAGTGATAATATAATAGACATATTAAAATTCAAATAACAGAAAAATGTAAAAGTCATTACAAACGTTGGGGCTGCTGCTTAAGTAACAAACAGTCATAGCTTCTGTTCTTCTCTATATTATAAACATCAATCTTCTTACCAATTCCATAACACCATGAAAGTGATGAAGCGAAGCACTACAGCACTCCCTGCAATATATATGAAGCTACGTGTCATGCAAAACATGGAAGCATTCATCTTTAGTGTGCATAACCAAAATCATAAACAAATACCATTGTTAAGATCTCTCCTGTTTACACAGTAGTGACACAATTGAATTTGACATGACATAATATGACAAGTTCTTTAGAGCAATGATCTGCAAGCACACTGTAGTACTGAAATGTACTGTCTAAAGAAACAGAGGCATGAGACTGAATCAGCAATCACTCTTTTGAAGCACAGCAGCACTTATTAATATACCCACCACTTTGTTCATCATAATTGTGTTGTTCCTACTCACTAGTTTTCAAATTTGGATTTTAACTAGCTTGTACTAGTGCTTCAAACTCCAGTTATCCAAACTATTACATGTAAAACACAATTAAAGAATATTAAATTGTGTATGAACTCCTATTTCCTACTTTTCATAGGTCAACTTATTTCCTTCAGCCATTTGTTTTTAATCTGTGTCTAATGAATGGAGTTATTACATTTCACTTTGAGAAATGCAGTCCTCCAAACACTCAACCAGAAGCGTCCATTTCAAAAAAGCTTATTGCAGCCAGTTGGCCTTGCCTATAAAGTGAAAATATAAACCACAGTGTTTTCTGCATATCAGACGGTACCACTTAGTGTACTCTACAGTTTCAGCAGCTTGTATCTCAAGAGAAATGTCTCTTAGCCAGAAAGTGCTACTTTTAAGCACAAGACTAGCTATTGTTGTTTTGTTGTTTTATTATGAAAAATATATTCAGGATATGAATATATTTACATTACACTTTTAAGTCACAATGTATTTTTAGATCTAATGCAAAGACAAAATGAGAGGCAGGTGGTAGTTCTTTGAAATAAGCTTCAAATTAAAGCTATTTTGGGGCTCAAGTTTTTTTGCATGTTAATGATTTCCTGTAGTCTGAGCTTCCCCTCTGGCACCAAATCATTTTCATAGAATGTACATTATGTAATCACAGGGCCTGAGCACCACGTGAAATCAGGCAATGAAAACTGCAGTGGGATAAACTGGAAATCAGAAAAAACTTCATAAAATTACAGAGTTTAGGAAGATGTCAGCAGAGAGAACTTTAACTGCCTTCAATGATAATCAAATGCCTCACTAAAAAAGCCTTGTGTGGAAGGGACCATCGATGAAATAAAATTAAAAGATAAACTGGCATTTACAATACACTCAGGAGCCTAAGAGCCCTTTAATGATACATGGGAAATGCTTTCCTCATATGATAAAAAAGTGACCAGTGAAATGATGCACATAAACTACAGTCTCACACACAGGAAGACAAGTTCCTGTCCTAACTTGAAACAAGCAAGTGTTTTTCTTTTCTTTCCTCATGGAAATTTGCCCCTGAAATTTCTCACTGCATAGGGAACACAGACTTCCTCAGTTCAAACCCATTTTGGAAAACTTGCTGCTGAGTGTAGCTCCTTTAGTAAAGCAGATCTGGGGCAACTGTGAGAAAAGACCCTCAGAGATCAGATCTGATGAATGGGAAAACCATTTGAAAATACCTTGAGCACTTCTCCAAACAATGTATGCCTAGTAAAAGGCAAGTCTTACATTACCTCCCTAACTCGGTGCACGAAGCATGTGCCAGTGTACATTCAGAAAGAACTCTGAATTTACTAGCTTGGAGGTCTGGTGGCTGCTCCTTGCATAACTACAGAAAGGCTCAAAGTTCAGGGCTTCAGCTGTGGCCATTCATACTAGGCCAGAGGATCTGACTGCCAAAACGCTGAACACAAGCAAAGAGGAAAATTGCCCTACATTGCTCAGTGCTAATGCAAGTACCCATCCCAACTGATGCACAAAGTGTACACATGTTCCAGCTGACACTGCCTGGGTGCTTTTCTACTGGAATTGAAAAATCACTCCAATGGGAAGGAAATAAAAATAGAGTAGTGGATAGGAAGAGAAGAACTTTAAGAGAAAGTAAGGAAAGTGTTTAAGGAAAACACTAAGTCTTTTTTCTACTGATGTTAGCTTGAAT
>JAYDZK010000113.1:46133337-46209192 GCA_034509185.1 Euphonia xanthogaster | reverse complement strand
ATTATTTCTTAAAACATTCTGGATATTAAAGCATTGCAGTAAAACATATTCATAAGTCCCAACACAAGAGATGCTCTCTCTGTAACAGCCCTCTCTGTAAGGAGCCTCCTTGGCCAAGTCATAGTAAAGCATGGAGTCAGAGCTGCCACAAGGAAAAAAAACATCCTCGTTTCTCTCACCTGTCATACTGAATTCTAACCTCTTGTAGATTTCTGCCTGCCATAAAACATAAGGAGGATTTCAGATGGAAAGAGACTCTCGAACTATTGAAGTATCTCCAAAGGCCAATCAGCCCTCACTCGCACTGTTAATCCCTTAGAGACTTGGGATATACTCCTTTGTTCTTGATTCAAGTCTTACCAGAGAAGATGACATAGTTAAATTATGTTACTTGGGAATTATGCCTTTAAATCTCATATTAACCTGAGGTGGTGGAAGGACCCTTAGGAAAAAGACTAGTATGGTTCAAAGCAGTAGGATAGACCAGCATGCTGTATAAAGATCCCAAAGTATCATAGCTGCAACATGCAACATACCAAAATGCATACTGAAAGAAATATAGTATTTGGCACTGTGTTCACATGACAGGTAAAGTCTCTTCCCCTAAACAGACTGTAGTACAAAAATTTGTTTATCACAACCTCCATATTAAGAGAATAATTTTTTCTACAATTAAAAGTGAATGTTTCCACCTAGTGCAAGAAATAGACTCAGTAAAAATGTTCAGACAGCTGTGAAAGCAGTGTCACTCAAATTTGTTCTTTTTTTCAATGCAGAAGATTCATTATAGATAGCATAAATAGAGGAGGTCCTGAAAATGGCTGTATGCCTGGATATGGCCTGAATAATGACGATGCATGAAAAGATGGTAAAATTCTTCTCCTTAAATTCTGTTTGTTGCCGCAACTTGTTCAGTAACTACTCTTCAGGCCCTAGCAACTGCAGAAATCTTCTAAGAACCTTGCATTCATACAGGCATCACAACACTGGCATACACTTTTTCTAAAGCAAGTAGGAGAAATTCCAGTCTGAATTTCTGTGAACCTTTCTGTGAACCTTTCTGCTCTTATCTGAAGTTATACACCTATCATGCATTATATAAATATTACAGAACAACTTACTGAACTAGCAAATCTCCCACAAACAAGTACCGCCACCAGTTGCCCTTCAAAATCAATAACATTTGACTGAATAGTTCAGGCATGTGGATGTTTTTAGTGAATCATAAATCAACACCAGACCTTTCACTGAGTCAAGCTGAAGTTAAGCTGAATACATGCCCTATTTTTCCATATTTTTGGTACTTTCAAAAGTTATCAGTAAGATCTTAAGTCACCATCATCAAATAAATCTATCAACTTTAAAATTCCATTTAAAACAGACCTGAAAATTTTGTTCTCACCACACAATGAAACAGAACTACACGATCCCACTGTTAAAACTCAGCGAAATTCCCTATCTTCTCTTCTACTTCTCCTTTTATTGTCTCCTTAGACTAAGAAGCTTCATGACTGCTAAGCACTTCCCAAAATACTATGATGCATGAAGCTCTGTCTCAGGGAGGATGATGAGAGAGTCGAGAGCTTATGGGTTAGGATTAAAGGGCAAACTATTAAGGGTGACACTGTTGTGGGTGACTGCTACAGGCTGCCTGAGGGGGAGGAGGAGGAAGCAGATGAGGTTTTATACAGACAGCTGAAAGGAGCCTCACAGTCACAGGCCCTGGTTGTCATAGAGGACTTTAACCACCTCAACATCTGCTGGAGGAGCCACAAGTAAGGCATAAACAACCCAGGAGGTTCTTGGAAAGCACTGACAATAACTTTCTGGCACTGGTGGCGAAGGAGCCTACTAGGAAAGGTGTGCTGCTGGACCTTTACTAACAAACACAGAATGCTTGGTTAGAGAGGTGAAGGTTGGGGGCAGCCTTGGCTACAGTGACCATGAGATCATTAGTGTCCTGTGAGGAAGAAGCAGGTCAGTGAATAGGATCACAACATTGGGCTTCAGGAGAGCTAACTTTGGCCTCTTCAGGGACCTCGTTGAAGAATCCCAGGGGAACATGCCTTAGAGGGACAAGGGGTCCTAGACAGCTAGTCCAAGCACCTCTGTGGAGAAGGACCTGGGGGAAACAGCAAGATGTCCATGAGCCAGCAGTGTGCCATTGTGGCCAAAAATGCCAATGGTATCCTGGGATGCATCAGGAAGAGCATTGCCAGCAGGCTGAGGGAGGTGATCCTGCCCTGCTACCCAGCCCTGGTGAGGACACATCTGGAGTGCTGTGTCCAGCTCTGGGAACCCCAGTACAAGAGAGACATGGAGCTTCTGCAGCAGGTCCAGGAGTCAGCAACCAGGAAGATTATGGGATGAGGTCATCTCCCCTATGAGGACAGGTTGAGGGAGCTGAGCCTGTTTAGCTTCAGGAAGATGACTGAGAGGAGCCCTCATCAACATATATAGTTGATGAGGAAGAGTGAAGGGAGAGTGTCATCTGAAGGGAGAGTGTCATCTGAAGGGAGAGTGTCATCTGAAGGGAGAGCGTCAAGAGGATTGACTGAGTCTTCTCGCACTGATGCCAAGCAATAGGATGAGAAGCAGTGGGCAGAAACTGATGTACACAGGAAGTTCTACCTAAACATGAGGAAAAACTTTTTTACTATGAGGCTGTGGCTAAGCACTGGACCAGTCTGCCCAGAGGGATTGAGGAGTCTCCCTCTCTGGAAATATTCAAAAGCCATCTGGAAAAAAACTCCAAGTAACATGCTCTAGGGACAAGCAGGGTTTGTGAACTAAATGACCTCCAGGGGTACCTTCCAACTTTACGCCTTCTATGTGATTATTTACTAATTTTTTGAGCTAAAGAATTGTTACAGATATGTGCTAAAATTACCTTCTGAATAACTACATTCACATCCAGAGAACTCATTGAGAATATTTATAACAAAGTCAGATGGTCTGAAGTTTACAACACAGAAGTGAGAGTTTACTGTAAAGAATATTAGATGAAAGTCCAATATATCTTCAAGAAGTTTCAAATATACTCTAAAAAATTAGAAATAAACAGCTTGACTTAATTTGCTAAAAAACACCAAGGAAACACAGCCACTTTTCACATTCAAGTCATTTGTCTATATATATCCTAGGCTAGTAACCAACATACAGAAAAGCTTAACTCTTATTTTGTGGTCAAATGACTCAGTGAATTACATCTCTATCAAAAAAAAATCACCATCCTATTAGTTTCCTTCTTGGCAAGCTCAGAAAAGACATCACAGGAACAATTTGTTATCCTGTATTTTTAGACTGTTGGAAACACACTGAGAACACTCAAATGAGGAGTTGGCTGTAAAGGGGCTGATCACTGATGGGGGCCAGGCTGGGCATCAGTCAGTGGGTGGTGAGCAACTCTACTGTGCATTATTTGTTTTTCTTGGGTTTTATTTCTCTCTTTTTTTTATTACTATTATCATTACTATCATACTTCATCTAAAATTTTGAACTGTTCTTGTCTCAATTGACAGATTTTACCTTTTTCTGATTCTCTTCCTCAGTCCACCAGGGTGAAGTGGGAGAAAGTGAGTGAGCAGTTGTGCGGTACTTAGAGACTAAGCTACCACAATGATGTAGTCGAGTGATTTTTGATAGGAATGACTTGCACCAAAATAAAATTATTATAAAACATTATAGTTTGTACAAGATACATTTCAACCCTCTAGGAAAAGCAACTAACAAGGGTTTGGTGACTCTCCAAATAAATTCCTATAGGTTGGAGACTTTTTGTGTAATGGAGTAATCATTGATGACCACTGGAAAAATAAACAAAAGCTACATACACACACTTCTGAAAGACCCTTTGAGAAGACAAAATAGAGTAAATAATTAGAAACTAAAACTTCATTCTTTTGGAGGAAAAATTATGGGGCAGCAAACAAATCTTATAGACAAATGCATTCACATGAAATGCTGGAACATTTAAATAAGAAACTACACATGTAAATAATAAAGCTGTACATAGGTTTGAAGAAACAGAAAATTCATCATGCCAAACTATTTACCAGACAGGGTAATAACATATACTGCATTTCTAAACTTTAGAGACAGCATCTCTAAACTGAAATAAAACATCTGATGTGATCTCAGACAATTGGCTCACAGGAAACCAGAGAAAGGCAGGCAATAGCACTAAGAAGAACAGTCTGGAGATTAGAGTAGGACGATGAATTAAAATGAGTCAACAATATGTCATCAAAAAGACAAAAGACAGATTGGGTCATTATTAATATACACGTGCTATTAAAAACACATGAGGTAATTATTGTTCTGCCTTTGCACTCACTGACTCTTGGCAGGAGCACTGCAGAAGCTGTAACCCCACATGTAAGATACAAAACATTTTATATTACCCGTGCACAGTCACTGCACATTTTGGGTACCATACTTCAACAAGGGGAATTAGACAAAATGTCATACAGAATTTACCAAAGTTTTGAAAAACAAGTCTTTCACTTACATATACAACTGCTCTCAAAGTTATGTATTTCTGCAATTGATTTTACTTCACTTAAATTACAGTTCTTTTCTTAAACAAATTGCTGATTAGGAGATTTATCTAGGAATTCATAACTGGGGCAAAGTTCTGGCCAACTGAAGGCAATGAGACCTTTCATTTCAGTTAGACTGTGATCATTAGGCTACAATCATTACTGTTAAGAAGAGGAAACAAATGGTAAGAGATTCAGAGAACATTTTCCTTGATTATTTTTCCATTCACTTCTTCAATTTAGAGATGAAGTTCTAACTCAATTATTAATAGGGAAAAAAAAAAAACCAAAACACTAGCAGTTTTCCAAAATTGAGTGAGAAACCATTTAGAAGTAGCCATCTCCAGATCTATTCCATGAAAAAATTTCAAAACCCAAACCTTTCAAAAAATCTGTCCTTATGCAGAAGCAATTTAAAAGGAAGGCAACAGTTAAATATCCTGCTCCTTAACAGAACTAGCCAATAAATCAAAGTCTGAATTTATACTTGTCCAGTGTTTAAACATAGTCATAAGAATCATTTAACCTTACAGCATAAAACTCAGCTGATAATTTTTTTCTGACTAACACCTAATAAAATTTACTCTTGCAGAATTGTAGAAAAGTTAAACACAGTCTACCCTCCTCACAAAGTTTCCTGTTACAAGGTTGCATGGTTTATGCATATGTTGTATTTCATTATTAAAAAAAATCCTCCATATAGCACCCTCTTTGTTGTAACACCCAAACATACTTTGCCTCTAGGCCAGTGCCATAATAAAAGTAAAATGAATTCAAAGCCATTTGCTGAGAAAAAGATAGGTTGAAGGTATTTTCAGACTTTTCTGCTTGTAACATTTTCATGTCAGAGCTGTATTTTCTTTTTTCTTTCCCTTTGCTATTGTTTTATTATCTGCTTTTACAGTTAGAGTATCCATGAAATAACTTTAAATAAATCTGAACTACTCTGGAAGCTGAATTAAGGCATTAAGGTTTCAGATGAAAACGTAAATTTCAAAGCCTGTGCTTATTAGGGGGATCCAATACTAAATCATTTATCAACTCATTTGAAGAGTTATATCAAACTGTGGTTAATTCACTTATTATTTAACTATTAGATAATGCAAGTGTGTGGAATCACACAATGCAGTAACGGTGCTTTTGCAGTGCAAAACCATTATCTGTAAGCAAACACTATTCAAAAATAATTTAGCAGTTATTAAACTATGATTTCTGCCTGTCACTAAATAAAATCAGTATTCTATTAAAGAGTAACTCAATAGATTGTGTCCTCCACTGGTGAGCTATCAATATGCTGGTTTTTTAGTTCTTAAAAAGATTTTAAAAATCTTTAAAATTGAAAAAAAAAATTTAAAAATTAAAAAGAAAACTGGAGGCATTCAGAGTGTTTATACACCCACCTTAATGTACCACTTACACCCTGAAGAACAACCACAGAACTCAAGCCTCACCTGGGAAAAAAGAGTGTCCTCCTACTAGAGCATGTGATCATTCACACTATGAGAAGTGCTTAGGATCACATGCTCACGTGATCCTAAGCACTTCAGAGAGCAGCTCAGGAAACCTGCACTTCATTCACCAGGTCTCAAAGCAGGGAACTTTAGTATTCACTCCTTACACACTGATGTTTGTTCGTATATGAGCTACTATCCTGCCTAGCATTCAGACTAATGCACAACTGACCACAGGAAATTTATGTGATAATCTGTAAAGCTGCCTTAGTTTCAAGTAACAGTGGCTTTGTTTTTACTTTAAATCCCTTCTCTACTCTTCACATAACTTCAGCAGAAATTTATTGCATATACTTTCCTCAAACATAAGTCACGTCTGACTCAAGGCAAACAAGGCAAAGAATGAAATTGTGGCTCGATCTGCAAACTTTTTCAAAGAAGTAATAAGGGCACTTTTCTTCCCCTATAAAAAGCATAATACCATCATTTCTTATAAGCAGGCTCCACACCAGTAAATCTCTTTTTAAGAACAGTCAGGCACAAGAAGTACATTGACTATTTCTCAAGATGTAGAACGACTTAAGCTAACAGTATAAAGTGGCTAAGTCCTAAACCATCCAACAGAAAATGGTAAAGTAGGAGTAAGATTCATTTTCCAAACTACTGTCTTCTTTCTCAGATTTCTCTACAGGCAAGAAAACATACCATGTCTAAATACCTTCAATATGGGCATGACGAATTCAAGGCACAGGTCAGAGTCTATTCTGTATGTTTTAGGTACAAAATTAAGGTAACTTCAGCACTAATTATCTAAACATCATACTAGGAAAAGATGATAAAAATTAATTATGAATTTATTTGCACTGAGTCAAAAATTAGTTTTGCTTAATGCCCATTCCCTGCAAATCTTTTACTGTGCCAATATGTAAATTCATGAGATTCTTAAGCAGCTAATAATTATCTCAACTTAGCTCTGTGTGATTATGCATCTATAGGGAGTTTTAATATTTTTACATTAAACTAGTTTACTACTACTATTTTGTGCAACTAATGTCAACAATGGTAAATTGATTAATCAAAATTCTGCACAGGTAGAACAGATCAAATTCACCATTATTTTAATTAAAATAACATGATTTTGGTGTAACCATAAAAAACAAAACATGGGAATGATATAAAATTAAGACCAAATGATATCAATCACAAAATGTAGCAATACTGTAACACTACCTAGCTACCAAAAAAACCCCTTCTCACTCTTTTTCAATTAACATTGTTTTAACTTTATTAAGACTAAACAATATATGGAATATTGCTTAATAAGACTTGACTATTTCTAGATTAATACCCTTATTTTATTTATCCCTTAGAAATTGAACTGGAGGGACACTGCATGATAAAGAAGAATAAGAAAATAAATTCTCAACTAAAACACTATATGCAGTTCACTTGCTTCACTCCATTCATATCTTTTAAAATGGAAAAACATGCAACTTATTTATCAGAAGCTTTCAATCAGCAGTGACTTCCAATCAGCAAAAAAAAATCCATCTTAGGGTTTACGAGCCAAGTACAACAATTATTTATGGTGACAAACTTTTAGAAGAGCATGCTGTTATAGGGCAAGGGGTAAAGGTTTTAATAAAAAAGGGTTGATTTAGATTAGACACAAGGAAGAACTTTTTTAACAAGGAGGGTGGTAAAAGACTGGAACAAGTTGTGCACTAAAGTGGTGGATGCACCATCCCTGGAAATATTCAGAATCAGACTGCAGAGACCTCAGAGCAACCTGGTCTAGTTGATGATGTGACCTCTCATTGCAGGGGCCCACTATGTCAGATTGCTCAGGAGCCCATCCAACCTAGCTTTGAAAAATTCCAGGGATGGGACATACTCTTTTAGTACAAAACCATTCCCATTTGTCCAGGTCTTCCCTGTGATGAGGACTGCAAGCAGTAGCTCTCACAAGGGCGGAGGGAGGGGGGCGGTCTCACAAGGGAGACAATCACCTCCCTCACCCTGATGGTCACGCTGATTTTGATGCACACCAGGATACACTTGGCCTTTCAGGCTGCGAGTGCAAAATGTTGCCTCACATCCAGCTTTTCATCCATGAGAACACCCGAGTTCTTCTCCATAGGGCTGTTCTCCATGAGTTCATCTCCCCATCAGTATTCATTCCTCTGGGATTGCCCAGACACAGGTGAAGCACTCGGACTTGTTGAACTTTGTCAGGTTCCCATGGGCCCACTTCTCAAGCTTCTCCAGGTGCCTCTGGATGACATCCCATCCTTCAGGTGTGTCAATCGCACCACACAGCTTGGTGTCATCTGCAAACTTGCTGAGGGTGCACTCAATCCCACTGCCTAGATCATTGATGAAGACATTAAAGAGCACTGGTCCCAAGACAGAGACGCCACTTGTCACCAGCCTCCACCTGGACATAGAGCCATTGACCACAACTCTCCTGTTGCATCCATCCAGCCAGTTCCTTATCCAACAAATAGCATATCCAGCAAATCCACATCTCTCCAGTTTGGAGTTAAGGATGCCATGTGGGCCCATGTCAAACACCTCAGAGAAGCCTAGGTAGATGATATCCATTCACTGTCCTTTATCAACCATTGCAGTAACTCCATCACAGAAAGCCACCAGATTGGTCAGATATGATTTGCCCTTCATGAAGCCATGCCTTAACATTGCTTCCAGGATGATCTGCTCCATAATTTTCCCAGGCACAGAGGAGAGGCTCACTAGTCTGTAGTTCCCCAGATATTCCTTTCTACTCATATTATAAATAGGAGATGTGTTTCCCTTTTTCCAGTTACCAAGGAAGGCTTTGCCTGACTGCTATGATTTTTCAAATACAATGGAGAGTGGCTTAGCAACAACCTCAGGCAGTTCCCTCAGAACCCTGGGATGCATGTCATCGGGCCCCAAAGACTTGTGGCTATTCAGTTTCATCGAATAGTCCCAAACCTGCAGGAAAAATTTGGCTCTCCCAACTCCCACTAGATGTTCAGGGACTTGAGAGATGTGGGAAACCTGGCTGCCAGTGAAGACTGAGGCAAAAAACTCAGTGAGTACCTCAGTCTTCTCCATATCTGTTGTTACCAGGTCTCCTTTGTCATCTATTGGTCTCCTTGGCCTTTCTTTTCTGACATTGTATACTTACAGAATAGCTTTTTGTTATCTTTCACTTCCCTCACCAAGTCCTGCTCCATCAGTGCTTTGACACTCTTGATCCTATCTCTACACATCTGAATGATATCCCTGTACTCTCCCCAGGTCATCTGTCTTCTGTTTCCACTGGCTGCACATTTCTTTCTTACTTGTCCCTTTGAGGACTAGATCCTTGCTCATCCATGCTGGTGTCTGCCCTACCTTGCTTGATTTCTCACACATTGGGATGGAGAGCTTTGTGCTCTAAGTGACAGCTCTACTTTGTCCCTAAGGACAGTTTTTCAGGGCAGCTCATTCACCAACTCCTTAGATGTCTGGAAGTTCACTCTTCCAAAGCTCAGGGTCCTGACTTTGCTTCTTGCCAAAACCATGCTCCTTGAGATCACAAACTCAGCCAGACCGGGGTTGCAACAGCCCAGGCTGCCTCCAAACTTAACCTCTCTAATGAGCTCATCATCTTAAACTATGAGCTTGAGCCAAATACCAGGTCATTGGTATTTGACTCATAAAGACTCAGAACATACTACAAATGGAAAAACAGAAAATACTTTCCAAGATAGTTTAAATTATCAGCAAACACCACTTCATATAATCACAGCTGAATTCTTAGCAGAGCAGTCTCTGGTGGCGTAATTGCATGATGCCATAATAGTACAACCTGACCTTATAAAACTTATGTGATGAATGGGTTTATATAAAGTAAAATTTTTGTAAAGCTGAGTACTCACCATAAGTAAGGGTGAAACATAAATCTTAAAGATATATGCTTTTTCACCTTCATTTTCTTAATTAAAAAAAAAAACAGCTTAAGGTAGACTACCCTCAAGGTCTTTAAATTTTATATCTGAAGTAAACCATGAAGGTTACAATCTGTTCATTACTTAAGGGCTGTGACATTTTGTGGCTAGGTTAAGAGTTCACTTGGTTGAAAACCAGGGTTCAGCACTACTGACTCATGGTTTTATCACAAATTATCCTCTCTAAAATGACCCATATGCTAGAATTGGAGCACTGGATGACAAACAACTTATAGCTCTAAGACCATGAGGAAGAGTTCAGAAATATGAAAAGGAAACATGCATTCTAAGCAACAGAGGCAGTGTGTTAAAGTTAAGTTCAACTTTTCAAAGTCTAGGCTAACAATACTGGGTTTTTTAAATATAAAATCAATAGCTGATCTCTATATGTCCCTTCTTGATAGTTTCTTGTTTTCATTTTAGCATGTGTTCAGAGACAGCATGGAACAAATATATAGCTAAAGCAGCAAAGAAATGTAAAGATCTGCATTATAATACTTTGCCACAGATTTTAAAGTTCTAAGTCACAACCAACTCTGCCTACACTAGCTTGACTTCTACATTTTCATCTTTTTAGGTGTTTTTCATTTACTATTTTTAAACATTTCCATTAGCTTTGCTTAGAACTCTAGCTAAACTCATAAGGGATTTCATAGCTATTTCTCAAATCCCTGAGCCAGTAACAGTTCTGCTGAAAGTAAGAATCAATTTCATCTCACCTTTTTGATAACATTCTACAACCACCAGAATACATTTTGTTTCAATCACTAATACTCTTAGCTATAGAGGTTTTCAGAAAGTGCTTCTGTGCTTTCTACACCTCACTAAGTGTTGCAGTAAATACACCTGTAGAATCAGCTCAAGAAAAAATGCAGCTTTAGAAATGCTGACCTGTAAGTGTTGTAAGAGGACCATCTAGTGGTGGCAACCACAATTCACATTCTGCTATTTTTAAGAAAAATGTACAGTTAATCTACGCAAGCCACTGGTCAACTTCTCAGTCTTTGGGTTTTTATTCTACAGCTTTCATAGTTTCTTTAATTTAGATTTCAACTTTCTATGATAAGAATAAATGAGTTTGTTGTTTCTTCATCTCTTCCTGTTATGAGAACATCTGTCTCAATTCTTCCACATGTGAAAATTGCACATAGATTAAATCATTAAACTGAAGACACCAGCAAGAATGAAATTCAGAAATATGGCTACAAAATAGGTTTCTTTATTTCACAATATTCCCCACAGAGAAATTACTAATCACTTTTTTCTTAATACAAGAGTCAAAAAAATGAACAGTTGAGAAGTGACAGTCATACATTTTATATTTTACATCTCCATCAGATTTCAGCCAAAGAGATGTGCTGTCAAATATACCAAAATATTACAAGGGTCTAAGCTTGGTCTAAGCTTGCTAAACTAGCAGAGACAGAACAAAAAAAACTTACACTGAAGAAAGCTGAATGAGATTGCAATACACATCTAGAAGCGTTTGTTTCTGTATTTCGAACATGTGAAATAACTCCAGAGACATTAAAAACATTGAATCATAGAAGGGTTTGGGTTGGAAGGGTTGTTTAAAGGTCATCTAGTCCAAACCTCCCCCACAATGAGGAGGGACACCTTCTCGATCAAGCTGCTCAGAACCCCATCCAATCTGACCTTAATTGTTTTACCACCTTCATTGTAAAAAATATTCCTCCTTATATCTAATCTAAATTATCCCTCTGGTAGGATGAAGCCTTTGTCCTCAGCCTTCCTTTAGGCTCCCTTTAAGTATCTAAAGACCACATTGAGGTCTCCCTGAATTCTTCTTCTCCAGGCTGAACAACTCCAACTCTCAGCCTGTCTTTGTAGGAGACAGTTCTCTGATCATCTTCATGGCCCTCCTCTGGACCTGCCTCAAGAGTTCCATGTTGTTCCTGTGATGAGGACTGCAGAACTTCAAGTAGCACTACAGGTGAAGTCTCACAAGGGAGACAATCACCTCCCTCACCCTGATGGTCACGCTGATTTTGATGCACACCAGGATACACTTGGCCTTTCAGGCTGCGAGTGCAAAATGTTGCCTCACATCCAGCTTTTCATCCATGAGAACACCCGAGTTCTTCTCCATAGGGCTGTTCTCCATGAGTTCATCTCCCCATCAGTATTCATTCCTCTGGGATTGCCCAGACACAGGTGAAGCACTCGGACTTGTTGAACTTTGTCAGGTTCCCATGGGCCCACTTCTCAAGCTTCTCCAGGTGCCTCTGGATGACATCCCATCCTTCAGGTGTGTCAATCGCACCACACAGCTTGGTGTCATCTGCAAACTTGCTGAGGGTGCACTCAATCCCACTGCCTAGATCATTGATGAAGACATTAAAGAGTACTGCTCCTACTACAGATGCCTAAGGAGCACCACTTGTCATTTTATAGGATGGTGAAGGGTGTGGAGAGGAAGCCCTATAAGGAACAACTGAGGTCACTTGATTTGTTCAGCCTATTGAAGAGGAAATTGAGAAGAGATATCATTGTGGTCTTCAACATCCTCCTGAGGGTAAGTAGAGCAGCAGGTATTGATCTTTCACTCTTGTGACCAGTGACAAGACTTGAGGAAATGACAAGAAGGTGAGTCAGGTGAGGTTTAGGTTGGATATCAGGAAAAAGTTTTTCACACAGAGAGTGATTGAGCAGGCTCCCCAGCAAAATGGTCACACCACCAAGTCTGTCGGAGTTCAAGAAGCACATAGTGTGATTCTTGGGGTGTCCTGCACAGCATCATAAGTTGGACTGGATGATCCTGATGGGTCCCTTCAAACTCGGGATTTTCTGTGATGCTATGATACTCTAGATGCAACCATACAACTAATTCATCATCTAGTGAACAGCCTATCCATCAAAACCATCCCCCTCCAGTTTAAAGAGATGGATGTTGTGGGAGAGTGTGTCAATGGCTTTACAGAACTCCAGATAGATGACATTCATAATCCTTATCTTATCCACTAATGTAGTCACTCCATGGCACTCTGCCACTAGGCCACTAGTTGATCTGTCAAGACTTGCCCTTAGTGAAGGCATGCTGACTGTCTAGAGTCACATCCCTGTTCTCCATGTGCCTTAGCACAGCTTCTAGGAAGTTCTGTTTCACGACATTTCCAGGCACAGATGTAAGGCTGACAGGTCACTACTTCCTGGGGACGCCCTTTCCAGTCCTTTTAAAATGCATTCAGTGTTTCCCTTTTTCCAGTAACCCTGGACTTCACCTGCTGCCATGACTTTTCAAGAACTATGGAGTGTAGATTGGCAACTACATCAGACAATTCTGTCAGGACTCTGGGATGCCTCTCAGTCAGGTGCATAGACTTAGGTTCCTCAGGTGGTCACGAAACCAATCTTTCCTTGCAGTGGGAGAGACTTTGTTCCCCCAGTCCCCCCACCAGAAGACTGAGGCAAAAAAGTTGATGAGTTCCTCAGCCTTCCACTCATCCACTCTTACCAGTTTGCCAGTATTGCTTCCTTTGACCTTCCTTTGGCTAATGTACCTGTAGAAATCCTTCTTGTTGCTCTTTGCACCCCTCACCAAGTTCATCTCCGGCTGTACCTTGGCTTTTCTGACCCCATCCCTACTCACCCAGACAGCATCCCTATATTCCTCCCAGGTCACCTCTCTCTGTCTCCATTGGCTATGCATTTCCTTCTTGCCCTTTACTTTGACCAGCAGGTCTCAACTCAGACATATCTATATCTTGCCTTCCTTTTTCAATTTTTCACACCTAGGGATCCTGAGCTCTTGCACTCTATGGAAGGCATCCTCAAAGATCTGCCTTTTTCTGACTCCTTGTCCCTGAGGGCAGTTTCACAAGGGGTATAACTAACTCCTTGAAGAGTGGGAAGTTTGCTTGCCTAAAGCTCATGGTCCTGACTTTACTTTTCACCTGTCCCATACCCCTCAGGACTGCAAACTCAATCTTTTTTTTCTTTTGTCAGCATTAAATCCTATGGCTGAGTAGAATGCACTGCTTTACCACTGAAGGTATAGGATTAAGAGCTCCATAAAAAGAAAAAAAAGCATAACCTTCAGCAAGAGAAATCTGAGCAAGACTGAGCAACTTCATAGATCAAGTTCTCTGTGTCAACTCCTACAGCATTCTTTGCTTACCCAGATGAAAAATCGTGTTCCTGGGGGACTGACATTCACCCTCCTCCCCAACACTCCCATGGCATGTTTTCCCTGTACACATGCTTCCCTCCTTCTGTTCAACTGCCATTCTCCTGCATCTGCTTCAGTAGTTCTGTGAACATGACCTGTGAAGGGCCTCTCTCACCCTCACATTGTTTCAAACATGCTTGAGTATAGCAGGAAGACACATATTAGTCACAATAGTAACAGATGGCAAGAAATGCCATCCCTGTATTCTCTTATTCTACTTCCAGACTGTGATATGCAGAAGGCAGGCTGTTAGCAAAGCAAGCTCATTGCCGCAGGCTTACACCACCACCATGAATTAACCTCTACTGAAGGCAAGAGACACTGTTAGATGCCTGAAAAGAATTCCAGAGAAGACTGTGGAAGGCTGATGGTTAAAAAAAAAATATGTTTATTTACTTACAGACTCTCAATGGCATACCAGAGCATCTGCAAAACACAGATACACACTGATAGCATGGCAGGCTAGACCAGGACAGGCATTTGTTTACTGAAATTAACAGCACTTGTTGTCCTTTCTGGTTCACTCTGGCTGGTCTTATGAGATGGAAATAAAACCACAATACTGTCCTTCATAAGCCTCAAGGACAGAATAAGATATTAAAGATGATACTTAAAAAAACCCTGAAATAGATTCACTGCAAAAGGCTTGGGGCAAGATTAAAAGCATTTCCTTGATAAGAAATCTAATCAGATAGTCCAGGAAAGCCACATAAAAAGAACATTCAGACCAGGATATCCATCAAAAAAAAAAAAGAATATTCCTTCATTTCCCAAAAAGAACTTTCCCCAGTGTCCATTTTGACAATTTCTCTGATGCTTCAACACATGCCTTACTAGCCTCCTATAAGGTAACTGAACATTCACTATAATTTTCCTAGATTTTGGTCTTAAACAGAAAGCATCTCGATCTTACAATATGAATATGTATTATTCATTACAGAACATAAACCTCTCCTTGTTTGTTTATTTATTACTTGAGATCATTCTTTGTCCAACAGCAATAAACACACATATGTGAACTGGAACACAGTGAAGAAAAAAGGAAAAGGTAATTAGCACAACATGCTAACACAGAAAATTCAGAAAAGTTTACAGAACGTACCAGACTTCCTTCTGCTGTTCTTGCTGCTTTGTCAGGATTGGCCCCCATTTTGACCACCCTAGGTGAAGCGTTTGGCTTGCTGAGAAGGTTCTAGGGTAAACATTACCTCCTGTCTCTCTAGCTTGAAAAGACACCCTCATCAGATTACTTGCTTCCACCACAGCTCATGAGACAGGTCTGGCATCAAGATTGAGCTGGTGACCAGACCTCTACTTAGACCTCCATGGTAAACAAACATGCATGTAAAAAATCCAGAGAACTTCTTCTGCAGAACTGCATGGTGGTACATGTTTACTTGTTTTATTCTTTCTGAACTGTTCCAGACACTCACAACACTTAGTTTATTATCCCTATACATTTGCTACTTCAACTTCACTGTAGAATGTCAGAGAACATCATTCTCTCTTCTCAGATTTAGCAACTCTGTATTTTCTTTCTGCTTTTAACAGGAATATGCCCATACCATATACACTCACTTCTCAAGATACTCATAGACCTTACACTTTCTCACCCACATGAGCTGACCATTTTTCCCAAGGTAGCTGTAAGAAATTAGTAGGTGAAAATCTCTTCAATCGGTAAGGATTTTGATCAGCTGAATTTAAGCCCAGGAACAAGCCTGAATTAGAGTTAAAGCATTGTAGCATCATTAGTGGAAGGTTATTACAGACATAGAACTGAGGGACTGTCTACATACATTTGTCATATTGATGCAGGAGACTTTCTGCCTCAGAAAGTGACTTATCACTCTGCCAACAGGTTAGTGACACTACTTTTGTTGATGACTGCCACCCCCCAGATATTTTTAAGCAAACTTTACTTCCGAAGAAAAGATGTTATGCAAAGCCAATCTCAATGCTTCCAAATCAGAACACAAAAACAAGTTCACAAGTCGAAAAATTTAAAAAATACTGATACCTATCAAACTCATTCAAATCTACAAATACACCATTAATATAATTGCCCACTGTTCTGTTTTCCCAATCTAAGTTTAAGTAGTTTTTTAGAAGTCTGCATTACATATCTTTCAAGACACTTAATACCTAAGGTTCAGCAAAAGAAGATGTGAACTTTTTAACTTGTCCAGGATAAGCAAGAACAGAAAAGTAAAACAGAATTAAAGCACAGAAGAAAACAATTTTTTTTAGATGTTGAAGTACTTTACAAGGGAAGAGCCAGGAATTTTATCACATTTTTTACAATCAATATTATCCCTGTAAACTCATATCCAGTTCAAATGTGAGAAAACAACTATTCTACATTTAATATTCTTCACTCAATTCAACTTGAGTTATTTTCAATGTGCATCAGATAAAAAGGACCACCATGAACAGAAAGACGTTTTCCTCTAGACAACAGCATCATGCTGCCTTTCAAAACTCAGTTAAACAACTACTTATAAAGAATATACAAGGAGCTTACCTTTTACACCGCCAAATGGGCCATAAGTCATATTACAAGCAGTTCTCTGAAGATTGTGCTCATACATCAGTTTAATCTGATACTGGTTCCCATGCTCCACATTCCCCTGAGTTCCTGAAAAAAAAAAAAAAAAAAAGGGTAAATATCTATTAATTTGATACACACACTGTGGAAGAAGTAAAGGAGTACCAATGTAAACAATCTGAAGAAAATGTAACTTAATTTCTAGTGACTTTTGAGATACATAGGCTCACACTGCTGCTTCCTGAAAAAAAAAAACACCAAGCTATAAAATTCCAAAAGCCAGAACCAGAAATAAGGTACCATTATGCTATACATGGTATAAAGACCTCACAAAAGGCTGAGATTTTATTACTTAAATGTATTTTTCATGTTGGGCACACCTCTAAAATCAGGAAAAAAGCTTTGATTCCCCCTGCTCAAAGGGGCATTCTTATGATTCTCTAGCTATTTGGTAAGTATACTATATCCAACAACCAGCTTCAGTTGCAATAGTCTTTGTGTCAAATTAAGCTGTAGCTGGTCATTAGGTCCAATTTGACAAAGCTGTGTTTAGGGTACACTCATCACTTGCCTTTACTTGGCCTGAAAATTGAATGGAGTGATCAGCAATGCGAAGATAAAAGACAAACATGTAGTAATAAAAATAATTTTGTGATATATGTCACATTCTCTGAAAAGGTCTGCATGAATTTTAACTTCCTCACTCCTTCAAGGAACTAACAGAAAATAAAAGTCTTTCTAAAGAAACTGAAGTTCCTCTTTCAATAATCAAGAACCCTACGAAGAAAGTAAAGTTCGTTACATAAAGTAATACTTAAGGACTAATATTAGCAAAGAAAAAAAGTAAACAAAATCCTTTGAGAACAATCACATCTGCTGGGAAACAGGTGTTTTGCACTAAATCCTACCACAGCTTTAATTATACAAATATTATTCCAACAACAACTTAAACAATGTTCTATGAAAGATTTGTAGTTTATGCTATCCTTTTAGGCAATTTCTCCAAACAAATCAAACACAGATTTAAACAATCACCCCTAAAGCAAGCCCACACTAGGGAAAAGACTGAAATAGACATGAGGGGAAAAGCCCTGCTGGGTAGCAACTAGATAATCATCAACACTTCAGGATAAACAAGTCAGAAAGTAGTCAGCCTGTGTATATTGACTGCAATACACTATCAAGGCCATACTTTAGTCAGCCCTGAAGGATGCTTTCATTTGTCAAAAGAAGCAGCATAGTGATTTTTTATATGAATAACAGATATGGTAGCAAGTATAAAGCAAATAAAGATTCCACTTTATGAAAGTGTCATTTACCTTAAAAGCATAAAGAAGTAATGATAGTTATTTCTCAAAGGAGCTTGTTTGAGATGACAGAAATTGAGATGACAGAAATTATGATTAAAGCATGAATGCTTACAGATTAGTATGAGAAGTCTGTTAAAAGATAGCAAAATTTTACCTTTATTATTACTTAACTGCTTAAGCCATGTAGACCAAACAGCAAATTATAACTACTAAAGACTTCTAGACTTACTGTTGTATGCTCTTAATGCAAATTTTAAAATAAATTTTTTTGATAAAAATTGTACTGGTAGACTACAATCCTGAGGCATAAACACTATTGAAGGAAAGAGAAAGCACAAAAACTGCAGCACATCTCTAAGAATGCCTCCTCAGCAAAGACCACTTTCACTCCAGATAGGCAAGGAGTAACCTGACTACAAGGCTGTAAATAGGAAACAAGCTGCTCCTACAAGAAAAGCATGCCCCTGTAATGAAAGAAATCAGAGTGTGTCCCTGCATGGAGAAAATGAACAACACCATGCTGTCTAGTGAATTTTGAAGATGGGTGTACCATTAATAGATCTTTTAAATCTGTGCTTTGCTCAGAACATAGAGAAGAAAAAAAATCAAAGCACAGAATATGTATTCCATTACTAAGCTCTTCACATACAGAGAGAACACATCATATAGAATTTCCAGCCAGAGGCAGTAGAAGAAAGAGGATTTAAGACAAAACACAGTGGTTTCACCTTCTTACCAGTATTAAACTTCTGTCTTCTCACGGGCTACCTTACCAATATTCTGCTTTCTAAATAATTATCTGGACTTCTGAGTTCAGAAAGAATCATAATTGCTTCTTTTTAAAGAGCTAAGTAGGTTGGCATTATCAAACCATTTGTTCATTAGCATGTTGAACAGTAACACCAATTCATAAAACCATAATGAGAACTAGTTGCTCACAATCACTGCTAATCACAGACCATCAGACACATCACAGCATCTCAGGCATGGAGCAGATCAGCAAACTTCTGCTAAACCTAATTACTAATGTCTCCTCTTCATAGGTGGGCTTGAGTGAAAGAACAATGACTGCAGATCTTCAGTGATGATGAGCAAATACTGTATATACCAAGTTTAACATTAACCTAATCCAAACTTTAGAATACACTTAAAATCACTTGAAAGCTTGGATCTGTAAACTAACCTGAAACAGCATACACACAGAGTTTTCGGCAATGCAACACAGCTAGATGAAGTCCTTCAGTGCCACTGTAAAGAAGAGTATAAAAAACACTATTTTCAGATAAATTCAAATAGAATTCATACAGGATAAAATTCAATAAACCTGTTGAAATTGCTCTCATGTGTAGGCCAAATGCAAAGGTTTGGGTGTTAGATGCTAGCATATAAACTCAGAAGTACTAATTTCCTAAATTCATGCTGAAGTGCTTGGAGTTAATTTCAAAATCAAAATGAATCCTTTAAGAACATATTTTGAGATTCAAATATAAGGAGCAACCCAACTATGTTCCCAGCTTAGTTTTAAACTCATTTGAAAGAAGGTGCTCTTAATCCTTTATGGAGGGACAATATGCAGATCATCCCTCCAAACAAACATTATTCAGCAATATCAGACACTACTGTTTTTTTTAATCCACTTTCCTACTAGCTGCATGGAACCTTCAAACCTTCACATTCCTCTTCCTCCAAATACAAGTAGTATTTCTAGCAAAGTACTTGTGCTGTTAATACAGAAAATATTTTAGCTCATTCCACAGAGTAAGACATTATCATTCCTGCAAAGGGTCACTCCATGAGTACTTGACTCTTTGATCTCAGAGCACAAATCTTCTCCATGGTTAGCACAGGTTTTACTTTCATTTTTTACAAAAAGTTCATGCTACAGTATTAGATGTTCATTTCAAAATCAAAATTAATCCTTCAAGAACCAATTTCTAAAATAAAGTTCTCTTAAGTAGATTTTCTTACAGCCAATTAACTATAAGGTATTTCCCTTAGAGTCACAGTATCTCTCCTCTGTCTGGCCACTTGTTTCCACTAAATTCATTGGAATTACGGATCTTCTATCCTCCATCAAACAGGAAACAATTGACCAGTATTACATCCTAGACCGTAAGAAGTTAGTCAAGTATTCTCAACACCTTAGAAGATAACATTAAATGTTAAGTTTTTCCTGTTCTACATGCATCTAAAAAATTGTATATCTATCTGGGAGATTATCCTCTATATACCTATATACTTTAAGTAAAAATTCTCTCATATGAAGATGATTCAAGAAGCAGATCAAATGCATACTCTAGGATTCATAGATGTGATTAATAGTTTCCATCTAGAAACTGAAAACTCATCCTCCAAAACAAAGGAAGAAAATCACATCTAAGATTTAAATAACAGCACCATAGCCTGCCCATTTACTTACGAAACAAATTTTCCCACTTCCACCTGCAATATTGGTTCTCGCAACTGCACTTCCAAGAGCAAGTCTTCAGGTTGTACTTCATCTCCAGGTTTCACAGGATGTGGATTAAAGATTCGGAGATATCCATTATAACTGCCCACAATAACTTTATCTAAAAAACAAACAGACAAAACCAACACATAGATACTATGCAATACAATAGCATGCACATGTGGAATTCAATTTGCTGCAGAGTGCTTCAAATAATATCCTAAATAAAAAGACAGAATACTGACATGATGCAATTAATGTTCATTGTGCTCTGTCTTCTAGTTTAACTTTAGCAATTACATTTTTTGCAGATACATGAATATCTGTCAGCACCAGTGATGGCAGCAATTAAGTGTTTATGGGTAAGAATCAGGGAAAAGGCCAATGAGGCAGATGTCATGGTTGGAGTCTGCTACAGACCACCCAACAAGGACAAAGAGGCAATGAAATATTCTACAAGCAGATTGAAGAAGTCTCACAATCACCAGCCCTTGCTCTGGTGGAGGACTTCAAGTTACCAGATGTCTGCTGAGGATATAACACAGCAGAGAGGAACTGTCTAGGAGATTTCTGGAGTGTATGAAAGATAATTGCCTTACACAACTGGTGAAGGAGCCAACTAGGGAAGGTGCACCACTGGATTTGCTATTTGTGAACAGAGAAGGATTTATTAGGTGATGTGATGGTTGGAGGCTATAGTGAGCACAGCGATCACAAAATTTTATTTTCAATTCTTAGAGAGGGAAGGAGGGGGAACAGCAGACCTGCTGTCATGGACTTCCTGAGGGCAGATTTTCACCCATTTAGGAGTCTGGTGGACAGAGTCCCTTGGAAGACAGTTCTGAAGGGCAAAGTGGCCCAGGAAGGCTGAAGATTTGTAACAAAGGAAGCCTTAAAAGGTACAGGACCAGGCCATCCCCATCTGCCAAAAGACAAGTTTGCAGGGAAGAACACCATCCTGGCTGCATGAGCTTTGGCTGGAACTCAGGAAAAAGAGGAAATATAACCTTTGGAAGAAGGGGCAGCTGAATCAGGGGGGCTGAATTAGCTGAATCATAAGGTTATGCATGAAGAAAATTACAAGGGCCAAAATCCAACTAGGACTTAATCTAGCTACTGCCATAAAATACTAAAAATGTTTCATCAATACATCAGCAACAAAAGGATGGCCAAGGAGAATTTCTATTTTTTATTGGATATAGGGGGAAATATAGTGACAAAGGAAGAGGAAAAGGCTGAGGTACTTCGTACTGCCTTTACCTAAGTCTTCAATAAAGCAACAGTAGTTCTCTGGGTACCCAGCCCCTGAGCTGGAAGACAGGAACAGGGAGCAGAATGAGGCCCCCATAATGCAAGGGGATATGGTCAGCATTCTGCTATATCACTTAGACACAAACACAAGTCTATGGGGCCAGATGGGATCCACCCAGGAACACTGAGTGTGGAAGTGCTCACCAAGCCACTCTCCATCATTTATCATCAGTCCTGGCTGACCAGGGAGCTCCCAGTTGACTGGAAGTTAGCAAATGTCATGCCCATCTACACAAAGGGTCAGAAGGAGGATCCAGGGAACTACAGGCCTGTCAGCCTGACCTAAGTACCAGGGAAAGTCATGGAGCATATCATCTTTAGTGCCATCATGCACCTGTATGGGATAACCAGGGGATCAAACCCAGCCAGCAGGAGTTTACAAAATGCAGGTTCTGTTTGACCAACCTGATCTCCTTCTGTGACAAGGTGACCATCTTAATGGAAAAGGGACAGATTGTGGATGTTGTTTACCTCAACTTCAGTAAACTTTTGACAGCATTTCCCATGGAATTCTCCTGGAGAAACTGGAGAGTCAGAGCTTAGACAGGTATATTGCTTACTGGTTAGAAAAATGGCTGAGCCCAGAGAGTGTTGGTGAATTGAGTTACATCCAGCTGGTGACGAGTCACGAGTGACATTCCCCAGGGCTCAGTACTGGGGCCAGTCTTGTTTATTATCTTTATTAACAACCTGGAGGAGGGGATGAAGTGCACCCTCAGGAGGCTGCTGATGACACCAAGTTGGGTGGGAGGGTTATCTGCTGGAGGGTGCATGGCTCTATAGCAGAATCTGGACAGGCTGGAACAATGGGTTGAGGCCAATCATATGAGGTACAACAAGGCCCAGTGACAGGTCATTCTCTTCAGTCACATCAACCTCGCACAACACAAGAAGCCTGGGGAAAAGTGGCTGGAAAGCTACCCAACAGAAAAGTACCCAGGGGGATGATTGACAGCAGCTGGAGCATGAACCAGCATGTGCCCAGGTAGCCAAGAGGGCCAGTGGCATCTTGGCTTGTATCAGAAATTGTGTGGCCAGAGAAGTATTGCCCCCCTGTATTCAGCACTGGTGAGGTTGCCCCTCAAATACTGTACTCAGTTTTGGGCCCCTCACTACAAGGAAGTCATGGAGGTGGTGGCGCATGGCCAGAAAAGGGCAACAAAGCCAGTGAAGGGCTTAGAGGTAAACCAGGGGCTGTAAAACTTAGATGGAATATTAGGAAAAATTTTACCAAAAGGGTTGTGAAGCACTGGAAGAGACTGCCAAGGGAAGTGGCTGAATCACCACCCCTGGTGGTATTTAAAAGATGTGTAGACATGGTGCTCAAGGACGTGGTTTAGTGACAAACACAGAGGTTTGCTGGACTCAATGATCTTAAAGGTCTTCTCTGATCTAAATGACTCTTATGAATTTTTACTGAAAAAGGTTGTACACCAAATCAATAACAGCTCAATTTTATTCAAATTATCCTGAAAAGGGAGAACCTTACATTAAAAATAATTTTAGAAGAGTATGGCAGCAAGGAAGTCAAACTCAAGTACCTCTACCAGGCAAAACCAAAATTCCATGATGAGCGTGATATCATAGAGACACCAAGAATTTATTAATTTTAAAAAATACACACACAAAAACTCTCCCTGACAGAAAGATTATTTCACATTATTAACGACTACACAGAAATGCAGGGTTTACTCAAGCAGAGTCATTTACTTCAATTGTCACTTATTTTCCAGTTCAAGAGGGTTGTTTATTTGTTTTTCTAAATTTTTAACTTCTTAGCTCTCACCTTCCTTTTTTCTCCCCTTAGGTTTTTAGAAGTCACAATGTGTTTGCTCCCATGACTAACTGAAAATTCTTTATTTTAAAAATATCTACCATTGAGGGAATAAGACATGAGAGAATTTGTGGTCAGTGAACACAAGCAACAATTAACATATTTAGCCGCATACAAATATAAAAAGACAGAGAGCACTGAATTTGTCTTCTTAAGAAACCTACAAGGACACATTAAAGATAGCAGACCTAAAACTAACTAGCCAACTAGCCTGGCTGACAAGCTTTCAGCATACATTGGTCAAAGCAAACCTACAGCTGTGTGGCTTAAAAGCCAGCAATTTTAAGTCTGAATTTACCTTGTCCACTGCCACTATTATCAACATCAGCAACACACAGACAGCCTTGGTCAAATTCTTCCTTTTCTCCAAGTATGGTGGACCACCAGTCTCTAGCTTTAAACAAGGACATTCTTCTTTACTGAAAAGGAAACAAACCACTGTTCAAGTTTATACTAATACATGCAATTGTTTATACAAGAAAGTTTTTCTTTGTTAGCAACAGGCTTCCTTAAGTATATTACACCTCTCAGTTTCACAGTGCACTATGTGAGCTAAATAAATGTTAATTCCAGGTGTCTGGAGTTTCTGGTTATACAGTTCTGAAAACAAACTCAGGAATCTTACAGTTATTAGATGAATAAGATGTGAGAGACACTGCTAATTATAGAAAGAAAATGCAACACAATAACAGACTTTTAGAAACTGTTAAATGCTAAATGCCTTCTGTTACAAGCACCAAGTAATAAAAAGTTTTTAAAGTCACAGAACTGAGTTCTCTTCTTTCACCAAGGAGTACCAAGGAAAAAAAAAGGAAAAAAAGATTCTGATGCAAGTCTTCTGCAAGAGAAATTATTTTTAGACAAGTAAAAGGAGACATAAACAGACGACATCAAAACTTCCACCACATAATCGCCTTGAAGATGCTCCAGTGACACGACTGAAGAACTCGGTCATGCAGGGCACAAATCAGCTTTTCTGCTCCCTACCTGATGTTATTTTAAGAAGGGGGGAGGGAAGCAGCGAGGAGACTAATCCCTTTGCGAGCAGCTTGACAATAACATTATCCTAGCTCAAAACCCACGGCTCCGTGCCTATGGACCCGGACACAATCGACCCCACAGCCCGCACTGGAGGAGAGGGGCCGCCGTGCACCTGCAGCTCCAGCGGGAAGAAGGGCAAAGGGATTCGAAACAAACGCAACCAGCAAGCCCGCACCTTCCTTCTTTCAAGGAAACCAAGTCCGACAAACAAAAACACGTATTTTCCACCTTTTTTCCGTCGCTATGCCCGCTAGGCAACCCGCTGCCGCCGAGTGCGGGCTGGCACAGCACAGCCCTCCACACACACCCCCTCACTCCCTGCTGCCCCCTCTCACAGGGTCCCTGAGCAGCACACACAGTACCCACACCGAGCCTGGGACACGGACACGGACACACACACATACAGGCACACATCCCCGTGCAGCCGGAGAAGGGAGATGGAGCCCGGCGGGGGCTTACTTGGGCGGGAGGCGACAGCTCCCTGGCACGGCGCAGTCCGAGCCGCCCCGGGGCGGCAGCCCCGCTTCCTCACAGGAGCTCCTCGCTCAGTCGCGGCCCGAGGCGAGGCACAGAGCAGCAGAACTACAAGCACATTCCCACCACCACCGCCGCCATCTCCAGCATCCTTCGCTCCCCACCGCCAGCACCAACCGCTCACCGCCCCACGCCCCGCCCAGGGGAGATCTTGGGAAATGTAGTTTGGGAAGCGGTGCCATGGGCCGTTGGGCTCTCTCACTTCATCTTGTACTTAGGGGAGAACAGCAAAGAAGAGAAACATTTCTTTTGTAATTTCTGAGAGAAGAAAATTCAAAAAAACAATCCTAAGCATTCGGCGGCTTGTTATTTTCCTTTTTCAAACCCCTCACAGAAACCTCTTGCTCTCGAGGCGCCCTGCTCCACCCGTGCGTCCACCCTTTCCCTCCCCCTTTGCCCTGTGGCGTGGTACGGCCGGCGAGGGCCGGAACGGCGGGGCGCGTGCGGCGCCGTCGTTGCCGACCCGGCGGTCGGTCAGGGGGAACCCGCCGGGATTCCGTTCCTTCGCCCACACCGGAGGGCACAGCCGCGCTTCCCCGCAGCGGCTCCCGGCGCCCCGAGAACTACTACCATGGACAGGACCGCCGTGGCCAAGATGGGAGCGGTGGCGAGCGCCAGCGTGTGCGCGTTGGTGGGCGGGGTGGTGCTGGCGCAGTACATCTTCACCATGAAGAAGAAGACGGGTAAGAAGACCAAGATCATCGAGATGGTACGTGGTAAGAGGCCTAGAGCTCCTCGGCCCCCGGACGCACGCCCTTCACCTTGTCCTTCCTCTCCTGCGGCCGGCGGCTCCCCACGACCGGTCCCGCGGAGCCAAGCGGATATCCCGAGGGGATATCTGGGGTGGCACAGGGGGGACCTTGAGCTCAGTTTGGGATTTCTGTAAGGACAGGCGCTGGAGGCAGGAGCAGCTGTTCCTTCCACCTCAGCGTGACCCCCTAGCACGGAAAAGGTGCGGGTGGAAAGGGTCTGTGCCGTCCTGCCCTGTCCTGTCTGGCCCATATATACCTGTAGGATACATACGTACCCGTGGGTCTGGGTGGTAATTTACAAGGCTGCTCGCAATTAGTTTAAAAGAAAAATGGACACGCACACAACACGTGTTCAACCATCTGTTGAAACTGGGAAGCACAGTCTGTTCACGGTTACTATAAAAGGAAGATGGAGCTTGCTCTCTCTAGCTGCCCTTGTTAAACTTGTTGTTTAGGAAATTATTTAGGTATCTTCTTATAAATAACTGGGTCATAAAAGATCTTAATTTGGACAACGTGCTGATGATGTGGAAGTCCTTCAAATTTTTGTGATTTGGACACCACCATACCGAAGAACTGAACTGAAATCGTCAAGGCACTTGATGTTAGCTAATGGGTATTTTGTGATCTCCCCTGCTGAATTTTACTGAAAGCTCTGATGAATTTTTATAATAACACGTGGAAACAGATTTTAGAGCTAGGTTTCTTGTATGTAAATGGCGAGCTGCCTAAGTGCTCACTGGGCCACGCATTGCCATACTTGCCAGTGGAATTCGTGAGAGCAGTTTGTGATAACATGTGTCCAAAGGAGAATTCTGCTTGGAGTTTTTGCTAATTGTAAAGGCATCACTTACTGTTGAAAAAAATTCTGTTTCTAGTCATCACTCGTGTCATCTGACAATTTGGAGGGGAATGACCTGGTTTTTAGTTTCTCCAAGCAAAGTTCCAATGGCCTGTGGGAGAGCAGAAAGTTTGGATTGCCGCTTTAGCTAGCAAACATCCTTAGTTCTAAAGATGCAGGTCTTCTTTCTTAAGTAGTATTTTCAGTGGACACATGTATTCAGTCTGTGCCATTTCTTTGAAATAAGTGAAATAGTTATGTAAACTTCATACCAAGGCATTGAGTTTGTCAAGTATGGGCAAAAATGTGTACATGCATTTTATTTGAATATGCTGCATTCTGAAGAACTTTCTTTTATCCACCAATGCAGATTTGATTCAATGTTTGTCATTTACAAGACACTGTATCAGTTTTATTTTATGACAAGGGTGACCTTTCTTAGAGCTGGGGAGGAGAAGATGCTTTTTCCAGTCTGTAACTTAGTGTTAATATACAATGGTGGTAAGAAACAATACTGCCTTATTGAAATGTATTTTCTTCCAATACCAGACTGGTTTTCTGTGTCAGATTAAAATTATGAGCTCATTCTTGTATTTTCAGCAGATTTTTTTTGGTTCGAATTTTCTTTGGGGAACATTACACATGTAATTTTATATCCACATTAGACTCAGAATTACCTTGATGTATAACTTTTATCAAAAGCAGTAGGAGCAGGCCTATTTACATCTTAGCTATGTGAATGAAATATTATTTCATTATAATTAACTACAGCAAATTTTTTTTCTTAGTCAAAATAAAGTTAGGTGAATATAAAACCTAACTGTAAGTAAAAAAAAATACATCTTTAAGTGCTAAAAAGACAGGAACTTTTACAAATCAAAGAGAACATCTATAAGAGAAGTTAATATCAAGGATTATGATGCCAAGAAGAAATGTTGTGAAGAAAAGTGGAAAGGATTGTCAAGCATTGTGGGAAAGGGTAACCCTCATTTCTTGCTGAATAATAAAATAAACCCTCTTTCCTTGCTGAATAATAAAATAAATTCTTAAATATCTAGCTCACATTTCAGTAGATTAATTCCTTAAGCACACCAGTTAGCCTGATAGAGAAATTTAAGCTTAATGGAGACATCTTAAAATTGCTTCATCTTATTTGATAAAAAAGGCTTAAATTTATAATTAAAATGTTAATGTTGTGTCTTCATCCACAGTGTGTAGTTTGCAAACAGGGAGTTTCCCTTAGGCACTCATGAATGTAGACAGAGTTACTTCAGCTCCACTTCTGAAGTAACAGAAGCATTAATACTAATGGTCACATGAAGTTTCACTCCGTGTGGTAAGAAACAACCATCTCTCCAAGCCTTGTGCTATTACTTTACACAGCCACATTGCCAATTTTGTGAAACTGTACAAGTGTTTACACAGTCAGGTGAAAACAAAAGTTAGCTACAAGGTTGCTTACTGTAATTTAAAGGGATGGTTAACAATTAATTAGATTTTCGGAGTAACTTCTTAGAAAATGTTTCCCGGATATTTTAGAAGAAGATTAAACCTTATAGTAATGTTCAGTCTTTTAGATTTTTCAAGCCACAGAAAAGTTTGCAGTTAAATTGTGTATTCCTATAAAGCAAATAGTTCTATTGGCAATAGACTTCAATTTTTGATTACTTTTTGCTGAGCTTTTGATCAGCTCGGCAGAAAATAGGTGTTCACAAACTGGAGTGAAAAACATTGCCTAAATATTTCAAAAACATTCAACTGTAAGCAGTAGCCCAAACTAATTAAAATATGGACTTAACATAAGAAAAAACTTCTTAGAGGGGTAACAGTATATTTTGTTGTCTGTTTCATGAATAAAGTTGTTAAAATCTTGGGGTTTTCTTCAGCGGCTCGTTTCTCACTCTTTGGGTTTGGAGCTTTTAATTTTTTTCTTTTTTTTTTTCTCTTAGAATAAGAAACATAATAGAGCTTGTTGATAACAGAATAGGAGAATACCTTAAACTGAGACTTCCTCTCCCAGGTTTGTTTTCCAAAAAACTGGGCAAATGTGTAGTTACATTTGTCCATTTCTCCAATCTGCGCCTGAAGTGAGAGGTGTAATTACATGAAAAAGAGACTTTGTATCAAAGTTCAGCAACTACAAATTAAACTCAACTTTAAAGCAGTGTCTCGGTTTACAGGAAACATTTCACCCACTCAACTGTCTCTGGACAGTGCACTTTTTATTGTGTTAAAGGGAAGAAATGCATGGATTTTTGCAGTAGAAGTGTTTTCCTGGAGGGAAATAAGGAAATTAATAAGAAGCAAGGTAACTGCTATCTAAGAAATAAAGGAACATATTCTGTGAGTATAACTGTTAGAGGCATTGGGAGGTGTATTTTTTTTTAATATTATTATTTTCTTTTGCTTGGCAGTCTCTGGTGAGACTGTGTTCTTGTTTCATAGGGCATAAGAGCATTTGTGCCACAGATGAAGATACAACTGGCAGCAATCACACGCCGCTTCTTTATTCTTGTCTTGTTGCTGGTAACTAGTTGTTATAGTAACTGTGACGTTACTCTGGCAGGCTGGCCTCCCAGCAGAGTAGAAAGCAGAGGAGTATGTAATGTGTAGCATACATATTCAGGAATTCAAGTGGTTGGTATTTGCAACTCCTTCATATGTGCTTATGCCTATACAGAGCTGAAGAAGGGTTTGGGTCTGAGTAAACTGGAATCACTAAAACAGGAATGGAAGGAAGATGGACTCTAATGATGCCTTTGCATGTCACTGTTTGGATGCACTCAAGAGCCATGCAGTCATGTGATCCATTTAGGAATAATATTGTTCAAAAAGAATGGTGCTGTGATATATGAAACTAAGTAGTAGAAGAACTCCTGAGACCTAATACCACTGTTACCTATTGACATGTGACTGAGAGCCCTTACATTACTAGAGTATTAGAATAATTTTTAGATTATTGTTAACATTTTAAAACCAAGTTAAATTTTACATGAGTACTGGAGATGCTACTTAACTATTCCTATAAACCTTGGTTTTTGTTTAGACTGTATTCCTCAATAGAAAAATCAACTAGCAGTGCTAGACATCAATTACTAAAATAAGGTTGTTTTGCCCACACGGTGTTTGCAGAGATAATCATAATATATGCCACCTAGATAAGTCATGAGGCTGCCTCATGTCAGCCACTGTGCATCATATAAGTCACCAAACATGTGGCTTGTAAAGGAAGTTTTCACAGGGCAGGAAAAACCCTAAGGACAATGCATGTTGATACAACTTAGATACTAGTAACAGGTTTCATTCTCACTGTAAAATAATTCAGTTGGAAATTTAGGAAATTTGTATCCCAGGAGAATAAAAATTGACTGAATTCCATTGTTTTCTCCTCTCATTGTCAAAATTATGTACATACTAATGTTTTACTTCATTTATTATAGTAAGCTGACCTACAATGCAGCTGTTTCAGAAGTAGTTTTAATTTTCTGAAATTGCCGCTGCCTATGTTGGTTTGTTTTTTTAATTCAGTAATTTGAAACCTACATTCTTACAAGGGATGGGTATGGGAAGATTAAATCTATACTTCTCCATTAATTTCTTTAGAACTCATTTATGCAAGTTATAACAGTTATCAAAAACATACTGATGATCTGTACCTGAAAACTGAGTTCAGTGTAGACATGTCAGGATACAAGATAGATTGTGGGTTTAGGCTCAGAAAAGCTTTTTTGCTGCTTTCTTATATCTTTTGTATGAAGTCTTTCTCCATGACAGAAAAACAATCTTTCAATTCTCATTCTGCTCTAAAATATATTTACCTTTTAATAAATGCTTGCTATGTGTTTAAGTGATTTTTCTTCTGTTTGTGATAACTCATTTTTACCAGTTGATCCATGGCATCTGTTCTGTTAAACTCTTTTTACACTTTAAAACCAATAGCAATTACTGTAATTATTAAACATGTTTACCTTTAACTGTCAAACAATATAAGCAGTAATAAGGGATTTTTTAGTTTTTAGCCTGAATACGCATATCATTGCAAATCTGTTCATATTATGAATTAAAGTTGCATAGCATTCCAGTCATATCATTCAGTCTTGAGTTAACAAGAACTACCAGCTTTAATAGAAAGTATCTAAACTGATCAATATAAGAGACCCAGGGTATGGATCCATGCATTTATAAGTAGACAAATACTAGCGGTGAATTCAATAGCAATGTACCTGTAAATGTAAAAACATTGCAATTTGTGGAAGTCTGGACTGGAAACTTGCAAAATGCCTGAACTTTTGAAGTCTTTTCTTTAAAAGAAACCAAACAAACAAACAAAAAAAAACACACAAAAAAACCCCACCACAGCTGCCTTTTATCTTTTATTTTTACTGGCATGAATTGCATCATACATGCAAAATACATATTCTTTTCTGTGTTGGCTAGTTCAAGCCATCAGCCACCAGTCTTCCCTCCTTTTGTGCATACACAAGTGTATTTGTGCAAGTGAACTACAGTGTACTACTCACCTCCTCCAAAGGTTATTACTGGAGAGAGCTTAAGGAAAAATACTAGAAGAGAAGCAGACTTAGCTTTTGTTGCCGTGTTTTGGTGCGTTTGTCAGAGGGTTTGACTTTCACGGCGGAAGGTCGGGCTGGTTGAGCTGCAGCAGACGGCTCGGAGCAGCAGGTGGCGCTGGCAGGAGCCGTGTCTGAGGCGGTGGCCGCTGCTTTGGAAGGAACCTGTCCCTTCGGGGAACCCTGGCCCTCGGTGGTGGCTTTTCCCGGCCACTGCCCCGCTGCGGTCAGGCGCGTTCAGCCGGACTGCTCCTGCTGCACCGGGCCCACAGCAGCAGCCACGCCTCTGCTGCCTGCCAGGTGCTCAGCGCCGAAATCGGGCTGAGCACAGCTGAGAGGCAGGAGCACCTCACAGCTATTCTTCCTGCCTTCCTTTCCTAACCACTGCGCAGGGACAGAAGGCCAGATAAAACTGGGCAAGAGGGTCATTTATATTGTCATGGAGGGTGTGTAAAATAAAAGCTAGGGCGTGAAGTCTAACAGGCCTTCTTGCAGTCACAGCACTGTGCAGCAGTCGATCTGCAGCGACTGCTTCTTCCCGGGGCACAGTCATCGTACAGCTCTTATCTTGACCAGTTGCTGGATGTCAGTCTCTTTCTCCCATCCAAAAGTCACCAATCACCAGGGGTCAGCTGCTGTAAAACATCGGAGAACTTATGACTGCAGTATGCAACATTTTAGTTCAATGGCTGTCATGCAGCAGCTTGATGGGCAATGTGCCATTAAATTGGGATCTGTGGCTGTTTTTTTAGTCAACTTTTTCTTAGGTTATTTGTGTGGAGCTTCTGATGGCTCAAGAAAAGAAAATCAGTGTCCATTAAAAGTCCGTAGAAATTTTAAATTTGTCTAATCAAGAGTGCTTTATTTAAATGCCAAAAAAAGAAGAGAAGGCATTTTCAGTACCAGTGGACATGTGTTTAAGATTGCAGCACACAGGTCAAAGAAGACACCATGTTTAAATACTAAAATAACTATAATATTTTCATTCACTAATACCTCAAAATAATAGAGAATTGCCCTGACTTACCTCAGAAGATAATTACAAAAATAGTTTTAAACAACATTTCTCTAAATTATAGCAATAATACCTATTGCTGGAAGGAAATGTGGCTCCTACTTTCATATATCTCAATATTTTTTAAAATTATTTATTTATTTATTTATTTTGAAAGGGCTGGGATAAAGCCCAGACTTGGACAATTAAGTGTCTGAATACAGACTTTCAGACTTCCTGAGCTGGGTTTGCCACCAAGAAAATTCCTGTTCAAATGTGCTCGTTCTTAGTTGTTTCCAACTAATTAACTGTCATTTCCTTCCTGCACTCCTTTATAAAGATTTATTTGTCTGCTCTGCAAATTGGATCACTGAAATAATCCAATTTTATTTGTGGTTTAGTTTTTTTTTTACCTAGGAGTTGTTTTGTTCCACCTTAATCTGACAGAATGAATACCACTGAAATGTTCCATTCATCTTTTTCCCTTAAAGCTTTCCCTCTTTGTCAGAAACTTACTAGTTATTAATAGACCAAAATTGTGATTTTTTCACTCAGCAGCTATTATCGCAACACTTATCAGCTATTATCAGCTATTCTATTATCAGCTGCATGTGTCTTTGCAGTGAGTATCACTGATGGGTAAGCCTCAGTTTGGTCTGCATGTTGCCATGGAAAAATTGTACATGAAACTGAAGGGTAGGAATTAGCACAAAGCAGTAGCACTACTGGTACTTTAGCAGTAGTAGAGTGTGAAGAATAGTAGTGGTAGTATTGGTTTTGAACACTTCCAGAAGGCAAGTACACAGATACAAGAAATACGGCATCCAAGTGCATCTCTGAATGGATCCAGCAGTGAGAAACACCCATAAAACAGGGAGATGTGGAGTCAAAACAGTCCTTCATGTTACCTTTAAAAGGAGTGTTTGGTAGTTGTATTTCATCTTTCGGTTTAATGGAATTTCTTTTTTAAAGAAGTTTTTAAAAGAATTTTTAAACTTAACAGTTAAAAAATTCGTTAGTCTCAATGTGTAATTTAATTGGAATATTATATTAGCACTTAATTCTACCATGTAGTGTCTGGTAATGTATTGTAGATTAAACTTTGTCCTGCTGACTTTGCTTTCAAACTGAGTCCCACAACTCCACTATTCAAGGGTCAGAGTTTATTTGATCTAGATACAGCATTCTTAGGCTTAGTGAAAAAAAAATCTAAGCTGATTTTTTTTTTTCTTAGAAGCAGATAAGAGAAGAAGAGAATCAGCAGCAACTGCTTCAGTCCAAGCCTTGGCCTTAATGCAAATTCCATTCTAGACAGTGTTACATGGGCAGCTTCTAGGGAAACTGACATTTGTTTAAGTTCTTTCAATGCATGTCCATGTAGATATATACAGGATATTTAATTATAGAAAGTATACATGTGCAGTTTGGGGGGGAAATAGTATGGCTCATCAAAATGACCTTATTATGCAAGGTGAGCTTTTGCATCCCTGATAGCTAATTAAGAAATAATAATTTGTAAATGTACCACAGTATATTTACATACTGCCAGTTATTAGAATTCTGCACTGTTTGCCTAGGTATTTTGAAAAAGGATTATTTGTACCAGCAGCCTCACCTGTAAGGATTCTTTGAGAAAGCATTAGATTCTGTATAATGTAGGGAAATGGATCTTTCAGACAGGCAGACTCCAACATGCTCCATAGCAGTATTAAAGGAAAATGAGATTACCACTCAAATAAAAAAAAAATCTTATTTTTCAAAAATGAATTTTCTGTATTTGTGTTCTTAGAAGAAGAACTGGCAATAAAAAGGAAGGATGGAGTTAAAACTAAGGCCTTTTCCAGTTCTAGTTTATTCCATGTAAGGTAGAGAACTGGTTTTGGTATTTAAGCTCCAAGTTCGTAATGGATTTATAAAGATTTTATCCAGAAAGCTCTGGTAAGAATAGTGAAATGTATGTATGAAGGCCAAGAAAAAAACCTCCATTTTCTTCTGCCAAGCAATGAAAGGGTGTTACAACCATGAGTTGTAACAATCAATTACAATCCTGGTGCTTTAGAAGCTATTTTTAAAATTTAAAATTTATCACATTATGATAAATTGATCTGTGTTTGCTTACATTTAGAATATTTTTCTATTCTTTTTTTTCACAAGGGCAGGAGAGAAGCAATGAAGATTTAAAAACCCATCCGTTTAAATTTGGTTAGGTAGTTGTGGTATTTCCAAGATACTCATTAGAAATGTCTGACAATCTCGTCATCATTTCCAGATACTCACTGATAACTAAATACTACGTACCTTTTCCTTTAGCCTGCAGTTATAGAGGTTAAATCTCTCCACACTGAGGGAATGGCAGCTAAGCACAAAGATTAGGTGAGTCCCCTAATATACAATCAGAGAAAAAAATGCCTATCCTGAGCTGTATTCATTCACCCCAGAACTGTTCTGTATGTTTTGTACCTCCTGTATTCTCTCAGACTAAATTCTTGCCCAAACTCATAATTGACAGGATCACATGAAATACTGGAAATGTAGACCCTAGTTATTATTAGTTCTTCATTTTCTTGTAAGATCCAAAATGTCTGTTGATCTATCACCAACAGAAATCTCTCCTTTTAGAATGATTTTGTAAGCACAAGAAGAAGCTGCATAAGGGACAATGATGCTGCAATATCTATTATTCTATCATCATAGAAATGTATTAAGCAGTAAAACAAAATGCTTAAGGAGTTGTTTTAGTGTGTCTGTTGACATTAAGCTTTGTGTTCAGTACAGCCATAAATGATGAGACTATTAGCTGATCACCAGCTGGAAAGAAAGCTGGATATCTGATCAGATCAAGAAAATCTCTATTAAAAAAGTTGTTGAGTATGTTTTATGATACCATTCAGGTTAAAAGCCTCACCTTCTTAGAATGTACCATCTCTGGATTTATCACAATTTGTTGAATTCAGTCTTTAATATGTTCTTAGCATTTTCTCATAACATGTGCTGTTCAAGCTTTCTTTTTAGAATTGTTTATGCTCCTCACAAGTGATCTCTATGACAGACACACTTCCATATACAAATCATAGTTCTTTGCATCATACCAACTGTAAATATGGCTGGCATGGGTTTTTACACCAAACCTGTACTGCAAAGATAAGTGGTATCCAAAATTCCTTCAAGGCAACCTTCTGAACCTTTATGTACCCCAGCTTCATCAAACAGACCATTGATCTTACTTTCCTTGTAATTGTCACAGATATAAAAAGCTGTTCCTAGAACCATTATGCTGCTCATTAACTCCGTTCACTAGTGCATGAATAATAATCATGTTTGAGTACAGTAGGGTTGTATTGGTTCCTTTATTCTGCTTGGTCTTGGTACTTGACTACCAAGGTTCAGGTAACTTTCCCTGTCTCATGAGGTTACATCAAGCAGGCTGTTTTGGAAAATACGTACTAAGTAAACTTATTACAAAAGCAAAATTAGGCAACAAATACAGTTCTTTAATGTTTAAAATTGATCCCTACAATAAAGCAAGGTATTGCTCAAGTAAAGTCGAGCAACATACTAAATGTATAGGGGTATATTCAAAAATTGTTCAGTTGTGGTAGCGTAACGAAACAGGAATAAAAGCTAGTAAGCTCATGAAAAGACACTAGCTAATGTTTACACCAAAGATTCAATCACCTTACACAGAATTCAATCACCTCTAAATTTTGTAGGAAATATTCTAAAAAGCTATGACCTCTTTCTTGATCTTTAAAAGTTTATGTCAGTTTAGTTGAAGCATTCAATGTATTAGTTAAAGAAAAAGCTCAGCTTACTTGCTTAGGCAATATACCTGTGCTAATTCTTTCCACAAATGGATGCAACTTAGGTCACGGGTGTGGAAGGACTGGTAGAACCAGCTTTTCTTTGCTTTAGACTAAAACTTGCAGTGCTTCATATTCAAGAGCATCCTCTATAAACCAATTTCGCCGAACACACGAGCATATGAAGTTGAACCTTTTCCCAGTCTTATATAAATTATAAATCATCTAGTGTTTTCAGCGTTGTTCTTTTTTTCCTCTCTCTCTTTTTCTGTGTAGAATATTCTGTAGTCAAGATATGGCCCTCAGCCAAAGAGAAAATGTTAAAATATAATCTATCTGTTGAAATAACTACACCTCGTCAGTTCGTGGTTCTTAAAATATATTGAAATGACCTTCCATATTTCGAGAGTAGAAATGTCATGCTGGAGTTTATTTCTCTCTCTGTGGAAAAATCAGTGTTCATTTTAACTCCTCTTTTACCGGACATTAAACACTGTAAACAAAATGCTCAACAGACTCAAATCAGCAGTAATAGAATGTGGTTAGTAGGAGCTGTGATAATTAAAATGTTGTACACAAAGATTTCTTGGAGTTGCAAAGACAGTCATGTTTTGTAGATGAGAAGTTTCATGTATAGCATTTTCATTAGAGTGAAAGTACACTGTTGATAAAGACAGAGTAGATGTTTTTCCAAGAATTAGGTGTTGGCTGTATTAGTGTTTACAGAAATTTTGCCCACACCATTTTCTAGGGCTTTCACTAAGACTGTAATCATTCATTTAGAATGCTTTCCAATTAGTCTGGTATACCAAAAACAGTCTTTAAGAGTTGGACTTAATTTCTGTAACTCTTTTTTTTTAATCTTAAAAAAAAATAATAAAATTAATTTTTAAAAAAACACCTTGTTTTTGTTTCCCCAGCTTTCTGAAAGGGAAACTAGCTTTATTTAGATTCTTGACAGCTCAAAGGCAGGTTCTTTGCAAACTGAATATATCAAGTGATATCTTACCTGAACTACAAGATTCATCTAGCAATAGTATTTTACTTCATGGTTTGTAACCTTTTTTTTAACATTGGAAATCTAGCAGGGACATAAACTTCAGCTTTTTGTTGTGCAAATAATTCATATTTATTCAAGACGCTGCGCTATACATATGTTTCCCAAATATTATTATAAAAATATTAATGAAAAGCATGCTGCCTATATTGAAATACTATGAAGGGCAAAATGCTCTGAATGTTACCTGTTACAACAGTGTACAAATGCTATAACAAGTAGTTTAGTGGTAGCTATGAATCCTGACAATACCAATGCCAAGTGAGTTCAATTTACTGTAGACAGTCTTTGCAGGGACTATGTTATATTTTGAACATACCTTTCAAACTCTTTCACTGCTTCAGGATGACTTTGACATGTACATTTCAGGGGGTCTTGGTCAATTCTAAGAGGACAAGTGTTGATTAAAGTTGCATGTTTTGTATTAGCTCAAGTATTCAGTTGTTTTGTTGGCTCAAAACAGAGAAGACCTCTGAAAACAAAATGAAAGTGCACATGTAGGTCAGATACACTGAGGAATCCTGACAGACTACATAGTAGCCTACAGTAGAAATGCAGACACAAAACATATGGATTTACTGTATCATTCAGAAAGTCTGTTGTTTTGTTGGGGGTTTTTTAGTGTAGAAAGCACACCGGATATTTTCATAACTAATGAATTTCTAGAGTCCTGCTATTGTTGGGGGTTTTTTATAGCGTTACAGGTTTTGTACATGCTACGCTTGTAACTTGCCCTTGCTTCAGCTCTGACAATTACACTGGTCACATTAGTGGCTGTGTATGAATTGGCCTGATGTTGGTGGTTAGTCCTGGCATCCTGAAACAGGGGTCATAAACCTGAGGTTGAACATGAGTTAGGGGTAGTAATAGAGAAGCTTGCACTGCTGCTATAGCAATAGTCAGCTTTGCATGACACTAGCATTTACACAACTTCAAAATGTAAAATGCAATTAGACAATAGTTCCTTCATCCCCTCACTCTAAAAAACATTTCTTTTTAATCCATCTTCTATCACCTAGTTATGGTCTTTGATCAGGCAGCATGCCTAATGACAAACTTCTAAAACTATGCGGTATTGCCTTGTCTCTCAAAAATCCTGACAAACAAGGCTCCTTGATTTCCTGTTTCAGTATCACACAGATAATTACAGCCAAAACAAATATTCATTAATTCATTTTCTCCTTCTACATGAATACATGTGTGCTGCCTAAAACATTAGGCATTAACATTAATGAAATCATGTCAATGAAGCTTTAAGAAATTTGTGGCACTGTGCAATAGGAAAGCCTAAAATACTTGGAAAGATTTTGTAAAAGGGCTAAAAAGTAACAAAATAGTAAACTTCTGCTTTGAACAATAACTGCCTTCCTCTGTTAGAGCAGCCCAAATTTGCCTGCTGCATCCATGAAAGCTGTTCATTCAGTGAAGGTCAAAGGTTTTGTTGTTAGTGAACCAGCTGATGATCTGTAAGCCCGTCGGGCTGTACTGCTGAGCATAACAAACTGCTGTGCACTGCTGACATGCGTCACAGGACCCTGGGGTTTTGCACGGGGATTAGTCAGGCTGTATTTGGAAACGCCCTCAACTGCACCCTGTGCTGCTATATTAGTGCGTCTCAAGCAAGAGGAATTTTCTTTTGCTTCTGCAGCTGCTCCTGCAAAACCCTCTGGTAAGTGTGCCCAGCTTCTGTCAGCAGTATTGACTGTCGTCTTGCCTGTGTTTCTAAGCCAAGGTTATGAGCTGAGGGCTTACTTACAGTTGTTAATTGTGACTGTGAAAAAACCTAAACCACTGTATTTTTAAATTAAAAATTTGATAGCATAGAATGAGCAACAGCATCAAAGGAATAAATATACTTAGTGGTTTTCATTGAATAGCTTAAATGTTCCTCTACTTTTAACTATGTATCAGACTATTCTGAAGTCTTGGTATTTTCACAGTGATGTCGCTATGTACCATGCATGTTGGCTTTTATTTTATACAGCAGGAATATAAAGACCACATAATATAGCAGACCAATTCTTAAAAGGATTTGGTTGGTTTTTGTTGGCAGCCTGCATGCAAGCCCTGCATCTCTGGACTCTGCTTGCCACCTATGCTGTTGCAGTAGGACAAAATCAAGGACAGAAGAATCAGGAGTGCCCTAAGCTCAACGCACAGGTACTCTCCTTTAAAAACACAAGAGGAAATGCTGTTGTCATGTTTTCTGTGAAAGCACTCTCTCCAGATCTTTATAAGGGTTTTTTTTTTCCAAATTCAGTATCAGAATCCAGCACATTAAGTATAAAAATATGTAATTAAATAAACACAGTAAACCAGGAAAAATTATTTTTAGTATGCATCCTATGCCATGTCTTAAAATAGCTTAAGCTGTGAACCCATTTTCAGTTATTTCATATAACCTGTGCTGGGTGTCTAGTTTTACAGCATGTTATCAAGGAACTGTGAGGATACTTAGTGTTCTGTTGTTTCATTCTCATAATAACTACTTTTTAACTAAGTAGTCCTAAGGCTGTTTCTTGGCAGAACTACTCAAATAGTAATTTGGTAATTACTAGTTACTAAGGATTTCTTACCACATTTTAGCTTGCATCATCTGAATATAACATGTATTATGTTTTTTGGGAATTCTAAATTAGTGAGTCTCTGTCCTGAGCTCAGATTATGCTAGAAGAATGCACGATAACTAGTGAAGTTCTCCTGACTACCTGCACATAATGGAATGATTGATGTGATTACACTCATGTCCAGTACCTTTTGATGTTCCTGTCTAAACTATAAGCCTACTAACAGCTGTAGCAGCTAAGAGGGACCTCTGTTGCACTTATGGGCCAGAATTCAAATTGTCTGAATTATAGGCAGTCTAGCTTTATACATGAGCATAAGCATATGGAGGAAAAGATGCCCACAGTGTCATTCTGTGGATTTTGTTATAGCTCCCCCGTTTCTTGCAACTCAAATGTTGCAAAATGCAGAAATTACATGGAGAAGCTTGCATGCTTTCAGAAGTTTTTTGTAAGATTTGTTTTCTAGAGCAAGTCATGTTCTTTAATAATAGAAAAAAAAAAAAAAGAAAAAAAAAGGATTGGAAAATAACATGTAAATTAAGGAATGTACCCTATTTCTTTATATTTTTACCAAACTGTTACGTTCTTCCACCAAGAACACCAAAACCAAACACCAAAAAGTTTTCTGTAGCTTCTGGGTATCAAATTTGGCAGCTATCACTGCTGCCATGCCCTGCCTTTTTTGGTACATGTCCATAAGCGAATATATGTGATAGCTAGTCTAAGACCTTGAAACTGGGCATCTGCAGTTCCCAAAATAAATGTCATTTAGTCTTGGTTTATATTCTTGTACCTGGAAGCTGTCACCATAGATTAATTAAAATTTACAAATAATTTTCCCCTAGCCAATTTATCACTTTGATTGCTATTTGCCTTGCTCAGAAATAACATGGATAGCTCTCTGTCCCTGCCAGCCTACCCTCATGTGTTCTCTCTATCAAAAGATAACAGGTTTGAAACCTAGTCTAGTCTAAGGCAGGTTTCCAACAAAGTAGGAAATAGAAATTGTGTTATACTTGAAATTCACATCCTATGAATAGCATTACAGGTAGATCTTTATTTACATCTTATTTATTACCCTGTCCCTTTCATGACATTATGGTAATCTGAAATTTTGTGGAATATTTTTAATACATTTACAAGTGTGAGAACAGTTCTTACTGTGATTCAGAATTACCGACATCTAACAAAGTATTCCGTCAATCATTGAGATTTATAGAGAAGTTCTCTTAAAATTTTGTCCACCTATAATCTAGGGTGTTTTCTTAGCAATGATTTGGTTTTTGGGAGGCTTCCATACTAGATGAGTCTTTATAAAATAAGAAAACTTGGTATCTGCCAAGTAGTGTAGGCTTACAGGGTATCAGTATAAAAATACTCTGCACCATTTTTTTATGTCCTTCGTCAGGGCATTACTTAGCAGACTTATGATGACAACCTCCTACAGTTTGAGTTAGTACTAGTAATATTTCAAGCTCTGTGTCTAGAGTTGATTGTGAAATGAGCCATATCTCTATGTAGTTAAGATAGCAAGTAATTCATCAACTCATCCTTCCCTACTTAAAATTACTGACAGTGAACACAAAAGGTCACTCTGTTGTCCTTTATATAGAGTGTTTTATTTGATTTTTTAAAATTTTTTGTGTTAATCATCAGGACTTGTTTTTCTGGGTGGGGGGAGGAAAGTATCTGCTGTACCTCCAACACTCAGTAGACTGAAAAATTCAGTATAATCCTAGCTCCAGAACATGACATTACTCCTTGTGGGCACAATCAGTTTTTAATTTTTTGGGATACCTACCTGGAAATGTCTACAATGGCAGCTGTAAATTCACTTAGATCACTAAAATGAATGACAGGTCTTATCACCAGCTCCTGTTTAATAATCAAATTGACACAGCATGCACTTAGATACACACTGCCTCACATACTAAGAGGACAACTTATGTACTAAGCAGCACCTGGATACATAAAAGCAGTTCTTTTGCACTTCTGTTATCCAGTTGTATATAAGAAACTTCATTTCAAAACTAGAATTCAATATGGCAAATAACTTCTCTTTACTTAACCCAGCTACACAGATGCATGTCTCATGTACTAAATAGATTTGTAATTTTCAGAACTATCCTTGTTGTAAATGACCCATTCTGTGGTTTGTAGGACTGGGGGATTTCCAAACCTGCGTGAATCCATTACTGTTCATTCCTCAAGGTATGACCATAACATTCTTAGCTACAAAATAATTTCCTGCATCCTTATTCCAGTTACCTGCTATCACAAACAAGCAGAGAATTGTTTTCTTTTTCATAAATCCAACTAAGCTTAACCTTTAAAATAATCTTTTTCAGTTTTGTTCTTCCTTCTCTCAAGGGCTCCTAAAAGATGTCAGATACTAGAAACTAAAATGTATTTGTGGCCAGTGTATATGCCAACCACAAATTACCTTTGGGAGTTGTCATACATATGTTTTAAGACACACCAGCCTCTGAGCTATTCAGTAGCATATAGATGCTCTTGGTAAGAAAGCAAAACTCTTCTCACACTTTTATAATATGACAGAATAAATAGGGGCACTTAAGTGATTTAACATTATGTACTTTCAGATGTCACCATGAATTTTGAACTCCTTTTCCTGTGCTTATGTAGTTTTAGTTCTGTATGTAGAAGCTCCTGGTTAGGAAAAGCTTTCTTGGCTTGGTTAAGTACTGTGGAGATTTTTGGTTGGCTTCTTCTCTGTGCTCATCCCAGTCAACTAGTGCATCAGAATTTTGGGAGGTTTATGTGCATACTGAGTTGTTTGGTAGAATTTTCTTAAACAGTAAATAGAAACACTAATTTTATCAAATTGACTGAACTTTTTACCCTTTGCTGTTTCATCTGTCTTATCAGTTCTTTCCAACTAGAATCTGCTTTTCTCTTTCAACTGTGAAGAATGGCAAATATGCAACAACGAAACAACAGCTAAACTGGGCAGAAGTGTAAAACATTGGAGGAGACAGTTTGTCAGAAAATTGGTGGCTGCAGTTTCAGTTTCATTTACCCAGTCCTTAGGCAGTTTCATTTACTTCTACTATAATAATGATAAAGAATAAATAAAAGAATTGCTACTTAATGTTTAGTTGCAAATATTAATACAAGGAACTAGTGATAGGAAAAGTGGCTATTTTGTCTAACCCTATTTGTCTGAGGCTTTATCAGATGTCACGCCTGTAATATAGACTTGTTTATTCCTCTGAGAGAGCCTGTGAGACTGAAAATGTCTGGGTTATACTTGCTGCAGAAGACTTTCTCCCACCTCTAAATTAAAATCTATTCAACCAATTTGTGTGCAAAAACGAAGAGTGTGTTAGAAATAAATTAATCTTATAAACTGATCTTGAGTATGAGTTTACAGCATCAAAGCAGGAAGCCTTCATCATACTTTAAATCTTTAGCAATTTCTTGTTTGACATGATCTACTAAAGTGTTTACCAAGATTTTTCCTCAGGTTGTTTCAGAAACTTATGAAAGGGCTTAGTCTGAAATGAATCAAGCAATCCAATTTTCCTCATCCAGTCCCTTCCTCTGATCTCTCCATCCACCCCAACGTCTGTTTAAATTAATTATATTAGGAAATCTGTTGCTTAGTATCTAAGTAAACCAAATAATGCTTGAACCACTTCTTTAAAAAGCATGCATTTAGATTTTACTGTTATATTTTTGCATTCTAAATCTAAAAATACATATATAATTTGCTGAAAGTTAAAGGAATTAGGTTAGTCAATTTACAGTACAAAAATTACCAAGTCAAAGTGCTTTGTGCTTCATTATAAAGAATATTGTATATGCAGAAAAAAGTGGAAAACTTACTTTTGTTTATCAGCATCATATAACATAGAAAAGAAATACCATAAAGCACTTTTAACGAGTTACAGATTATTAATATTTTGTTTTGTGAAGCTAAATGTGCTGCTAATTGTGAATAAAGAAATGCTTTGTAAAGGTATATCTCAAAAGATTAGTGAATTCTTTGATGGATATTTTTCAGGAATTCTATTTCTTGTCAACACTCATTAGCTTTCTCAATAACTCCCAGCTTGGGAAGTAGCTGAGAGCTGGAAGTCAATCCTCATGTACTTTTTGTGGCTTTGCTGTGCTAAAAGTAGTAGCAAGGCACTGCAACAACACAAGGAACTCACGGATATTGGCTTAGGAGATACCACTTTTACAGAAAATGTCTTTGCCAAAGGATCAGAAAGAAAACCCTTAATTCTTCCAATCAAAGTGAAATTAATAGAGTTTGTTTCTTTCTGCGATTTATAAAGCAAAGAAGTAGTGGATACCCTGTTCAGGACAGAATTTTTGACAAGATACTGTGGTATAGGTGAAACTTTTTTGAATGGGTCGAAAAACTTGGAAATCAGAGTCATGATTAGGGTTCTAGAAGGATTTCTGTTTTCAGTTTTCAGCATTGTCTTTGGGGATATCAGCCAGAAAGTGGCTGCAAGCACAGTGGGGATTTAAAATTATTTGTTTTACTGAAAGATAGGAGAACTGACATGGAAGAAAAGATACAATCCAGAATGATTAAATGTAAAATTTAATACTTTGCACAAATACCTGTTTCTTTCTAGGAGTCATTTTGAATAATATTTGGTCATTACCAACTGATTTTGAGTTGTTCTCACCATATTACTGCTAACACAGGGCATGTGATTTAATGTACATGCAAAGATGCTGCCTGAAGACAAGGGCCAAGGGGGCCCTTCAGCCGAGGCCTTGTCAGAGCAGAGAAGAAAGGTCTGAGCATCCACAGACATGGATGCTGTGTTGGAAAAACAATGTGGTTCAAGTGGGTGGGCCAAGACAAGATCAAGAATTATCAGAGATTTAGAAAATTTTGTTCTGCAAAAGAAGATTGAAGAACACTGGGGTTTTACATTCAGGCAGAAGGGAAAAATTTATCCAGTAAGCGTCTGAGAAAAAGAACACTTTTCTCCAAGTTGAATGACTTAAAATTATAGTAAGGAAAATTAGACATTAGGCAAACTTTTCTAAACAGACAGGTAGTTGAGGAATGTCAAGAATATGTGAGTGGGGGTTTTGAACAAAGAGTTAGATGAGCCTCTGCTCATCTGATAAGGATGTAGCTGCAATGTTTTGCTCCCACCCGAGAACAGAGTGGACTAGAGCTGATATTTCAAGGTATGTCCGGATCCTTCTTGTGTCTGGCACACAAGTGTCTTTTCCCTTACAAAAACATGTTTGCATACCTTAAAATGGCACCTGTTTTCTTATGTGATAAGCAAATTGCAATTTGACTGCAAGTTGTACTAATGAAGAAAAGACTTACTAGCATCAAGAGCTGGAAGAAACAGTTCTGCATGACTTACTGACAGTTGGTGATACAAGAGCTCTGGGTCCAGAAATGTCCTGAAATAAAATCTCCCCCCCACCTTTTTTTTTTTTTTTATTAGCTCATTGCAGCACTGATTACATGCTAGCTATAAGAAAAGGAAGGTTGAAGGATCAGAATGTTAAAAATGCAATTCCTAACACTTTATAATCTCTGAAGTTTTATAAACAGAAAATAAAGCTTACTACTCATAAATGCCCATTTAGACAAATTGCAAATGTCTGATGTCTTTTCTTTAGAATGGGTCCATACATGATTATAAAGGAAATAAATACATGCTCCATTGGGAAATTCCTGTAAATAAATAATTCTTCTACTGTTCTGCAAGTCTGAAGATAAACTCTTAGAATAAACAAAGGCTTGGGGTGTCGTTTGGGGAAGAATGGAGTTTTGTGGGGTTTAGGGTTTTTTTTCTTGTTTTCACCAAATTCCTCATTTATCATAACATTCAAGAAATATACTTCGTCCAAAAGGAATGTGTAGTGTGATATGGTGTTATTTCAAAAGTGTGCAGTGAAATAGGTAATGGTAGCAATTGATGGACTGGCTAGGGAAGAGGGATTACTGCACAGCCTTGTTGTATTGAAGTACTCAGTCGACACTCATTCAGCATTTCTCAAGGAAACAACAGATGTCTTCTTTATCTCTGTTGATACTTGAAAGGCATATTAATTGCTAAGAGAGTTAGTTTTAAGATTTACCATCTCCTAGTGACATATCTGAATCGCAAGATGATCCCATATGTCCTGTTCTGACATATCTCCCTTTTTTCCTACAACTATAATGACCTTTTCTGAGTGTCAACTTATTGAAAAAAGTGATATTAGGAAAGGAAATGAAAACAGATGTTGTAAGCAAACAGAACAGTATGCAGTCATTGATTAATACATCCAGAGTATTTTTTGCTTCTTCTTACTCTTGTTTTTCTGTCCTGACCATGTCTTGATTTCACATGAAACTGTTTATAGATGCAGAGCTTCCAACCTGATGGACATCAGCTATTGCCTAGGAGGTTTTCCTCTGCAAGTGCATTTATGTCTTTGTTCTTACTCTTCACAGATGCCAGAATTTCAGAAGAAGACTGTCCATATTAAGGATCCAGCAAGAGTAGAGGAGATTATTTGTGGCCTCATCAAAGGTGGAGCTGCCAAACTTCAGGTAAAGGTGCAAATAGTTTGGAATAAAAGCAATTGTGGGATTGTTACTCTATGCCAAAAAATGTAGGCATATCTATATATATGTGATAGAATTCAACCTTCAAGATATCTCATAAACTTAGACATGTTAACTCTTTTAATAGTCCTTGTTGATTCAACTGTAATTCAGCCAGACACTAGTTCAGTAAATGACATAGGCATAGAAGCTTAGTAATTGCAGAAAATATTCTCAGCAAAGAAATGAGAAAAACAGTTTTCTTAGAAAAAAACACCCTTCCGGGATATGCTAGCTTCCATGACAATGGCTCAATAGAATAGGGAGGCTTCTGTGACACACATGCTACTCAGCTGCAGCTATTGTTGATCATTCAGAATTTCTAGCCATTCTTTATTTTGTTCCTCCATGTTGTAAGACAGTTTTGCTTTTTCTTTCCTTAAATAGATTATTACAGATTTTGATATGACATTAAGTAGATTTTCCTACAATGGAAAAAGATGTCCAACTTGTCATAGTGAGTACTTTTTTTTTTTAATACAGATTGATTTGTTTGCTCCTTTTAGTTTTTCCTATGTTTTAATTTTCTATTCAATTTGTTTCCAAATGTGATTTTATATTGACTTGTTACCTAATCTGTAGATTCTACTGACAAAGTATTCTAGTGACTGTATTTTTTATATGTGTATATATATTAATCAAAATCTGTGTGAATTAAATCAGATAAGTTGCCCTTCACAATTAAAACATTAAGTTTTGAACTCTCAGATGTTAGTGGCTAAATATGGCATGGTTGACTTTTGTTTTTCAAGAAGCCATCATAGTCCTGACACCTGCAAGGACCAGATTGTAAACTCCTTAGAATTCTTGGCAATTTTATCCTTATGCTGTAGTCTTTTGGAACAAACAAGGAGAAGTGAGAACTCTAAAACATATAGGATGCCTCAGAATGATTTTGAAAACAATTAAGTCTCAACAAACAGATACAAAAGCTTGTAACTGACCTTGTAAATCAGAGATGAAGGGAAGTGCATCTTTATACTTATGAAGACAAATGTGCTTTTTGCTGGTTGCTGGTAAGAAAGGTTCTGAGGAAGCATATTGGTATGTCACCAGACATTGTCATCTGTGCCATTTACAGTGTTGTAGAGCAAAGTAAAAGAAATGTATCACCTTGTTTAACTGTCTTTTTTTTCACCCTTTTCCCAGACATCATTGATAACTCTAAGATCATCACAGATGAATGTCGGAAAAAGGTAAACAAAAAACTTATAAGCATTTGGTTTGTTGTACAGATATCTGTCATTATTCCCTGACAAGAGTGTTATTTTGATTGCTTAGACCAAACCCCAATGTATTTTATGAAGTACATTAAATATCTGATGGGTTTTTTTCCCTTCAGTTACTTCAGCTGAAAGAAACTTACTATGCCATTGAAATTGATCCAGCTCTCACCATTGAAGAGAAATACCCATATATGGTAGAATGGTAAGAGACACCTCCTACTTTCAGATTGTATTAATATTAGATTTAGTAAGTTTTTTTAAAGCAAGTTAATGGCAGTATTTAGCTTTTAGCCATCACATTAACTGAATTAATATCTTAAAGTTTTGTACAACTGGTTTTGTTTTGCTCTTAACCTGAATAAGCAAGAATTAACCATACAGGAAGCTTTTAATCATGAAATTTTATGAAAGGTGAACCTTAGTAAGCAACATTCAACCCATTTTCTGTTTATGTTCTAGGTACCATAAATCTCATGCACTACTCATTGAACAAGGCTTACAGAAGGACAAGTTTGCAGAAATTGTAAGGGAATCTGATGTTATGCTGAAGTAAGTTCCTTTTGATTTCAATTATATCACTCTGTTCCAGAGTGTTTTCTGTAGATTCTTCCTGAATGTTGGGGGAAGGAAAAAAAAAGAAAAGGGAAATTTAAAAACCCACACATTTTTCTGTGAATGAGACACCTTAACCTTGGACCACATTGAGCTCTCCATGCTCCCACTTCATTGGTGTGTTGTATCTATAGAAATGCAGACAGTAATCTTACTGTATGAAGCAGAGATCTGGAACTTTTTTTAGTCCCTTTCTACAAGCTTAATTTCTGTAGACTTTCATCCTCTTTAAATTGCACTGGTGATCCTTTTTCTTTTTTAAGAGCAATGTAACATGTAACTTAATTCCTTTGAGGAACACTGAAGGAACATGTTTCATATGTTGTATTAAATATTGTTCTTCTATGGCTGAAGGCAAGTTTAAAAGACAGGAAAATCCTTGTTCAAAATGTGCTGTGGCTTCCATCTCTTTGAAAGCCCTCTAGATATGTCTGTAAATTTTGGAATACTGAAACAGGATGTTAGAACTTAAATTGTGGTAGTATTTGTTTATAACACTGGCTGAATCATTAGTTTTTGTACAACAGACAAGGACACAGACTCTGGCTGTTTGAAAGCCTAAGTCCATGTTGATTGAATCTTCATTCACAAGCTAAAATTCTTTCCAGAACTTTCACAATACTTTTTTAAAAAGTAAAATTCTACTAATCTATGTCTGTATGGAGAAAGCATATAGACATGATATTATCTTGTTCCTGAAATACATAGGGTACTGAATACTAAAAAACTTTCAGGAGAGAACAACAATAAATGTTTTCAAGATAAAAAAAAACAAAATTTGTTTTAGAGTAATGACCCTAAAGAAAGTCACATATTTAAGCAAGGAAGATTGAAAAGAGATGTACAACCTGATAGTAGCTAGAGTGAGCTCTGATTGCTTGTTCCGGAGTACTTAGGGAGGGGGAAATGTTTTTAAATCTTTAAAACATGATTAGCTATTTGGGGGGGCAGAAATGATACAGACCAATGCTAAACAGCTTTATGCAGAAGTTTCTTACAAACATGCCTTGTGTTAGGTTGATGGTTCTTGCTGACCTGAAAAGGTGAATGAAAGAAATGCAGTAAAGTTCTAAGGAAATATTAATTCTTTTCCAAAGATGATGTGATTGTCTCCTAAAAACTGTGAGTTTTCTTGGCTTTCTTTATTTGAGATTTGATTTGTATTTTCATTCTTTGTTGCAGAGAAGGGTATGAGAACTTCTTTGATAAGCTCAGTGAACATAATATTCCTGTGTTCATATTTTCTGCTGGAATTGGTGACATTCTTGAGGAAGTAATCCACCAGGCTGGGGTCTACCATTCTAATGTCAAAGTGGTTTCCAATTTCATGGATTTTGATGAAAATGTACGTATGAAATAACACATTCTTATCAAACATGTTTGATAAATACCACACTGTTTGTGGTATTTAGTATCAATTTATACACACTACAAGATAGATATATAGAGAGATAGATCTATACACTCCTCCAAGCAGGGAGAATCATTGTCTGCCTGCTTCTAACTGTGCTGTCACAGCCATGACATTACTCTAAACTAATTTATCTTGTTCATCATGACAGATTATGTAGTTCAATCTTGGCTCAACAGTAACACCTCTTTCATTCTAGATGCTGTCCTGCCTGAATGGTACCAGACATAACTTCAGTGTTGCTTTTTTCAATAGGGAATATTAAAAGGATTTAAAGGAGAATTGATTCATGTTTACAACAAACATGATGGTGCCTTGAAGAACACAGAGTACTTCAAACAGCTAAAAGACAACAGCAATATCATACTGCTGGGTGATTCTCAAGGAGACTTGAGTATGGCAGATGGAGTAGCAAATGTTGAGCACATTCTTAAGATTGGCTATCTCAATGATAAAGTAAGTAGCCTTACATAACCTTGTAAGCTTTGAATGAAGCACTGGGAGTTAGAAACAGGTTCGTTATAATGTGTTTCAGATATCAAACCAAGTGTTTAATCTATCTGGGTGGACATTTCAAATATTTTTTCATGGATTTTTTTTCTAACCCTAATAAGCTCAGAGCCACAAGTATATATTGCCTTGGTTTTTGTACAGAGCTACTTCTAAATAGGTGTTTCCTAGAGAAGTAAAATTCAGACACTATAAAAATTAATTCTGTCAATTTCCTGTGGCTTCTCCTTCTTTTAGTACTAAATTGATAACTGAGAAAAATTATAATCTCACAAATAACAAACCCAGGCAGTCCCTCCTCTTTTCTTTTTACTTTTTGGGGTTTTTAAGTGACACTCAACTGATTATTTGCTAAGTTATAATGAATATCCATTTGGATTGACAAGAGAGAAAACTTCAGTTTATATTTCTCCCTGCCCTTCCAAAAGTAGTTCTTCTTTCAGTATGTCTGTGTGTGAGATCCTGGAATAAACATGAGGTATTATATCCTGGAATGCACTTTAGGTCAGGCCACTCCTACTCTGTCCTCATATGAAATTCACTTGTAGGAGTGATACATTATGTGCATGGCTTATTCCCAGAATTTGGTGGAAAGATTGGGCAATATTTTAATAACAAAAAATTTTTCAATAATTAATTATATAACTAAGGGGGTCATTAATTATATAACTAAGGGGCTCTTTCTCTTTATCCCTTCTGCAATTAGGTAGATGAGCTTTTGGAAAAATACATGGACTCCTATGATATTGTCTTGGTGAAAGATGAATCCCTGGAAGTTGCCAACTCCATTCTACAGAAAATCCTGTAAATTGCAGTCTCAAGTCACTCCATTCCTTCCAGGAGGCAACTGGACAGAAGAGCACACATGTGCTATCTTAGATGTGTTTATTATTCATTTACAGAACTGTTTAATTTAAAACTTTTATCTTCATTTTGGTATTATGGAATATATATTGTATCAATTATCAACTACAAGCTCCTTTTACTGCTCTTACACTGTTCTTTATTGTCTCACACTCCTGTTATAACAAGATCTAAATTGGATTTATAGATGTGATAAACTGCTGCTGATGGGATACTGTGGTTCACTGTCCTTTTTAATCAGGCTTTTCAGAGCAGCATTTAGAAAACGTGGCTATTTTGTAAACTTGAAGGTGTAAATGCTCTGTAAAGAGAGTGTGCATTTGTTGCCTTTTCAAAGACATTTCAGTCTCAGCTGTACTTTGAAGGATCTTACTCATATGCTACATAATTTCACATAAGGTTTTCATACATATATTTTTCATCAGTAAAAATGCTTTTATTCACCCAATTCAGGCAAAGCGTTTCTTCTTCATATTTTTGCATCATTGCACAACATTCTCTGTCCTTACTGTTCCTTTATCCTCTGTGAAATGAGAAGAATGTTTTAAGTTAGTGTGTCCGAGATAAATTTTCTCATCTTTGTGACAACAGATGGTTTCACAAGCTGATAGTCCACAGCCTGCCTGCAATGAGCAGGGGCATCCTGAACTAGAGCAGGCTGCTCAGAGCCCCATCCAACCTGACCTTGGATGTTTCCAGGGATGAGGCATCTACCACCTCTCTGGGCAACCTGTGTCAGTTTCACCACCCTCACCACAAAAAAAATCTTCTGAAAGTTTTTCCCCTGTACTGAGCACATTACAGCACCTCTCAGCATTGTGTCCAGAGTACAGCTTAATACAGCCACAATTTCAGAAGCTTGCTCAGATATGTTGCAGGATGAGTTAAAGATGATGTTATGACCCTGCTCCTTTGAGGTCTGGGCTGTACTAAATCTATTCATTAATAAAAGAGAGCAAATCATGCAACTCCCCTAATGTGCAATATAATCATTGTTCCCCTTTGCTTTCTTTTATACAGAACAGAAACTGTGCCATCTTCCGTTCCCTGAGGAATTGTAATGAAAATGTGGGAGAGTTTAGATCTGCATTCTCTTCCACCAGAATTACAACATATCTCAAGAAATGGTCTCTTTCCTTACAGCCTCTGGTCTGTTATTAAAATTCTGACTTGGCATTACCAGACACATTTTTTTCCAAATCAGCAGCTTTACATCTGTTGCTACCACTGCCAGAACTTTTCCAAGAAGGGAAGAGAGAGCATAGTTTCCATACCCCACCTCTGCATCCTCTGCAGTAAAATGAAATTAATCATCCCTGTATTTTGAATGCAGGGCAGAGGCTCAATGCAAAATCTGAGGTAATGTGAGCACCCTTTCATAAATCTCACTGCACAGTGCTGTGCCATCAGGGAACTGCTGAGCACAGGGACCTTTTAGAAATTCCATCCTGCATCTGAACAGGCAGTGTTTGAGGGATGATGTCCTCCTTGTACAAAACCTACAGTCATGCAATTCCCTAGGCCTGACGCGGGCAGCCAGGAGGCCAGAGGTGGGTCCTTGAGAAGAAAACCAATCAAGATGAGTATCTTGAGGATAGTGCCTTGGCTGCCTTCCATTCCAGAGGCGTGACTCAGGCAGCAGCAGCAAACTGGAAGAGCTGAAGGCACTCTGGCAGTGCCAGGGACAGGAGGAGATTGGAGCAACAGCTGCTAAGAGCCTGTCAGCCAAAGCCAAAAGATGGGGAGAGCTTGAAGGCAGCAGATAGCTGCTAAGGCAGCAGTCACAGGGACTGGGTGTGAAGTTTGGCCTAGTCCTTGTGGCCTCTCTCCCTGTCTCCTCCATTTTCCTGGGGCAGGAAGGAGAGCAGGATGGTCATGGCAAAACTGAGAGAGAAGGAGCAGCCTCCCTACAGCCTCCCTCGTGCCTGCACTGCAGCTCCAGCACCATGGGCAGGACAAGCAGGGCCATGCTTCATGTGACTCCTCATGGGCATCAGCGTGAGCTGCCCACCCAGTGACTTGGTCTGCACCACCCAGGCACAGCAAGGATTTGAGGAATGCTGCAGCATTTCCAGGGGAGCTCTGCAGACACAATTTTTTTAACAGCTCACATTTGGGATTTTAGGCACCTGTAGAACTTACACTGGCTGGGCTAATGTTACAGTTTTGGGAGGAGGGGAGTAGGGTTAGTGAATCTTGGGCTTCAAGTTTTTTTAAACAGGCAATCATGCTGGCTCTTCTGTCATAGCTGCCAAATAAAAGTCCAAAAGGCAAAGGCCTTCTGAAAAACATCAAGGTGTTTGGATGCACTGCTTACTCAACCAGCCTCTAGTTGCAAGAGTCTAATTACCAGGCATTACTACCAAAGTGTACACTGGGACAAAGTTTTCCATTTACAGACAGTTTATCTTTGGAATACAGATAACAGCTAAAATTTAGAGAGTGTGAAGTGTAGCTGATAGTCATAGCTTCATAGCGCAGATGTGTCAGCAACACTCTCTAGCACTCTGACTACAAGTGTAATGGATTTCCCTGATTATCCCAGCACCGGGGAAAAGAAGGGGGGCACTTCTGGTCTCTCTGTGGGGTGTTTCTGAGAAGGGAAGTGTCCCATGTTTTCATCAAACTTGCCTCAGGATACACATAAACTCATTGATCCTCTCTCCAGAATTTTTCCTCAGCCTCACTCAGCAGGTGAGCAAGCCAGCACTCCTTCAGCATGATGAAGATCTTGTTCAACCCACAATTAAAAAAACCCCAACAAATAAACAAAACCACATAGAAGAGCATATGCAGAATAATATAGAAAAGGACTAGGAAGCATCTTTAAAAGTAGTTACCAAAACAGATCTCCAATTACATCTTAATCTGAATTACTGAAATTGGTATTTAGCCTCCCTAGAAGCCACCAATGTCAGAAGGAAATGAGATGGTTTTCCAACTACATGGACGTCTAAAACTGGTAGAGGATTTCAGATGACCACCACCTTTCAAGCATTATATAATATTATATATATTCCAACCTCACCTCCAAGCAGGTGGACAATGAACGTTCAGTCCATAATGACAATCACCTAAAGAAAAGGATTCTTGCCCTTCCACAAAGATGCAGATAGGTTAAGATCTCCAGCACACTTTTCTTCTATCACTAAATCCTGTTAGTCCCAGAACCTGTGTTAAAAATCTGCTAGAGCAATAAACCTTTGCTAGGACTTGAATGCAATTCAGCCACATTGCAATTCCTTGATAGAACCCATTTGCTGTACAAGGGGTATCTCTGCGCCAAATAATTTACTTCTTGAAATGCCATTCATACAGCTTAGAAAAAAGCATAGAAAAAAAGAGTTACTTATGCAATCAACCTGAAGCAGGAGGACAGATTTTAAAAACCTGCATTGTGCTGTACAGATTATCATTGTCTGTTCACCATTTCACATCCCACTGCCATTGCTTAGTATTACAGGGAAAACACAAGATGCATTTTTAAATATCCTCCTCCACTTTATCAAAATCCCATTGTTTTATCAATAGACTGTTGTACAGAAATTAGAATTTGTATTATCAGTTGCCTCTCCAAAACCATGACCAAAATTAACTGCAAACAAAATTAACTCTACACCTACAGGTTATGCCGTCCTTCTCCAGCCAGTCTAATTCTTGCAATTGCTATTGAGATTGTCCTTTCAGTTTTAAGAAAGAAATACTGTGAGTAGTATGTCTTTCCAAATATAATTTCTAAACAGAAACATTTTTCAGCCTTGAAAATGTATTTATTATTTAGTTTGGAAAGAAAGATATGCATTTCCCAGACCATTTTCCCATAGCCAAAAGAGTATATCTAAAGTTAAAAGAAAAGAACAAACAAAATTAAGTGGATTTGTTACTCTTTTTTCTTCCTCTACTCACAATATCTGTTCTGTCTCTAGTACATGTCCAAGGTCAAGTATTTGAGACCTTTATTTAGCTGAAAATGAATCCTCCTCTTAGCAGGTGTTGCAGCCCGCTCAAATGTCCTCCCACTGTCAAACAAATACTGATAATGCTGAACTGAGCTAAAAACTTGCACCCCGTACTAGCCAAATGTGTCATTTTCAAGTCTTAAGGAAAATTCACTTTTTTTTTCCACAAAGAAAAACATAGTATTGAAGTTCAACAGCTGCAAATTCTAATTTGAGTATAATGTCTGTTATACTTGCACCAGATGGAGTTACACAGCAGAAAGCATTGCTATCAAATTAGGACACAAAAATCACACAGAAAATACTATTCATAAATACCTGGGTTTTTCTGGGTACGCACCGCTGTTGCTTTTCTTTTCCACTGAGCCCCTGACAATTCAGTCACCAATTCCCAACCTTGGCTGCCAGCACCTTCTTTCCTAACAGCCAGCTCTGAGAATAGCAGCTGCCTGTTTCATTAGAGGAGTAGAAACAGCCTGAGTTCTGGAGAGCCCCTTGTTAGCTGAGCCCAGTTACATCTGGTTCTTAATGACCCTTGAGAGCCATCATCTATTTTTATAAAGTAATCTCAGTTAAGTATGGTACAAAACTATCTAGATACTAATTCTATAAATAAATAAATCCAAAATAGAGAGATTCTATAGATAACTCTAAATAGGCGAGTTCTAAATACTAGGAGATAGTAGATACTAATAGATAAATTCCACATAAGCAAATCCTAACAATAAAATGCTACTAAATTGAAGAATTGTAAATAGATAGCTAGATTAATTCTAAATAGCTAGTTTCTCCTTAAAAAAAATATTTTACACTTTGACATAGAAGAAGGCGGCCCCAAGCCTTCCTTCAAGGGAGAAGCCAATAGCTGCCAAAAGAAGGGAAAAGGACTGGGTCTATGTTAGTGATGGGAAATTCTGGATTTTAAGCAGTTTAGTCTAAAACAGCCAGGTAGACCTGGCCTCTGTTGGCTTTGTCTGGGCAATGCCCCATATAAACACCATTATTTTATAGCAAGTTTTTCCATATATTCTCTGATTTTCCCCAAAGCTGCATTCTTATTTCTAAAATGGCAACCTGCAGGCTTGGAGGGATGAGGTGAGGAGACAACAAAGACTTCCTCTTGAAGGAAAAACATCTTTAGATGGATCATGAGCCATGTTTGCCCAAGGAGCAATGGCATGAGAATTTCAGATGTACTTACCCTAACCAGAGGCACTGGTAAAGTCATCCCTGCTATCTCATCACTGACAAGCACTTCCAAAAAAAAACAGCACAGCAATTTTTGGGATCACCATCTGACAGCAGTTCAGTGCTGCTCTTTCTCCTGCATCTGCCCTGGAGGACAGCTCTGTTATCCTGGTTTACCAGGAACTCTTCAGCCCATCTCCTAGGATCCATCTGGAATGTTCCTCCATGCAGAAACATTGGGTTCATTCACTAAGGTTTTCTCAGAGAAAACAATTCAGGATACCACAGAGTAATTTTGGGTTGGAAGGGACCTCAAAGACCGTGGAGTTCCATCCCCCCAAAAGGAGGGGGGATATCAACAAGACAGATTTGGTTTTTTGGGGGCACATATGAGGACAGAGAAAGGAGCTGTTTCCACACTGAATTCTGCTTCTGGCAGTACTCCAGTCACAACTTGCTTCCCACTCCTTCTTCTCAGCTTTGTCAGCACACAGAAGGGACTCCATCTGAGCCACAGCAAAAAGTGAGCAACCTGCTTCCAAGTAAAGCAAAAGGGAAAAACAGTCTGCTGAGAAAGCTGCTTTCACAAGACGGTAAGGAGCCATTCTGGACCCAAACTTTGGAATGGAAGTGCCTGTCCCTGATAGCCACAACTTCTACATCTGGTATAAAATCATCCATTAATCATAATTTTAAGTATACTTTTCTGAACATTAATAGCAGTATTGAACATGTTCAGGATACACCTGCTGTGTACAAGAGAAGAGAGCTGCAGGAAGAGCATCTGCTTCAACTCATGGTCCCAACCCACCAAAACTCCAGAAAAAGAAAAGATACTTTAAAAGTAATAGTAGATCAATGTTTTATTTAACAAAAAGATCAGTTATCCAACATTTAATGGTATCAAACTCAAAAAAATATTTCACTGCACTTTTTGTAAGAACTGCATTAGAAACCAATACAAAATGTTCTCATCCAACTGAAATACCAATTTTTAGAAAGAGCATCTCAGGGAGCTGACATCCCACATGTACATATCAAGGAAAGCAAGAAACTAGACACAAAGCTTATAATGGAAACACAACTCCCTGCCCACTCCTCCTTGACAGTGTCTCACCCTATGTGTTTGTGCTCTTGGCATGCTGTGTACTGAGGGGGATCCCAGGGCCTTCCAGAAAATGGATCTGTTTGGTGTATTCAGTACGGAGCAGCTCTGCTGCATTTGTCGAGCTAACGGGTGTGACTGCCTCAAGTCACAGAACCTGAGCAGCACTCCCAGGGCTAACTTTGTGTTGAGGGCTGGGCCAGAACGTTAGCACACACAAACAGATGGGTCTGTTTCTTGATTCTATCACTGTCTGTCTGTTTGTTTGCCACTGCAGACTGCTCTGCAGCTCAAACTCTAAGTACTTCTTAATCTATCAATTCCCAAAATAGGAGACAGAAGCCCAACACAAAACCAACTGCATCCAGTATTTATGACAGCATTTGGACCCTGTATGTTAATATTTAATGTCTAACAAAACTATAAATAAGGTTACAACTAGAAAGGTTTTGGAATGACTGATGGGAACACTGGCCAGCAAGAGTCAAGGTTACTAATTCAGCACAGTACAGATGGTAGGAAGCTTTTATTCCGTGAGGTAAAAACCCAACACATACACAGTATCAATTCTAGGTCTGTTTAATTTAAGTCACAGCTTATGTAAATTTTGCAATGGCACAGCCACGTTTCTGCAATTTGCAAATCAGATTTTCTGCTGGCAAAAATTCATGTGAGTTTGTTCATTTACTGGGAAGAGTGCTCAAGCCTTCTGAAAAGAACTGGGATCAACAGCTGACAACTTTTACAGGTTGTTGTTACAGGGAATATTTTGGTTCATTTTCCTACACAAATATTTCTGATACAGAAGGTTTTTTAAAACTCTTTTAAAAGCACTTGGTAGGTTTTCTCTCTACCATCCACCCAACTGACCATGAATTGTTCAATGAGAACTCTGGATCTTTAGCATAAAAGCAGACCCCATACACACATGTGGTTCATGGCACCACATACAGCAGGACACTCCTTACCAGTCTATACATCCCACCTTGAGGCACTTAACACTTTTTTCAGATATACCTAACGATTCCAACTGAAAACCTCTTCCTATTTTAACAGCCTACCCACACCCAGGCAGAGGCAGACACAGGCTATCCGAGGGCTATCCTTCCAGAACCATGCTTGCCAAAACTCCTTCTGGTACACATTTGAACAGCAGATCAGCTCAGGATTCTTGTTTTTTTTCCTATCTTTACAGTTCATCGTGCTCCTCTTTGGCCTCCTGATCTTTCAACTTGAATTCTTCAGCAGTAACTTTACCATTTCCATCCCGGTCTTGATTGGTGAACATATTTTTAACAATCTTCTCAAAATCAAAGCCAGGAGCTAATTTTCCCTTGCCAGTATCAACTTGAGTTTGGATGTACTCTGAAAACTAAAAGGGGGGGAAAAGGAGAAGAAAACAGCTCACAGTGAAAAGGATATTTGAAAATGAAGAGCATCCACCATTTTACTACTTAAGTGTACACAGGACACTGTTACTACCCTGTAAAGTTTACCACCCAAACTGGACTAATTAGAACAGACACATGAGGTTAAATCACCCTTTGTAGAGCTCAGCAGAGATTTCCTCACTCATTCCAGTGGGTTTTGGACCCATGACAAGAAAACTTCTTTTTCATAATTTAGGAGGAAGATAGGTTGGACAGCTGGACATAACAACAGCTCCATACAGATGGAGGGCAGTAATTTTGCATGGCGATACATGAAGCGCACTGTAAAGCAGAAAGCCACCTGCATCTTAGAGGGAGCAACACACAAGGATGATTGCTGATCTAGACAGCAACAGCCTCACCCTACCTCTTTCTCTAAACCAGTAAAAGCTTTTTTCTTCTCTGCAAGGACAGATGTGGACGTAAACATGAGAGAGAAGATGGAGATGGAAGGAAAACAAAGAGGTGGAAGAAAGTGCTAGGAAAAGGGAAAACAAGAATTTGATTTTACCATATTAGTTTTTAAATCCTCAAAGGTATTTCATGCTGTTCCACAGGGCCACAGCCTGCCTTGTGAGCACTGCAGGCAGCACCACTCCAGGGAGAAAAGAAGGGACAAAGAAGAAAAGACAAAACAGAAGGATAGAGAAAGGTGACAAAGAAGACTTCGGACGAGAATAAAAAAATAGAATTTGAGTTTAAAAAAAAAGCAGAGGAACATCTCACAGAGGTTTATGTTATCAGAGGTGCTGTGGCAAAAGCAAGTGGCTTTCAACTGGGGCACACAATGACATCCTCACAATGCAGATTTTAAAAGCAAGCAAGTGGAAGAACTTTGCACAGAATACAATTCACAAGTGTAAGGAGTGGCCACTGGCACGGCCAGGCTCCAGAAGAGATCAGACAGTTCCTGGATGCACTGCTGCAGCTCAGCTTTGGCTCAAGAATTCACCACAAACTGCCAATTAACACTGAGAAAGACACCAAGAAAGCTGATACAACAAAGGAATGTCGGATACCAACTCTGCCTCTTACACTTATGTCCTAAGGATTTGTTGCTGACCAAGGAAACCACAACAGAAAATGATCCTATGCAGTATGACCATTCTTACAGTCCTTTTTTCTTTAACTCAAAAGCTGAATAGCCATGTTTTAGCTGATATCTTGCCTTCCTGTTCCCTTGATGACAAACACTATTCCAGAAGAAGAAGAGAAGAAAATGAGGAAAGACTCCATCCTTCAACATTGGCATTGATAGTGGTAGAAGAAAACCACTGTAGATAATTACATAATCTCAGCTTACCTCCTCCAAAAGAACCTCTCCATCATGATTTTGGTCTATTTCTTCAAAAAGGTTGGGAGAGACTTCCCCATTCCATACAAACATGTATCCTTCAGGCAAGCCAGACACCAATTCCAGCAGTTCGATGTCGAAAACTAGTACAGCACTACCAGGCACTTCTCCTTCTGTCACAACAAATGGCAAAGAGGGGTATTTATCCTCACTTACATTGAAAGGGATATTTCCTTTTAATCCACAATTAAATTTATCTTCCTGCTCCAAAAGGCACTTCTCTAGTGTGATCCCTAGCCCATCAAATCTTCCTGATCACCAAGGGTGATCATAAAAGGAGCCTTTCATAATAAAACTTGAGGCACTGGAACAGATTGCCCACAGAAACATGGATGCCCCATTCCTAGGAATGTTCAAGACCAGATTGGGATGGTGCCCTGAGCAACCTGTTCTAGTGGAAGGTGTCTGCCCATGGCAGGGGGGTTGGAACTAGCTGATCTTTAAGGTCCCTTCCAATCCAAACCATTCTATAAGTCCATGATTCAAACTGCATCCTTTTTTTTTTTTTTTACTTTCAAAAACTAAACTTGTGGGAATAATCCATTTTCCTGTATCTTGCCAATACACTGTGTACCAGCTGTGAGACTCAACAGCTTGGGATATTATCTCAGGGAAACCATGGAAGGAGTTTAATTTAGTGTTGAAAAAGAAAACTCAAGTTCACCTCTAATCTGCTTGCAAGAGACTGCAAACAAGCAATTTCTTCAGATAGCTGGGTATATACCAACACAGTAACAAATCATACAAAGTTTCAGAACATGTATTAAATGTACTCTGAACAATGGCAAATACTTATGACAGGTATTTTACACAGCAGACTTTGCATGTTATGAGGAAATTTTCAATTTATTACATAGAGCTATGCAATTATATATAATGTATAATAGATAAAATCTTGTATAAAACATTGTATATGTATTAAACTCCTAATTTTTTCACAGAAGACGGGTACAAGTGGAAATGCAGTCTTATCTCTTAACACAAATTAATTCTCCATTAAGCTCTGCACGTGATGCCTGATGTGTTTATAAACTATGGTCTAGTAGTTTATATAGACTAGATGCCTAGTCTTTATAAACTACAAACTGTTCTGGAGCTATTCAAAGAACCCAGCAACTTATGCAACTGTTTCCATACACATCAGAATTTGGTGATCTTGGTGATCTCATGATAGACTCCTTCCCCACAAACCTGCAAGACCAGAAACAACATACCTGGACATAAAAGTTCTTATCACTTCTATATCATTCCTTTTATTACTGCTGGCCACATCATTAAAAATTTATAAGCCTTAGTGCCCTAAAGCTGCTTCAAAATGTATTTGTGTTGGAGTTTTAACTGCACCAATACACTGTTTCACATCTTACACTCAGTTTATGTATCTTCTGAATTTCCTAACATATTAGGGCTGACCAGTCCCCTACGGCTCTGTCTCCTGAATAACGCCACATGTCCAAACACAAGCACCCAACTCCCTGTCATGGAAAACAGTCTTTGCATCCCTCTGCAACACCAGACTGCCTGGAGCTTTCTGTTCTGACAAAGCAACAATACTAGGGGCACGTGCTCCCTTTTGTACTCTGATGGTCTTTCTGTTGGCCACAGCAACAGCGTGACTTGAAATGCAACACAGACAGCACGTCCGCTAGGGAACAGGGAGGAGGGGGAGTGTTTAAAATAAGGACATGAAAAACCTCTAGAAAACCCCATTCAGGCAGCTAATAAAACATGCATGTCTGTGTTTCAGTCACTCTAGAGATGCTAAGTGGATGTGCACTCACCAACACCATCTTCTCCATAACCGAGGTGAGGTGGGATAACGACTGTCCGTCGTTCCCCGACACACATGTCCTGAAGGCCCATGTCCATCCCCAACACCACCTGACCAGATCCCAGAACTATGTTGTAGGTCTTGCCAAGGCTGTGTCTGGAAAGGAAGGAAAAATGAAAAACAAATAAAAGAATCAACATAAAAAATATCTGTTGTTCAAAATTACCACAGAAGTAGGAGTTTCTAGTAGTGTCCTGTCATTGCCAAAAATTAACTTAATGCTTTATTCTACCAAACAGTTACCTGAAATTGTTCTCAAGTAACAGCCAGCACCAAACAGACACGTCTCTGCTGCTGACATCTCCTCTGGCACTAAAATTATAGGCTTCTTGGATGAAATCCAATTAAAATCATTAATCGTGCCAATTACAACCCCAAGGTATTTTATCTTGAAATAAGGGCTTTTGCCTTTCACATGTTTTTAACTGTTGTAATTGGACTTTTCAGCAGATATAAGAATTCCAGATGTACATTCATCCCAGGACCACCAACTCCATAGAGGGATCTGAGTGCATCCTCATGGATCAGCCATCTCTTCAATGTAATCAGTCACTATAATGTAGTAGCTATTAACACGAATAACTACTCCTACTGCAGTTTAACCATATTAAATTTTGAATTATACCTTGCTGCCTGTGGCTCATGTCTAAAATTAGAAAATATCATCAGTTAAAAGCCCAGAAGTCAAACATACATTGTGATTCTAAAGGCAGAGTGTGCAGAATTAAGGCTCTTTATTCTACTGGTTGCCTTTCTTTGGTTATTTGGCTTGGCTGTGCCTCTGCAGGACATGCTTGTACAACAGAGCATTATTTGGAAAGAAAACAATTCAGTGGCTAAGAGGTCAGCCTTAAAATTAGGAGCACATGATCCACGATCTTTCATTCTCTAAAAACTGCTGTGAGTAAGATGGTCTCGACATCCCTTGGTTCCTGCTACAAAATGGAAATTGAGCATTCCTGACATATAAACTGTTTTGAATCCAAACATATCACTTGTATACATCCTTGCCTACAGTGTTGCACCACGTGCTCCAAATTAAGGCAGCTTTTCAGCTCTGCAAGCTATTGTGTACACTGCAAAACTTATGAGCTACTTCCTGTGTTATAACCTGGTTAAAAATAGCTTTTCCCAACTTCCCTTCCAAAAAATAAAATATTGTTTGGATGACTTGCACTATTCAAAAGATTAAGGCAAAAAGAAAAGGAAGCTAACATAAATACTCTTGTAGCTGTTTGCCAGGCTCACTTCAGCACTACAGGAGACAGACTGGAGTAATCATTTGCTTCCCTCATAAATCTACTGCCAAGAGAGAGGAGGAAAAGGCATAATATTCTCACAGTTACAGTCAAAGCCTCTGATAGTTTCTCCACGCTGACACTTAAAGCCACAGTACAATACAGGAGCAGCAATGTGTGCTACAGACATGACAGGGGAGCATTTACTATAAACCACACTCAAGGTATCTTTAACAAGACCACAACAAGTAGCCCTACCAGACCTCTCTCAGGAGCACTGAATCAGTAGAGAGCACAAATCCTACCCAAGAAACTGAATAAACCTGGACAGTTCATTCATGGTGAGACCTGTGTTGCCCTGGCATGACTCACCCAGACACCTGAACTGGCCCATTTAAAACAGAATGCCACGCAACAAGTTTCATCACACACATACTGTTTACGTTCTTCTCCAACACACTCCTACATCCTTTTTGTTCTTGGTTCTCTCATTATGCTATGACAGATTGTCTTTAAATTCTCCTCCTCCCATGTACCTTTGGCAGGCAGCCATAAAAATACATTCGACATAAATATTCAGTTTAAAAAAAAAAATAAATAATTCTTTATTCCCTGCTAGCTTGCTTTGCAGGGAATTCATTCTTGCCTTCACTGCTGCTGGGAGTATTCTCCTCACCAGGTCACTCAAATACCTACGTGGAGTCCAGCAGGGTTCCATCCAGGAGCGAAGCATTGTAGTGGTATTTCAGGTAATCCCCCTTCTTGCTCAGCACAGTGCAGTTGGAAGGTTTGTAGTGAACAGTGATGCTGACTGAATCCGAGGGGTTGTGGAAGTCCACCACGTGGATGTCAAAGACCAGCACTGCAGATCCCGGAATCTTTCCTAAACAGGAAGCACATTAGACAAATAGAGAAAGAAATGGTACCCAAGCAGGCAGATGATGTCCAGGTACTGCACCCTGTAGGAATATGCATTCCTGCTGTGCCTGCTACTGAGTCATTTTGCTCTTCTCATTCAGAATTAAAGGATGTGACAGATGCAAGCTGCATCCAGTGTAGGAAAGACAACCAGCGGGAAAGCACTAAGCATGCACTCAGTTCAACGGTGAGGGAAAAACTTTTGTTACCCTGAATTTTAAAAATTATGCACAAATGAAGCAATAACCATGTATTTCCTGTGACTATCCTAAATAACTCATTTGTGTTTCATGTACCAATTCAATATTGATCATCAAAATTCTCAAGAACTTCTCATGCTTCAAGAAATGTCATTATATGTAAAAGATTACAGCTCCTTAAAATATCCTAAAAGCAGGCAACTTCTTTCCCCCTCTTCCCAGTATTATGTGCATTACCAGGATTAACAAAACACATCCAGGCTTAGGATTGGGGTTTGTCAGTAAAGGAGTCTAATTCCAAATCTGCAGCAGAGAACTTGCATTCCCAGAAGAAAGCCTTTTTTTCTAAATCACTTATCCAAATAACATCCCAGGAGGCACTTCTTCAAACACCAGCCACAACGCTGTGATCAGCTAGAAGGGTTATCACATTCAGCCTCTCCCAGCAATCTGTTTAGATAGCAATGAGTTTTCCCAAAGAAATGTTAATTGTATGTTACATAATACACGGTTACTTCACTGTTGTTACATGCATCCACCATTCACAGAGGTGGCTTAGAAGTCCACAAAACCTGTGGCTGTGGAAGGAAAGGGGAAGAAAACTTTGCGTGATGAACTCCCTCAGGATAGAGAGTTTAAGACATGCAGGAAGGAAGATCTCACACTGCAGAGCTCCTGGCATCCAAGTACCAGTCTGCCTGAAACACCAATTACCCAAATGAGTTCAGGCTACCAGTTACATGTGAGATTGTTCTGTATTTTATTGTCCTACCTATTTACCTAATCAAAATAATCCTGCAAATTCTGGATGTGGTCTTGTCGGTTTGATGTCCACAAAATAATGAACTAATTCATAAGCCTTTCAAACACCAGAAAAATGAAAATACACGCAGATTAACAAAGCAATAAAGGTTTAACTACAGAAGACTTGAATGCAAAGCCAAGCTCACCTCTCCCTTCTTCTCCATATCCAAGATGAGGGGGGATTATTATTCTTCTTTTTTCACCAGTGCATACACCTAGCAAACCTTCATCCATTCCAGCAATCACATAACCTTTCCCAACGTAGGTGTCATATGTACGGTTTCGGGAATAACTAAGGAAAGCATTTGAAATATTTGCATTTCAGCAGTGTCGGGTGTACTCAAGAGAACATAGGCTCTTGCGATAGCTCTGCAACACAATTCTTAAACCAGTTAAGGTCAAACACACAGTCATTAACCAGCACCAGGGAGGCACAAAGGAACTATGTTCCATGAAACCAGGCCACCAGGTTTCATCAGTCAGTGACACACGGGTCACTGATTATCCAGCAGTGAGACCTTGGCTAGTGAACAGCCAGCAAATCTGCAAATTCATTTCTACTGTATCTAGAAAGAAAAATCACACTCATTTATGTCTTTCAAATTAAACAGAAATCAGGTTTTGATAAGTAACTGAAAAGAAAATAGTTTATTCCTTTAAAATTTCCTCTGCCCTGACACTACTTTAATAAGCACTTATCAACTAGCTACGGTTGATAAGCACTTCATTTTCATGAGACACCCTGCAGACTACCTCATTTTGCAACCACAGCTATGTAGTTCAACTACCAGAAGGAGCAGGTGGGATAAATAGGTTCTCCTGGGATGCTCAACATTAAAATGAGTCATGACAACAAAACCATACCAAGGCTTAAGCCAGCCACTTAACACACAGGCTGAAGGACCTGCTTCAACACCTCATGATAAACTAAAACAAGGCTACAACAAAAATGGTGTTTCTTACATGGCCATGACTGTCTTCTGCCTTTCTTCAAGGCATGTTAGAGAAAGGCACAGCCCAAGAGGGAGAAGGCAGAAAGATTTTAATTCATCTTTACAAGGCAGCTCTACGAAAGAACTAAACCAGTACAAGACCAGGCCCTGATGTAATTCTGAGGTTTATTCAACTGCTCTAAGTCCAGACAGCCTTGGCTTAGCTGCCCAGGGCAGTTCTGCAGCTGAATATTTCAGAGCAAAAAGGCAAAGGAAAATATTATCAGAGCTCTCAACCCAGCCATTCACAGAGCTTTTGGCATGTTCTCTGTACCAGTGAGAAACTTTGTCCTGGATAGCTCCAGGGTTTTCAGTCCCTATTGTTAGCTGCTCTATTTCTTCATTTATCAATTCTGCAGTAGGTCAGGAAACCATGTTTTAGTGAACAAGCTCTGTAACAACTCTCAACACTACAGAATGATGTAGAGGCTGCTGTCTACAAAGCATTTATTACTATTTCTTGACAGCAACCCTCATATAAATACTACAGCTATTTTAAAAAATTTATTCGTTACTACGGAAGATACTCATATCTCAAAAAAGAGAAATAGTACACTGTGGATAAGCTTTGAGTTCTTAACTTACAAGCTTTCACAAATTGTAAATCAAGGTTTACAGAGATGGCTGCTGCAGTAGTGCTAAACATTCTTCTCTGAGCTTATTTTGTAAAACATTTTACATTGGCTCACTCTCACCTCCTTTTAGCCAGCTGTTCTGAAAGCTGGAGTGGGATATTAAAGCACTGTTTCACTAAAAGCAACCAAAGTCACAGAAAGCTACAAGGGTATTATTCATATGATTCTGTACACGAGGCTCATGTTCCCATCGAACTCTGAACTTACTGTCACAGTAACCCCTCTTCCTTTATCACAGAAAACCCCTCTGATTGAATTCTGCAATCCCATAATTCAGTCTTGAAAGACATCAGCCTTCAAAATGCAAACAATTTCCAAGAATAAATATGATAAACCTCACACTAGCCATTAGCACGCTGACTCACAATTCCAAGTATAAATGATAAACTAGCCACTAGCACACTGACTCACAATTCTCAGGACGTAAAATGGAATCATAATAATTTTCTCTCTCTTCAGTGGTATTACCTATTCAGTAGATAAACCCTATGAGGCAGAGTCTTCAGGCTTGTGTGCCTAAAGCACTTGGCTTCACTGGGTGGGCCACTACCCCTAGATGGCGTCTGTGACAATGACATGGTACAAAAGAGCTCTTTTCCTTCCCATATGGAAAAGTTTTCTATGAGTCTTTTAAAAAGACTCCAAGTCCACTTAAAATTTTCAAAAAGGAAGGAAAAGCCAAGAACTGTGTTTGAGCATACTATGGACACGACAGAGCAGTCAAACTGGAAATGCAGTCTGTAGAGTTGAATGTTTTGGTTACCTGGAATCAAATAATGTGCCATCCAAAAGTGTGCCATTGTAATGGTATCGCAGAAAGTCTCCTGTCTGGCTTCTCCGTTCACAAGATTCAGGCACGAGCTGGTTCTCAATAGCAATACCATCCTTGGGGTTATGCAGATCCAGCAAAACCACATCAAAGACAAGGGAAGCTTGGCCAGGGATCTCCTTACCTACAAAGTGTTGAAGCAGAAAATTGGTAAGAAACAGAAGGTGTTCTAGCAGAAGCTTAAACATGTTTGTTGAAGAAAAGTAATGTACTGCCAAATATCAAGCACCTCCACTTCCAAAATAAATTAGAATCATAGATTATTTGAGTTGGAAGGGACTCACTACAATTATCACTCCAACTCCTGGCCCTGCACAGAGCACCCCAAGAGTCACACCTTGGGCCTGAGAGCATTGTCTGAACACTTCCTGAATTCTGTCAGGCTCAGTGCTGTGACCACTTCCCTGGGGAGCCTGTTCCAGAGCCCAGCCACTCTCTGAGTGAGGAACCTCTTCCTAATATCCAATCTAAACCTCCTCTGACACAACTTCAGAGGTCCTGTCACTTGTCACCAGAGATTAGTGCCTACCCTCCTCTTCCCCTCATGGGGAAGCTGCAGACTGCAGTGAGGTTGCCCCTCAGTCTTCTCCACAGATCAAGTGACCTCAGCTGCTTTTTGCACGGCTTCCCCTCAAGCCCCTTTACCATCATCACTGCTCTCCTTCGGACCCTCTCCAACAGCTTAATGTCTTTCTTATATTATAGCACCCCAAACTGCCCCCAGCACTTGAGGTGAGGCCACCCCAGAGCAGAGCAGAGCAGAGCAGGACAATCCCCTCCCTTGCTCGGCTGGCCATGCTGCGCCTGACTCCCCCCAGGCTGGTCCTCCTGGCTTCCAGGGCACTGCTGACTTTTGCTGAACTTGCCAATGATCAGGAGCCACAGGTGCTTTCCCATGGTGCTGCTCTCCAGCCTCTCATTCCGCAGTCTGTGCACACAATCAGGGTAGACCCATCCCAGGTGCAGAATCCAGTTTGTTTAATTTCATATGGCTGGTGATTGCCCAGTCCTCTAATTTATCCAGGTCTCTCTGCAAATTTGCTTCTAGTCAGTAATTTTTTGGTCCGGGTTTTTTTTTTTTTCACTGAATTCTCCAACTGAGTAATTTCCTTCTATTTCCACAGTGATGGCACTGCCTCACTGAAAACAAAGGCCTCTTCTGCCTCACAGCTAATGGTAATGAAGCCACAGAAGGAGTATGAAACCTCATACATCACAGACACATCCTTAAACACCAGAGCAGAGAAAGAATATAAAGTAAAGTGACAAACTACACCTAAATGTCCCATTATTTAACATGGGGATGTCTATGTATGATCTGCAGGCTGCACAGTCTCACAAGACAATTTATTTCATAGTTATCTCTAGAGCATTTGTTAAAAAAAATCTGGAATTAAAAATACATTTAACATTTTTTCTCACAATTTTTCTGCTTTCTGTGGCAGTCTGAAAGGATTATATAGTCACCTGTCTTCAAGTGCTTGGTGCCACTAGACAATCACAGATTATATTCCCTGACTGAAATAAAATTTTAGTATATAAATACTACAGTTATATCAACAATATGTCTGTTAAGTAGTGTCTCTCTGAACAGGGTAATAATACTGCCCATAAATTTAAAATACAGAAAGTTTGTTTCAAAATATGCATGACTTGGGATTGAAAAAAAAAAGAGGAACAACTAAAGGAATAACTTTTACCATCTCCATCCTCTCCGTACGCCAGGAAAGGTGGTATGGTGATAATGCGCTTCTCCCCTACGCACATTCCCAAGAGACCCTGGTCCATACCAGGAATCAGCCATCCAATCCCCACATAGGTATCATAAGTTCGCATCCGATTATGGCTAAACATGAGAAAGAAAAAAAAAATCACGAGCAAATGTCAGACTGGCACAGGAAAAAATGATATTAACCTTTAAACCACATACACTGCACAGGGTAGCTCACAACTTGCTAGTCCAAAAGTATCAGTCCTTCATTTGCCAAGGGCTGGCTGGGAAGTTTTCCAGAGTGCTTAGCTATGTCAGGAACCTCGCAGAGGCTTTGGAAAGTGGTTCTCAGGCAGCTGTTACTAAAGCATCATTTTCCACTGGGTTCTAATGAAGCACAGATGCTGTACACATAAAATCCCAGTAAGAAAGTGTTAGTGGCTCACTTTCATGACAAACCCTGCTAAGTTTACAAAATTTGTATCTAATCTGAACAGCTGTACTGGTTATAGAGACTTTTTACTGACTTCAGTAAATGGTAATATACACAGAGGGAGCAAAATTCAAAATTTAAAAAAGCATCTGGATTGGCAATGCCCATGAAGAAATAATGGACAGTTTTATTGGTTCGAGTCAGTACTGCTATCCTATAATCCCTGAAAAAATTAACACACATCCAATGCCAGATGTCATTTCCTGTGTTTCTCAGTAGTTAGCATTAATTCTTACACAGGTAAAAGGGGAGCAAATGATGGTGAGATACCTATAAAAAACACAAAGACACACAAACACACAAAGACACACAACCCAGCTGCATACCTTGAATCAAACAGGGTCCCATCCAAGAATGTTCCATTGTAATGGTACCGTACAAAGTCAGACACCTGCACTGTCCGAGGACACTTCTCAGGTTTGAAGTAAGTCTGAACCTGCACTTCGTCCTCCGAGTTCCACAGATCTATCAGGAGCACATCAAAATGGAGCACAGCATTGGGGGGTATCACGCCAGCTGCAAAAGCAAAACAACACACACGGTTTTCTTTCCCTTTTTACACAAGGTATCAGCAAAAAGGAACCAATCCATGCATACCCTAAAAAAGCTGCATAATGCACATCTTATCTCCTGTTGTGCTTCCAACTCCTTGTCCTCTTGCCACTGCTGCAGCTATTTATGGGGGGGGAGAAATCTGGCAAGATGAACTCTTATTACAGCTGCCCATCAGGCAAACTATCTTGAGTTAGCATTTGTTGCCTCTCTGAGGCTGTAGAAATAAGATACTTTTGGAACTGACAAGACTGGTGCAGCACTGCAATGCCAAACCATAATTTTGGTTTAATTAAGTATTACAGGGAGGTAGATGTAAATAAATAGTTAACTTTCATCGCAAAAGTGAAGGACCTGAAAGTCTTCTGCAGCAAACTGCTCTCCTTCGGCATGCAGAGGGAGTCTGGAGAGATTCCTTTAGACTATAGACTTAACAAACACCTCTGAAGAACAGGGGATAACCTCCCAGAAATTCACTACTTGCAGTTCCTATCCTTCTCTTCTGTGGCTCCGTTTCCTCTCTGCTCTGTTGAATCCCCCACCCAAGCAGCTGGCCCGGTGCTGTACTTACGGACGCCTTCACTTCCGTAGGCAAGCTTAGGGGGAATCTTCACAAACCGACGCTCGTTCACACACATGCCCACGAGAGCTCGGTCCATCCCAGCAATAAGCTGACCTTTGCCCACAAACACGTTGAACGTGGATCCCCTGTCATAGCTGAAGGGGGGAAAGAAGGCAAAAATGTTAGTGGCTTATTTATACCCCCTTCCACTGTTTGGGTTTTTGTTTTTGAAAGAGAGTTAACTGCACCTTGTCTCCCTCTTGCCCCGATAGCATAGCTTTATCACTCCTAAAGGATCAGCTCCTAAAGGGCAAATCCAAGGTGTTTCTGAGACTTTGGCACAGTTCTTCTGTTCACTGCTCATCACCTATGTGAAACACATTCTAGCAGAGTGCAATGTGTACTACAGGCACATGAAGGCCAGAACGACATACAGCTAACTGACACACTAACATTAAAAGCAGCACTTAAAAATTAAGGAAGAAAAGGAAAAATTAAACACTGTTATGAGATATGCAAGGATAACTGCTCCCACGGTAGGATCTTGGCATATTGATTTCAGTCGGTAACATCACAAAAATATTATATAAGACCTAAAAGCTTTCCAATGTGAAACATCACACTTCCAATCTCTGTGGAAGAAAGGGAGAGAGAAAAGATGCCTTCTAAGTAGTAGCTGTGAGGTTTGCCGACAGGTTGTTTATTTTCTCCTCGATTTTCACAGCGCTCATTTAAAGCACAGAGACATGTTTTAAACAGCAGGTTTGCCAGACCAAGAATCAAGAAACAAATTATTCTCCTCTGTGATAATACATGAATATTCAAAAGGTAAAAGAAACGATGCTTCAATGACTCAGTTTTCCAGAGAGGATGGAGAACAGCAGTGTTACCTCAGCAGAACACTGTATTACATGGTTCATTTGGCCACCTTAAATCTGCACAATGACCCCACTTTGATGTGCCTGAATTACTGCTATTGAACTTCTTGAAGCAATATAAAAACACATGTCAAGAAGCATCTCAAAAGCTTCATGCCTATTTTTAAACTTTTACCACTTCCATTTTCCCAAATCACTTTTATAATTTCAAGAACTTTTTTTTTTTTTAATTTTGATACAGATAGATAGATAGATAGATAGATAGACAGACAGATAGATAGATAGATAGATAAGTCAGACTGGGGGGAGGGAAAAAAAAAAAGACTTGCGCCTTTTGCACACTAAAATTTTGGAAAGCAGCCAGTAGCAAGACATCCCTAGGGAAATGATGTCAAACTTTCCTTCCAAGACTGTACACATCACTTCCACAACATACTGAGCCTCCTAACAGTCCCGCAGCCTTGAATCTCTCAAATATTTTACTGAGTGAACTCTCTGTTTGCTGCATCTTTTTTTTTTCCTTCTGACAAACATTTCTCTTAAAGTAGACAACCCCCTATTACTGAGCATTCTCGTTCAGTTGCAGTAATATTCCCACTCCCAGTAAAGGATGGAAAATATTTAAATTAGGCCCTGACAAATTCTATTATACACACAAAACCATAATTTAGATGTTAAGACTAGTAATATAAAAGGTTCTAAGAAACCCTCCAAAATGGTATTTAGTAGCCATTGACAAAGCTTGGCAATACATCTGGGATGAACTTAGAACAGAAGAGCTTTCTTTTTAGTAAAATAAATGTACAATTAAGAGAACATTGATGCAAAGCAGAGAACTGAACAAAGCACTGATCAGACCACGCAGCTTTGCAGGACTGACTTTGCAGATTCCTTAAAACTAAGCAAAATTTATTTCTATTAGTGGAATTGATCAAATTAATAGTAGATGACTAGGCAACTGAATTCAGACTTTTAAATGTGAATCATTTTATGGTCATTGAAATAAAAACTGCCAATGCCGAGGGAAAAAGAAAAAAATATACAACTAATGACAATAATATGGTAATTTATGTAACACAGTCATGATTAATAAGACTTTGTCAATAGCCTGGTAACTTGAGGAGCAGTATTGCTACCTGCTCCTTGGAAATAGAGAAAATTAATTTTAAAACTCAAGAATATTTTCAAGAGCTTAAGAAGGAACAAAGCAAAACTGCCCTTAGGTCAACATCTAGAGTATTTTCTAGACTGATTTCATAGTAGTGTTCAATTAAAATGATACTGCTAAGCACGCTCATAAACTTAAAAAAAAAAAAGCAAGCAAGCAAACAAAAACACGTAAGAAAAAGGGCTTGTTTTTATATAAATTGACTAAATCTCTTTAACTTATAGGTAGGGAACACCAAAGATTTTACAACAAACACTCCAGAATATTTGTTGCATTAACCCACAGAAGACAAAATCCTCCTATTTTTCCATGTCTGAACATGATTAAACACTGTCAACAGCCTTAAAAAAGATCATAGTAAATAACAAAAGTGTACATCAACATGAGCTGCTATCTAGAAAAAAATCCCAAGATGAACAAACCTGATATTTTGCACACATTTGAAATGAAGGCAGTCACAAAAATATTCAAGTTGGACTAGACTATCACCATTACTACTTATTCACTAATATTTAGAGGATCCAACAAGATAAATGCTGTACAGTTCTGCCCAATCTGTTCCTGCCCCAAGTAATTCAGAATGAAATGACAAGGAACTAAAATGAGAGCCAGCACCTGGGCAGCCCCTCCAGGTGCCCGGCCTCAATGCACAAGCAGCAATCAGAAACACACTTCTGAACACGTGGCCAGTTTTCCCATTGTCACATATTTATCAAATAAGCCACGATGCTGCCTTTGTGTGTCTTCACATCCACAGCTAAGACTTATGTTCCAAGCCTGTCAGTTGCCAATGGATTCACTGTCTGCACTGTGCCTTTTCACTGAAACTGCACCAACACCAGCTGAAGTGCCAGCTATCACATCCCACGTTTTAGTCAGAGAAGTGCTGGTTGCATGGCACCTCTGGCATATTAGCTCCAGAGGGAGAAATGAGCTCTGAAGGACAGTTATTTCCCTAAGGCTGTAGATTTTCCTTGAAGCACAAGGGAGATTACCAGGATTACTGAAAATACATTTTGCTTTATCTCTCTAAATAATACTTTGATCAGTGGCAATTAATGAAGAAAAAACAAATAAACTGGCAGCAGTAGCAGCATCCTTCACAATCTCCTGATCCCACTATTTAGGCTCCCTGATCCCAAAATAACAGCAGGAAAGCAGCCAGGCACTTCACTGTACATAGGTCACATTTATTCAAGGATAAAGTATCCAAGAAATTCTATGTAAGTACAGCCTGACAATTCCTATATTTCCGGCAAGGATAACGATTCAGAACCAATCGTATTCGAGTAGGTTTGAACCTGGAGAAGACATAGGATATGTACAGAATGAATCGGGCAGAAAATCACTACTGTGAGAGACTGTGATACCATATACACTCCTGTTTACCGGGCTAAGCCTAGCTGAATAACCTTATGGTCTTCACTCTTGGAGCAGAAAAGCTCCACTCAGCGCCTTGGAGAAGCAGCCGAAAGAACGTGGTAGGAATCCATGAGGGCAAGCAAACTACTGCGGACTGGACCCAGCCACCACAGAGGTCCTGCCCCATGTCCCCAGCGGTCACATCCCAGCTTTCTGCCCTTCACATTTCAAAGGCATCTTCCCATGGTGATCTGTAGGTCCCACATGTACGACACTGCCCATCCTGCCGCTGACCTGCTTCCAACTGGTCACCCCAAAAGCGCCCTGGGGCACTACTGGGAAAAGCAGAGGAACCCGAACCGAACCTCCACCCATCGCCACAACCTATGCACATCCACAAAAAACCACCCTCGTGGGGGACAGCACCTCTCGCTCCCCTCCTCTCCCTCCCACAGCGCCCAACCAAGGCGGGCTTGTGCCAGACCTGGAGTCGAAGCGGGTGCCGTCGGGGAAGGCGCCGAGGTAGTGGTAGCGCACGAAGTCTCCGGGGCGCACGGCCCGCGGGCAGCTCTCGGGCACGAAGCGCCGCTCCACGCCGAGCTCGGTGCCGTCCGGAGGGATTTCGGCGGCGGGCACCGGCGGCGCCTGGCAGGCCGCCCAGCTCTCCAGCAGCGCCGGCAGCAGCAGCAGCAGCGACCCGCAGCCCGGGCCCCGCCGCCGCACGGCCGCCGGCCCCGCCATGGAGCGCAGCGAGCGGGGCAGCCACAGGGCGCGCTCGGCGGGGAGGGGAGGAAGGGAGGATGGAGGGAAGGGAGGGAATGGAGGGAAGGAAAAGAGGGAAGGGAGAAAAGCCGCCCGCCCCGGCCCGCCCGCTCCTCCTCCTCCTCCCACCGCTGCAAACTTGCAAACGTGGATGAAGCGCTCCGACCCGGGACGGGGGAGGAGCAGCCCCGGCGCCGGCTCCCCCCGCCCGCCGCGGGGCTGCGCAGTCCAGAGCGCAGCGGTGGCACCGCCGCCCCCGCCCCGCTCCCTCCCCGGGCCGGAGGTGCGACGTGGCGCTGCCCCCGGCCGCCCTCCCGGCGCTCCTTCCCTTCCGAAGGTAGCACGGGAGACGGGCGGACCCCGAGAGTCGTAAACACGCAGACACAACCCCGCCATTTCCCACAGATTTCTCGCAGCTCTTGGGAGCGAGGCTGCTGGACCCTGGGAGGTACCGAAATCACAGCAACTGACCCCCTGCAAAAGGGGTTTTGTCACTCTACTTGCGTGCACGACTTCGAGTATTTGCAAGCTTAAAGTCCGATCGCAAATATTCAATTTTAGATCAAGCTCTCAAAGATACGGGGCTGTGTTGGAAAATGCGTATTGATGCACACCAGTGCTGTCACAGGGATTTGCAACTCCCTGGCGGGGGACCTTTCCAAATGACACAGAGAAATGACAGACTCACAGAACGATTTGGGTTGGAAGGGACTTCAAAGATCATCTAGTTCAAATCCCCTAACATGGGCAGGGATATATTTCACTAGACCAGGCTGCTTTGAGCCCCAACAAACCTGGTCTTGAACACTGTCAGGGATGAGGCATCCACAACTTCTCTGGGCAACCTGTGCCAGTGCCTCATCACCTTCACAGTAAAGAATTTCTTC